>VXAX01001526.1:1168539-1349191 GCA_013399835.1 Leptocoma aspasia | reverse complement strand
CCCGGCGCTGGCCGGGCCCGGGGCCTGGGGCCTGTCGCCACCCCCCTCCTTCTGCCTCCCCGGCGGCTGCAGGCGCGCAGGCCGGCCGACCGGAGGCGTCCCCGCCGCACCTTCGTGCCCGTACCCGAGCGCGCAGCGATGCCGCGCACCCCGCCTGGTGCCAGGGCCCGAGCGGAGCTGCCCGGCCGGCTGGGCTCGCCACGCCGGGCCGGCTCTCCGCACCGCAGCGCCTGTCCCCCGCCTCCCCTTCCCCGGCATCACCCAAAAATCGTTCACCGGCTGGGCGAGCAGCGAAAGAAGGCAGGCAGGGCGGGAAGACGGGGGTTCCCGGCACCCCAGCGCCTTCACGGCTCCGTTGGTCCTTTCCTTCTTTCCCTCGCACTGACATGGCCCGGCTTCTGCCCGGCAGGGACGGCGCGCCGAGGCACAGCGATGCGTTAGGGAAAACATGTCAGGGCAGGGTAAACAGCACTTGGAAACGATTTAAAGGATACTCAGTTGACTCACTGCTGTGCTCGGATACAAAACGTAGTCTAATAGCGTTGTTGCATTCTCCCAAAAATCCGCTCTTGGAAACCAGGTCTGGGATTGTAGGGTTTGGGTTTCTCCTCTGTATGGATGCAAAACACTGAGGATCCGCTCTGACCTTTCAGGACGTGCAACATGGGCAATTCCCGGCTCTCAAGGTCAGGGAGAAGCAATAAAAAGGAAAAAAAAAGAAAAGCCAGCGGGGAGCGCGGCGGTGCCGGTGCCAGCGGGGGCCGAGGGCCGTGCGCGCGTCCCTCGCTCCGCGCCCGCCCGGGGCTGCGGTGACCAGAGGGAGCGACAGCCGCGGTCAAAGCAGCTCAGACTTGGCCTGATAACTGCCCCCTCCTTTTGTTTGGGGGCTTAAGCCATCCCCTCCCTCGCTGCAGCACTGAAATGAAATCCTCTCAACTGCCTCTACTCACGAAATCGCATGTACTAGGCAGGACCGCTTGGGGCTTGATCAACTGTTTTAGGTCCAAAGCACATCGACAATCCAGAGTACAACACCTACGCCACACCGGACAATCAGGATCATTACCTTTCTTAATGTTAATGATTTTGTTTTTTACTTAATAATTTTGATGTCTCTGCATACCTGTGCAATTAGTGTTTAGACATTGTTGCATGTATTAAGAAAAACATGACCTGATAAAAGGAGACTGATCTTGAAGACCTTGCAATGTGGAGTAGTGAGGACCACAGAGCTGATCCAGGGCTCTTCAAAACTACATTAAACCTTCAACAGTGCTAGCAACAATCTTGGGGGTGAATATCTAGAAGCCACTGAAATATGGACATGCCATAGCCATGCTGACCTTCCTTAGTTCAGGGTGTCTGTCCAGGGGACTGGGGAGTGGAAGAACAATCTCAGGCTTTTAGGACCAAAGGAGGAGTTCTGCCATAGTGAGCACTGCATCTTCCTGAGGCCGATTTCAACTGTATTAAATCTGCAAAATGCCTCCAACAGAATGGAAGGACAGATCATCTGTCTATGTAATAGTTTTGTACCTACTATATGTAGTTAAAAGTATGGGTTTCTGTGAGAGCAACATATAGGGAAAGATCAGAGTCTCTATTAAGTTGTATATTCCTAATATAGCCAATTGCCCTTTCTTGCTATCCTTATAAACACCGTTATAAACTCTAAAGAACCCCCTAAGCATTTCTAATGGAATTACATTATATAGGCATTTTAATGTATTTTATCAGAAGCTGACTTTCACTGAAAGGGTTGGATGCATCTGTTACAGAAACATGCTTAAAAAAGAGGGTCATAGAAATATAAACATATATATATTGATTTGCTATGATTTTACCAAAGTTTTAAATTGTATCAAGTATTTTTCTNTCCTTCCCTTCCTTCCCTTCCTTCTTTATTTCTTTTAATTGCAGATAAGCAGTGATACCCCTGAGCTAACAGACTTTTGCTTAGTTGATGAGAACAGGATTTAGCCAGAAAACTGTTGATAATACAAGAATTATCTGCGGTTGATGGTTTTCCTTTGAGAGGACATGAGAGAGAAAAATTCTTCTGTTTGCAACAAAAAACTCTGTTGGGTTCTCTAATTTTTTTTCTGCCTACAAAAAGATTGAAAAGAACTGCAGAACTAGGCTTTGTGCTAATATTTGCAGAAGTCAAAGTGAATTCACCTATGTGGATTCAAATGTAGGACTGAAGTTCATTTTCCCTCTTTTCATCCAAAACTTCTGGAATCATATTTCTTTCTACACGCAGAGATGGAGTTTTACAACTCTTTTACAATGGCAAGCTGTAAAACTGAGTTTTAAACAATTGCTAAAAATGCAGAGACCTTTTAGCATTTGTTTTGAAAACACATGTTTACATTCATTCTTATTAAAAGTGCATTAAGATATAAGAATACCTGGCAGAGGTGTATATTGTTTTGGCAAGTATAATACTGTTATTCAAATGATTAATTTTACTTCACATGAATCAGCATATGTTTCTTCAAAAGAAAAATTGTACACCCATGTACCCATGGCATACGTAAATCTGATCCTTTAGTTTTTACTCAGCCACAATTATTGCCAGATTTGAATATTGATATGTAAGAAGGAATTATAAAAAAATCAATTTTCTACCATTATGACTTCCTACTATTTGGTTTTCGACATATCCCTATAAAATATGAATCTTATTTCATACAGACTCCACAAAGAAGTACAGACAAGGAAATTTTCTTTAAAATCTTGCTTTTCTGCAACAGTGCAAAATATCTAGCTTGAAAACACAAGAATAAATATTATATTCTAAACAAAATAATTTGCAATATTTTATCCCCACTCTTTAACTAATGTTAAATTTGTAATATTTCATGTTAAGGTGTATATTCTGTATATTGCTCTCCAGTTATTCTTAATAATCTGCTGGATGATGTCCTTGAAAAACTAAAAGCAAATCCATAGTAATTTTTAAAATAATCATAAAAATTGTGTATCAATTAGCATTTCCAGGGGCTACGTGTAGGACAGTAACAACTGGAAAAGATTGAACTGTCAGCTGTGTACTTGAAAGAGATGCATCTGAGAAAGATGATTTAACTTGTGGCTAAAATTGGCCAAATTATGATGTCTGTAATATGATCTTATGGGCTGCTCTAGCTTTTATTTTTATTATTTTTTGGTCGTAGAATTGCATTTTATATCTGCCTATTCTTAAAAAGGTTAATTTAACGTGTTTCAATTCCTTGACAAATAATATTTTGTATTGCCCTAAGTGTCAGTTCCCCCATGAGTAATGGTTTACACAGATTTTATGCAGCCTATTTTTTTATTACTGGAGTTTTACGACCGAACTTTAAATACTAGTGACTGACATTTCCTCTTATCTGTCTGTACTCCTGTGAATAATGTATCAATGAACCTGTAATTAGATGTAATGTTGGCAAAGACTGACAGAAGAGGTAGTAAATATAGGTATGCATTATTATCAGCTAAAATTGGTGCACTGATATAAAGACATAGTTTAATTGCTATGATGTAAAGACTCCAGGTTTTTCCCATGGAAAAGTAACAAACCATTAAATGATTCTACCATTTCAACATAAAACAGAAAAGAGAAAATTTTGCTTGTTTTATTTAGGAAAATCCCCAATTAATTTTTCAGGCAAATTTATATAAATAAACTGTGAATGATACAACCCACAATAGGAAATATCCAATGTATTGCCTTAAAAGTTTGAAAATATATCTTGACAATTACCGGTCTTCTAAACTAAGTAATTGATTTTAGTGTCACTTGGGGGAAAAAAAAATGAAACCCATCAATAAAATAAGAGAATTCTGCAGCTGTTCCTAACAAATAAATGTAATATGAATTTGCATTTTGCATAGTTTACTTCAGTAATCAATTTAATGACTCATAATCTATATCATTATTTAAGAAATGACAAAATCATTGACTTACTCATAACACTTGCTAATTGTTTTTAAAAATAAATTCTACACATGACTAAGGAAACACCCATTTCCACTTGCTTTATGTTAAATCAACATCTAACCACTCATGGTGATTTCATTCAAAGAAAACAGAAGGAACACATTAGCTGTGTGGTTAAAGAGATTGATGGGCTTCAAACATTTTAACCATGGATGGTTTTTTTCCAACTGTAGAGACGCATGTTTTTAATTTAAATAGCTTCAAGAAAATGAAGATCATTTTATTCAACAAAGCTGTTTTCTCTTGTTTCTTAGAAATTAATTTAATTTTGTTTAATTAAGTAATATTAGGAACAACCTTGTTCAGAGAAAATGCAGCTATGAAACAAAAGCATGTGTATGCCATATTAACTCGTATTCTGAACAGAACTTCTGTCTCTCATTAATAAACTAGAAGAGATCAATATGATTTTTGCCAATGAATTTAGATGCAGTTTTTTATGCCATATTTTGCAGTTACCTCTCCATGCTCTGAGGTAAATTTGGGGGAGCAGTGGAGCACAGTGTTAATGAAGAAATACATTCCTCTGGAATTCAGGTATTTTGGATGTATGTTGGTGCAGAAAAGTTTACAGTTTAATGCTGCAGGCATTTACAAAGGCCAAAGAGTTTTCAAGACTCAGCTGTTAGGAGTAACATAGCAGGACACATTTAAAAAAGGAATGAGTACAATTCCCTGTTTTCATATGAAAAGCTCAGCACTGAAGCTTAAATGATCATACCAGGAAAGGAACTGCAGTGCTGAGCTTTTGGGGAAAGAGATATGTCATGAGATCCCAATTCTCCTAATAGGTTTGCACATTTTAGGTTCCCTTTTCTCCAACTCCTATATCTGTACAGGCACAGATGTATTCTGCATTTGGGCAGCAAAAAAAGTTTTGTTTTAGTTTTTTTAAGGAGAGAAGCCCAAGAGAATACTAAGAAATTACATAGATTTTTCTATTTAAAATAAATGTAATTTCGCCTGACAGGCAGGGAACTCCTCCTCCTCCCCCTTACACAACTATATTATACAATTTGCTATGACTTTGCTCAATCTCTGTAATTTGCAGTGAGAGAGGTACCCCATGACTCAGACTGTCATGTGTGGTGGTCTCAGCATATTCTCACCATCTCTTCTTACCTCTTGCAACTCCCCTGCTCAATATAAAAGAATGGCAATAATTTGCTTTATCAAATTCCAATTGCATCTGGACTCCAATCTAGAACTTCTATCTATTACACAGTGCTTTTAAGTATCATATTACCTAGCTTTCTGGCCACTCTTCTGTTGCTTCTGTATTTCAAAATGAAAGGTAATGGAAAAAAGATAAACAAAGAATTCAAAGGCAAACCATTGCATTTGTAAATATGAATCCATGAAGATTTTTCTCTTCTTACCCAAACACCTCACTTAATTTGCACTGTTAAAATCCATATTCTTGATGGAACAGACCTCTCGTTTGAGGAGATGTGAACAGCTTTACAAATCCATAAAGATTTAGATGCCTACATTGGGGGTAAGGTTAAATTTACGTTCTGGAGAAGTTATGGGAAAAAATACATCAAATTCTTGGACCACTGACCAGAACTGAGGTCTCCCCATTTCGGTTGATTGCCCAAATCATTAAGCTACAGAGTCATGTTCCCTCTGATTTTCTCACTTTCTAGTGCAGTGAATCATGAATCATTTTCTGCCTGGTGCAAGACTTCAACAGGAGAAATGGAGAATATTTCCATCTCCAGTCAGGTTGTGGGTTAGAGAATTGTTTATCTGGCAAGAAATGTGCACTTGAAACCCTTCAAGCAGAGGAGAGAACTGACCCTGTTTCATACACTGGACATGCCTCTAACTGCTAGTTGTAGAAAAAGCTACACCTTTAAAAGAAAGGGATGACTGCTGCTGGGTTTAGTGGCAGACTAACTGCATTCATGGGTGTCAGATGCTCTTAGAATTTGACTGTCACCTTTAACTGCTCAGCTTTGTTTTATACAGAACCTTAGCAATAATATAGGTGCAGAGCTCCTTAGTCTGGTTTATCTTGACTGAAGCAGTATTTGGCATGATGAGTATTACAGCTGCAGGAAAATTTGATACAAAAAACATGGAAGTGCCTGTTGAACACAGACATCTTCCCCAGGTAGGCAGCATTTAGGCAGAGTAGTCTTTAAACTTAATGGCTGAAATTCTTTCCACGTTTCTCTTTAGGAGTCAAGTTGCAGAAATTCTATATATTGCCTACATGAAAATCTGGTCCATAGTCATAATAATCAAGTTGAGAGATACGGTAATAGGTTATGAACAGGAAAGGACAGGGTGCTCACAATCAATCATGAACAGAAAAGAACCTCCCACTGGGACTTCCTCACCTCATGATTGCAACTTTCAAGTTTCCCTTACCAAAAGATGGGGCATGAGAGCCATATTTGCTTCCTAACTTGCATATTTCAGTTCCCTTTTGCTGTTTTCCCCATGTCTCAATATGTGTTACTCTGTTAGACCAAATGTTTAATTTTTAATTTAGAATTTTCAGTTGGTAGCTTTAATCAAGGCAGTGTTAGTTGTGCTTTACATACAGTTATCTGGTTCTACCCATCAGCTCCTCATGCCAGTCTGGAATTGCTTTAACCTCAGTTGATTGGTTATACTTGCTTTGATTTTGTTATGTGGTTTAACACAAGGACTTGGTACCTTATATTTTTTTATAAGATTATATTTTTTCCTCTTGTTACTGATTGCCATTGAAATGGTGAAAGTTATGTGATTGGCTCCCTCTGGAGCAGATACCAGAGATGCATCATGGATCACTGGTCAGAGAGCCTAGCAAATTCAGTCTCCTTCCCTCCCCATCAACTCTGTACAGCAGCACTGCTTTGCAATCCATCTCAGCTGACACGAGCAGAGCAGGCAGAGGGAGACCCAGATTTGTTTCCAGGCTTACATCTTCTAGTTCACATTTTGTTGTACTTGTGTTACATTGCCAGGTGTAACTCTGGCAGCCGTAAAGAACAGTCATTTTCCTTCACGAAACCGCCCATAAAAGCCTCTGCTTTGGTAATGATTTGTTACATATTACAAACACCTGCAGCACGGCAAATTAATATCACTAAGTATAGGGATCAAAGATACTCCACCTTTTTTTTCTTTAATTAAATGATCATTTACTTTTGACAGACCTCAATGTTTTTGACAAATAGACTTGAATCTGATTGAAGGTATGGCTACGCCTTCCTAAAAACACTGCAGTCAAAGAATGACATTAGTACCATGCTCCTGTTTTGAGGAACATCGATTGACTGCTTAGTACTACTGCTAATTATAAATAATAAAATGTATTCAATATTTGTTTAAGATGCTATTCTTCACCTCACTGTGAGAACTGGCTGCTGTTTGTTGACTACTCAGCACCAAAATATGATCTTTTTGTATTATATCTGGTAAATCATAGTACTACATTTAATATATCATTAAAACAAGATACTTGAATTTTTATGACACGTTTGGAAAGCAAAGTGATAACCCTGTATGCATTTACACAGGAATGGCAGAATTTTCTGCATATGCAAGCACTAAATATCACTGAAGAATAAACCACAAATTTGCATTGCACCATGTTTTGCCGTTCGGTTTTCTCTTCCTGTTGTTTCTCTATATGGTTATGTCAGTTTAATTTGCTTTCATCAGAATTTTTGTTGACAGTAAAATTAATGTGCAAATTTCCTATCAGTTGTATATATTAATATAATTCCCTCTCAAATACAGTTCATTGAAATTAGCACTGGTTAAAGGTGGGATACATATTCATACAGTTATTTACATAAATCCCATTCAGCTTTATGCACCCTAAGCTTTAATGCAAAGTATCTACTACCACAGGTAATTTTAGCACAAGCGAAACAGCACATAAGTGGCATCTGGCTTCCCAAAGATTGGGTGTCTTTTAATAAAGAGATTATTTGAAGAGAAAAAAAATCTGTTAGAAATTACATTTGTAACATAGTTTTTATACATAAAAACTACTGTCGTTACAGCAAAAAAAAAAGTTGAAAATACTGATGTGTCTCTCCAACAAATCACACGCAATTGGTTCTTTTCAAATTACATAAATTGTACATGATGCCTCATTTGTGATACCGTGTAAGCTATTAATAAATTAATAAAATATTCAATAAGAACTTTATTATGAAGCAACTTACATGACAGAGTACACACTACACCAAAAATTAAGTTTTAAAAAAATAAGTATGTACTGGGAATTGATTTATTCAGCACAGCATCTTTATCACTTCTAATGTCAAAAATATCTTTAAAATCAGTTGCAATATGTATATTGATCTGCAGGTTATTTACCTGTATTTAAAATGCTAACTACAGGAAAAGCCATTAGGTCATTATCTATATAAGTTTAGGGAATTCAAGCACCATCTACTCCTTGTTGTGGAAGGCATTTGCTACTAAAAATACAAGCTGGAATCTACTATGTGCAGGTGCAGATTCTACTTAGCAATGCAGCTCTGTTTGTGTAAGTTTTCCCTGGTAAACAGCGGAGCTGCAAGGTCATGAAACAGACAATGGCACATCTCTTAGAAACTTAGGCTTTACTGTACAGACTTGCAGTTTTTATATTTCCCTGAGCATAATGCTGCAACACATGACTTACAGCAGTCTCTATTTTTCACAATTTTCCAGTTAATGAAAGTAATGTTTAAATACTCTGAAGTTAGATTATTAACTTCTACAAAATAGAAACAGATGTGTGTCTCAGTATGCCATTAAATTTATGATTTACATAGTATTCTTGAATACAGCTGAGCAGAGGCCAATGATTCTAATTTGCTCTAGATTTACAATAACCTGATCTGGTTTTTGTAAGTACTGAAACACTTTAAACAAAATTAGAAAGCTGTTGTGCTTTGTGTGATTAAAGATGCAATTCCCTTTGGGGTAATGAGAAGAGTTAGAACATGTTTCTTTCTTTATGGATGTTTCTATTATAAACACGAGTACCATATATTTTGTATTTTTGTTACTATTTCCTTGCTTTTAATTATAAAATAAACTGATTGAGTTGTACTGGAGTTACAATGAAGCAATGCCAAAATCTAGCTAAAAAATGCATACCGAGATTCAAAAAAAATCCTTAAATTCTTGAGGGCGTTAAGATCTTGTTAGAAAAATACTAGCTCCTTATAGTTTGCAGAATCCAAAACATTTCTGTGATTTAAAACTACAGCAGTTTAAAGGAACTATTTAAAAAGCTAACACATTTCTCAGCTTATTATACTATGTTAAGGCACAGCATTTTACAGAAGAGTTTCTGTGTATTCACAGCATTTTACATCTGGAGATACAGATTCACTGTATCTAATGGCAGAAATCACAACTGGAATGAATATTATTGTTTAAAACAAGGTGTATCTATGGGTAGAGATGAAGCTGTGCTGTTGTGACACTAAACTCTGAAGTTTTTAAAACGAGTCAAAATGAGATTAGATCTGTCAGATATAAGCAATGCAGGAAGAATACCCTGTGTGTGAATATGTCTGTTTCAAAGATTCTGAAAATCAGAAGCTAGGCCTATAAAGATGTATGGATTCAATGTTAGCTAGAAATGAGGTGTTTCCAAATCGTAATATATGACTCTGCGGTCATAAATGTAGGTCATTTAGCATTGTAATTAACTTTTCACAGGGAAACGTGACATAGCAAGGAAGTGTATACATCTATTTAACAGAGACTTTTAGAAGAATTTTTAAGACTACTTCAACTATTCTTTGCATATTGTACCCCAAAAATCAAATAGATTTTATGAAGGGAGAAGTAATGAACCAAGACATTTATTTTACACAATACCTGGAATATGTTTTTTTTCATGTATTTTTCTATTCATTTTATTCATTTGCTATTTTATATAATGTATTGAGATAATATAGCCTCAATATTATATACTCATATTAAATCATGCTACAATATATGTATTTATATTTATCTTTACCTCTGATGAAATGTTTAATATTATTAATCCTTTCATTTTAATTATATATAATTAACCATCATTAAAACAGGAGCATTACCTTTTAATAAAAATTTAATCATACATTTACTCAAGCACGGGATCAAAATGCTACACAAGGATGACATGTCTTGGAAGCGATTGAATGAAATCAATTTATTTGGTCACTCACTCTCCCAGCACACTCAGAGATTGCCACCTGTGCCTCACTCAAGAGCTGTCCAGGGGTGAGCTCCCCCACTCCCACCCTTTGCCAGCCCAGTGCTCAGCCTGGCTGCTGCTCCCAGCTCAGGTTTGGGTGCAGCAGTGCCCCTGGCAGCTCCAGCCCGTGGCCCCTCACAGGGGGTCTTGCCCTAGGTTGCTGTAACGGAGCACTGGCAGAATTCCAGACCCAGGCAGACTCACGTGCGCACATTTCCTTTAAGGAAGAATAAGGATCCGTATGTTTTGTTTTTCTTTTCTGGGGGATCTGAGAGTGGCAGCTGGAATGAAAAAGTGGTAGGGGAAATATTTTTTCATCATACATTGAGGCTGAATTGCATAGAACTGGACAAATTTTGTGATTGCCTCTGAACTTTCTGGGAAATTTTTCTGTTAAACACACAATTACCCACACACGAGGCATCAGGCTGACAACAAGAGATGGGAAAACACTGTAATTAATTCAACTTTAGGTTGTGTTTAGGGAAGAATTAGTATTTGAGAACTGTTTGTTTCCTTTCTGAAAAAATGAGTATGTATATTGAATAAATTATTGGTAGAAATGAATGGCATCAGGCCATCAGAACTTTGTACCTTTCACCCGTAACTTAACACAAGCTGAGGCCCCTCTTCTGCAAACACACAGGTCTAGGTCAGCAAACTTCTGCTGAACCAAGACCACATCCACGGTCCTACAAATACTTATTCCCAACAGCAATATTAACTTAGAAATCACAAATATAGGGAAATGTGTCATCTTGTATTAAAATTAGTGGGGAGTTTTGGAGAAGTTTTTAATTGTTTTGATAAATTCATACTGACTCACTGAGGCCCAGATTGTGGAACTGTGTTTGCAGCAAACTGTTCTTCAAGAAGCCCTGTGTGATTAGCTTGGGAGGCTGGAGGTAAAAACTGCAGATGAGAATTCCATATGTCTGAGACAAAGCAACTGAAAGGAAAACTCACATTTTAATGACAGAGCATGGGATGGCCATTATAGGAATATATCGTATTGATAAAAAGGGAAAACACCTGGGCAACAAAGGTTTTGCAATATGTTTTCATATTAGTTATTTTAAAGTCATATTAAGCTGTCAGAAGACTTTGGTTCATTAGGAACATTCTGTTTCTTAAAGATGCTCGGTGAGTCTGGATGCACTTAGGATAATTTATTTTCCAATCAACTCTGAGTTGCCCAGACCTACTTCTATTGAAGTCAACTTTTATTTTTCCAAAGAGAATTAAATCAAGTTTAATTTTTCTTTAAAAAGAAACTTAGTTAGGTTTCTTAATTGTCAATTTTCTTCAAACAATTACTGCTTGACAAAAATTTTAATACATTAACACCCAATTAATTTTGTGATTCCTTATATTAAAGCTCACTCTAAAAACATTTGTCTGGTGCAATTACTCAACAATTCAGAATAAGTGGGAAGTCCAAAACTGTGTTTATATTACTTCTTAACCTTTCTAATAAGGTTTAAAGTTATCTTATCCAAAAATAAATTTAAATCGAAAAGGGGCCTGTATTTTAAATGTTTCTGTGGCTGGAAGGCTTCAAACATTGAAAAAATATTATATTAACTAAAAATACAATGGACTCTCCCCTATTTTTTTTTAATTTTGCAGAAGTGTTTCATATTAATATTGACATGGATAAGACACTTCAACAAACTTGAGAATGATAACAAGGCTATTTTGCAATGGCTTTTTTGTTGAACAATGAAAATATGAAGAGAAGAGCAGATTTGGACTGTTCAGTTCTTGCCACTCTGATTACTCTCTATTGCATAAGATTCCAGTCAGAAAGTTTTAGTGTCTCAAATCTACAGACTGCCCATTTTCAGAAAATTCCAGAATAGAAATTCCAGTAAAAACAAGTAGGAGAACTGTCCACCTTGTGACAAGACTTTTTTACTTATGAAAACCTGTCTTTGTTGAAGAGCTGCTGTCTTCATTATTTAATTTCTTTGTGGAGCTCACAGTCAACATGATCCCGTTGAGTTCTTTATTTAATATGTTTCAGAGCACAGGACACCTGCTGACTTCTTTAATAACGAGTTGTCCTCCATTGGCTTATATGTGAAAACTGTTCAGCAGAGGCAAGTAAAGAATAACCTTAGACATTAAGACTGATTCCATTAAAAAATAAAATAAAACTGTGCCCAGGCTCCACACCCAAAGTCCCTAAAATAAATTTGCAAGGGCTTTTCACAGCATGGAATTCAGGTGGATTTTTTTTTAATTGAATTCTGTTCTGTTTAAGTGCAGCTCAGTGGAATTCAATTTCCATGTAGGCTCCCAGGAAACAAATACATGCTAAGTATTTTTATTACTAATGTCTTGGATTTAGTTTCTTGAGTATTATTTAGGTTTGACTGTGGACAGAGTTGCTAATGTTTACCTTAACACAGTAAGGCTCTTTGACTCCCATTGGAGAAGGGACTCTTTAAAAAAGAATTGGCTAAAGCACAGAAATTTAACAGTGAATAAATTCCAAGGCTTTGCATTGTATTAATAAGGATCAAATTCTACTTCTTTGCACAAATCCTATGAATTCGATGGAAAATCTCCATATTCCCAATTCAGCCTACATTTTTTTGTCCCACTTTAAAATATCTTCCCTACTTTGTTGGAAGCCTCTTTCACACTTTGTCAGAATTATGGGCTATATTGTTACAGATGATAGGGAAGCCCTACACTCTCAGTCCTGCAGTTTGTAAAGGAAGTAACCCCACTAAGATCAATGAGCCCTGCTCTGAGTGGATGGTAACTAAAACAAAGAAATCAGACTTCGAGCAATTACTTTATCTTAATTGGCCTTATTCTGCACTCATTCACATTTCCCCCATAATTCTTTCCCTTCTGCTGGAAAACATTATTTCACCACAACCCACAGAACTCAGGTGATGAATAAAAAGCATCACACAAATGAAAACTATGCTCAGCCACTCTTAACTCACACTCAGAGTCTTTTTCAATAGAATATTTAAAAAATGCTTTTTGTTTTACAACTATAAAGAAAACTGCTGACTGATAAGGCAAACTGTTAAAACAATTAACTGGTTTAGGTTTTTTATGTTAACCCTTTATTTTAGTCAAAGAAATACTCTGAAGCAGTGGTTCAGCCTTGTTAATTATTCTACATTACAATCAATAAATTAAGCAGCCTTTATCCACCCTTGGTGTTATGTGAAGGATGGTTGGCTGATGAAGGCACATGTGCTCCCACCTCAGATTCTGTCTGAGGACCTAATCCAATGTATGCCCAAACCCCTATTAGAAAACAGACTCTGCTTGGCTTTAAATCTGCTTCCCTTTTCTTTAAGAAGAAATATCTCAATTTACTATATTGACTATATTGACTACCATATATAGTCTATATTATCATTATGCTCATGCCTCTATATTCTATATTATTTATTACCTATTGCCTGTTTGTATTATATTGTTGAAGAATCTTTAGGTGTTGGATGAATGGAATTATTATTTTGTAATTGAGTATTTTTAATACGTAAGTTTGTTGATACATGTGTAAGGTTTATTAATGCTTTTGTTAGGTTTGTCAGGAAATTAGGATATGGTAGAGATATATGTCTTTTTAAAATCCATCTTGTAACAACCTGTGCACATAACCTCTTTTCAATTTCTGCTTACGAGAAATCATTTTTATATGTGCTTAAATCACATTTCAATTTTCTGTAGACACAGTTCTTACTACATAACATATACCATTGCTAGTTTTGTAAATATGTGTTCATTATTACTTTGTGGAACTGAGACAAAACAACAGCTACTCTGCAGGATGATAGCAATGACTACCAAAGGATTCAAATCAGGATGGACACTGGAGAGCACACAGAGCAAATGGCAAACCTATCCCAAAGAACTTCTGCAGCACTACCTCCTTTTGAAATTACACAGCTTTTACTTTTCAGCCTCGGTGGGGGTTGAATGTCATGGGAATGGGAGGAGGACACCAAACCCCACAGAAATCTCTAAACTGAAGTCCAGCAATCCACCACCACCATTTCAGTGTGGGATGCAAGAACTATGGGGCCACTGTGCCCTGTACCTGCCTGCAAGTACAATCCACCAGAGAGATGCTGGAGGAATTCAGGTCTGGTGAATGTCAAGCAAAAATAATTGTGACCAGATCCTGCCAAGGGACCGGTGTGGGATTCAGGCCTGATTTCAGGCCCAGCAAGGAGGTGCAGGCCATGTGGGTGTGCCCACACTGTGGCAGGGCAGGCTCTTGGTCCTTGCCCTTCTGTGCCATTCCCTCGGGCAGCTGCATCAGGGCGGCCTTGGAGGGAGGCTGCACTCGCCAAAGATGTTTGGTCACAGTTCATCTTCCTTTTACTTTCCTTTACTGTAATTCTGCATGGTGTGGCTAAGCTGGTCACAGACAGATGAAATGAGACACAATTTTTTCACTTCAGCTCATGTCTCTTCCTCCTGTGCTCCATGCAAGTATTTTGTAGCACATGAGGAAAAATGTTTATGTACTGTCTAAATTAGTCTAAATAAAATGTTAAAGGTGACAAGTCTCTTTAAACATTACTGATCGTTACTTACACAACCACATTTTAAAATTGTGAAAACAAATGCTTTGACCTTGTGAGCTATAGAAATATTTAAAATCAAATCTGCTCTGCTTTTTTGGCTAATAGTTGTGATTTGCATAGTTGAACCTTGAATGTAGTCATAAATAGCTACAGAATCCATCTTGGCATAATGCCCAGCAATGTTAGGGTGCCAGACAAAAATTCGGGTCAACCACTTACCAAGTAAGTCATTCTGTCTCAACAAGGTGATGTCTAACAAAGAAGCTACAAGGCTGAAGACAGCTAACATATTCAGCTGCTGTTCAGAAAGACAAGAACTTCTAATTTATCAGGATAATCTACTACTCGTAATCATTACACCAACTGAACTCCCTCTTGTAAAAAAGAGAAAAGCCCATCAGTTGTTTTTGCTAATTAAGATGAATATTATTCCTGAGAAATGAACGAAAAAGTTCTGTATAACCAGAATCCCAATAGAGATCTATAATCTCAAAGAATAATTGCAGAGTTTTAATTGAGAAGAAAGTGAGAACAATTTTTTGTCTTCTTCAGTTTTTAGCTGCAGCTGTCTTCTGTGTATGTTAGTGGGTCTTTTATGTTCTCAGTTAATCTGACATAACTTTCCATATATTAAAACTTGTGAAATTTAAAATTTATGACAAAATGTTTATATATTTGATGAAATGCTACCAGAAAATGGCACATATTTAGGAATAATTTCAGGTAACAGATAATTTAATAACATATATAGAAAAAAGTTCATTTTTAGATTAAAATCTAGATGTTAGGACCACTCATAGTAATGTGCATTTAATCTTTATATGTTAAGCAGAGGTAGAGTTAGAAATGAGAAGGTATTTTCTTGAAGTGATATTAATTATATATCCAACAATTTATTTTATTCTGTGATATTTATCTTGGTTTTAAGATTAGAGAAAGCCTTGCTGTGTTGAAAGGATGTAATGTGACGAAGCTCAGTTTTCCATTCCTTAAACAAAAGACACCCAACTTGAAAATATATTTATGTTTGAAATAATATTTACATAAAGGAAATCCATAATCAACAGAGTAACCCTGGACTCCTAAGCAGGCCAGAGAAAATGCATTGAGGTATACATGTATATATGTATAAAAATTAATTCTACCCAAAATAATTTATTACTGTCTTTGTTGAAGTAAGTCTTAAAGTCCAAGCTTCTGTACTATCTGCTTCACCTAAAGCGTAAATCACACATTTGGCGTCAAAATAAAAATAATTATAATTTCACTTAACATTCAAATTTAGAGTTAAAAATTACCTCAGATCAGGATACTGGCTGAATAATTTTTTTTTTCATGAAAAAATGAAATGCTATGTCTCTCTTCTTCCCTTCCCCCAAGCCTTCTTCACAAAATCAGCCTCAGGCTAAAATGGCTTTAAGTAGACTAAAGCTGCTGGTAAACACTTACCTTTGACAATATTTCTGTCTAATGAACATTGCAGAGAAGGGTGTATGCAGTGCAAGTGTCTGTCTGTGGCTGCAACCTTCGTGCAATCCTTGTGCCAAGGGCCCGCTGCTAACAGGCAAATATACACAAAAGAGGCAGGCCCTTTGATGGTGTAATCCCAAACATACTTATCTGTCACATAGTTAATCTTTTAGATTAAAAATGACTCTTGAGTTCTTCTTGAACATTTTTGTTTGTGGATGAAAGAGGTTATATGTAGTTCTCATGCCTGTTTGGACTGTTCTTTTATTTTTCTTTTTTATGTACCCCCCACTCCTAGTTCATCATGACTTTTCCCTTTTTTAATCACAGATATGCCCCTGAAGGATCTGCAGGCATGATAGTTCTGAAATGCCCATTCTTTCCCCCTTAGCAGGCAGGTAAAAGTGCATTACAGACCTTGCCAAAGCAGACCTCGTTGCTGTTATCAGAGGGGCAGAGCTACAGATCAAAACCATGCATCCAAACAGCTTCACCTGCAGGCTGTATTTTCCTAGAAAAAAGTTTCAAAGAACAACTAACCCTCCACGTTGATCAGAAATAATTCTTAAAGGTTATCATAAAATTTGTGTTTTCCTATTGGTTTTCTTGAACACTGGCAACTTTGATACTGCTTCTATCAGATATAACTAAAAATCAGACCCACATATTTTAAATCATTGTTTTAAGCTCTGATGCATTAAATTTTGTGAATAATCTCCTTTGTTTTAAGGAGTCTTGAGTTCTTTTTGGGGTAAGATGGAAGATCTTTCAAGTAACACTAAGAAGCACTTTTTAAGTCAGAACTTGTGCTTCAATGAGATATTTTTCAAGTAATACTTCTTTCCACTTTAGCTTCCACAGTAGTTTCATTTCATGATGGCTTTATGTTGATTTCATACTGTATTTTTATGTAGTGGGAAAGGATATTTTTTGTAAAGTGAATGCCCAAGACCTGTTGGAAAACATTTCTCCTTAGCAATATATTCATAGGATTCAGTAGTTTGTTCAGAAGTGTTATTTTAGGGTGACCTTTACACATACAGTATAATGGATTTTTCTTTTTATTTGATTGTAAAGATGTTATGATCAAGGGGAAAAATAAATACTGCCTTTTTCAGCCAGAAAAAAAAAAAAGAATGAAAGATGAAACCATGTTTTTAAAACAACACGATAGCATGCAGAAGTGATGTCTATGTTTGTAAACTACATATTTTTAAATTCCACATACGGCAAAGCTCTGGTGAAACATAAATAAAGATCAATTTTATACAGTTCAAATAGTAACACACTATGAAAGTCACCCCTTTTCAGCCTAAAGAAGAGAGATAGTTATGTTTAAGGGAATTTATACGTTACAAATAGTTGTTAAAATAAATAGTTGAGCATTCTGTGGTCATCAGCATTTCTAACAAGGATGTTAAATCCTCCCATATTTTCTTTTGAATAATTAGCATAATGTTCTGCAAATCTTTTCTAGGTAGCTTACAGGATTTGAATATTCAAATATTTTCAGCTGTATAAGCCATATAATTATGAAATTGTACATTACAGTTATTTCTCAAGCAATTTGGCAATCCTTTCTTACAAGAATTTACCTTCTGTTCTGTGTTATCAGAAACAGGAAAAGCTTTTTGCTTACCATTCTGGAAAAGATGGAATTCATCATTCTGCCATAAAGACCCTAGAAAGCAAAGAAAGTGTTATGAGTTATTATATTCTTATCTGCAGGGATTCTGACTGCCAAACAGTGCATCAGCATCAAAACAAGAAATGAAAATACATGTTCCAATCATAGATCAATAGATTAATGCAGTTCCAAATATGTACTACATGTACTTAGCAGGTACTGAATTAGAAAAATGAATTAGAAATATCTGTATTTAGAACTGCATGCCAGCTGGAATTTACCTGCATAGTGTTCACAAAATACAGACATAGGATCTTGGCATCTAACTTGTGACGGTATTTTTAAAAATAAAACCATGGGCTTTCTGTCACTCTGCTATGGACTAGGAGAAAACATGAGTGTAAAGGATTCTGATCAGAAGAGACAATTAGCAATTACATGTTAAAGGCTTTGTTCCTAACTCATTGAGAAATTTGCATTAGTTTGAAAAAAATCCATTACTATTAAAACAATTAATCAGCCTTTAAATTTTGTTTCAGACTAATATTGCTCACAATTTGAGTTCAAAGTTTGCAATGGTCAGACTGGGGTCCTGAGGAAGTAGAGTACACCCCACAGCTCATCAGCATGCTTTAACCATGGTGTGAAAATGAAAGCATGGATACTAGTTAACTCTCTTCACTTCCTTCTTTTCTATGATCCCTTTCAGTCTGTTTTACACCTGACATCATGGCTATGCTGTTTGCTTTAGAAAGAAATGAATCACTGCTACCATTCCCTGTGCTAAAGGCTGAACGGAGAGGGAGTGATCACTTTCACTCAGTACCTGCACAGAGCTTCTCTGTGATTTCATGTGCTATATGTACCAATTGTGCGCTTTGAGAATAAAACGTTTTCAGGATAATAGGCTAAATTCTGTGATCATTTCTCACACAGAACACAACTTTACTCCTGCTGAAATGGCCAGACTTAGGTACAGAATCTGCCTCATATATAGTTTTCTGAGGTAAAATAGTTTTGTGCCAGAGAAGGAAGAACATTTAAAACCCACTTACTATTCTTAGCTGTTTTCACTGTTTGAGAAAATTAAATCTTTAAGTAAACATACAAGGAGAAAATTAAGGAATTTAATTAAATATTATGTTGAGAAAATATTACTAGTACCAAGAGATGCAGTCACAAGCCACTTACAAAAAAAAAAAGTTGAGGTCTAAGTAGGACTATTAGCTTTAAAGAGGAAAAGTAAAAACTCAAATAAATGATAGATCAATTCCAGGTTCTCACCATGACCACATGTGCCACTGGCTGAACTATAGGTATTTAAAGGTAAGGGAGACTCCAGATAGAGAAGAATTCCACAGTACGGTAAAGAAGTTATTTCTGTTCAAGGAGTTTACCTTGGGCAAAAAGGGAGTTTCCAGGGTGTGCAGTGCTGCAGAAATTCAGACCTAATCTAGGTTGCATGCAGCACAAGAAATAGGGAGCCTGGCTGAAGCTCGTGTAAATTAGAACAATCCCTGAGGGCTGCTCTGTTTCACGTGAGGATTCATTGGCCTGTAGCAGCCTTGAATCTCAGCATCTACAGAGGTGGCTCAAAGCCACTTTTGCTCCATTCTTCATGAGCTACCCCTCCTCCAAAGTGCCTCACGTCAGATTTAGCATGGGATATTTCTTTTGCTCCCTTTATAAAACACAGGAAAAACAGAATTCCTCTCAGCCAAACAAACAATATTTCATGTAAGCTCAAAACAAATCCTTTGAACATCTGTTTCAGTGGAGCCAAGCTCCCACAAAGCACTGGCTTCTGTGTGCTTCCCAGAGATCTCTGCTCCTCAGCCCTCTGAGTTTGCAAACATGCTGTTTGAGTGAGGTACACATTTATCAACTGCCTCTTTGGGAGTCTTACTAAAAAAATCCATTCATTTCAGTAAGAGTTCCTGTTCCTCCACACAGCTTTTGAGTCACCTTGCCACAAAGCTGTGATTTTCTTTTTCCAAAACTATTTGTAAACCAATAAAATGTCACTACTTCATAAAAGAACAAAAGCTCTCATTGACTTCAAAAGGAATTATATTTGCAAAAGATTTTGTCTCTAGTACTTACCTGCTTAATTATTAAGATTCCAGAACGTGACTTATAGTGTTGTAAGATATGAACTGAAAATTGTGGGCCTGTCCCCACCCATCAGCCAGGCATGCAATCCACCAGGCTGATACATGAGCTGTTCAATACTTTCACACAAGTGTCCTCCTGAAGGCATTGCAGCAATGTTTGTGCTTAGAGTCAAGGATATATTTTAATGTTCTACTAAATCATGGTTTAAGTACTTAGATGGTTTCAGATGAGCAGAGCAGCTGAAAATAAGTAAGTTTAGTATGATGGCTAATGTATGAACTCTTTGGACACAAATAATTTTGATTAACATGTTATTTGCTGCTATATAGAATACAGAATTATTAGTTTAGAAGAAGTGAGTCAAGGCTTCTCCTGGATTTTGTTTTCACAGGCTGAAATAAATAACTGTCTTGGTGATGTATGATCACCCAACTCTCAAATTTAAAGAAATGCTAACAAGTCTTTGATCTCCTTTTTGAAAACTAAGATTTGTCTATTTAGGTTATAACTGTTTTCAGTGCCTCTGGCACTGGCCTTACAAATGTCAGAAAGAAAAGAAATTCAGCCCTGCAGTTCCTGCTTGCTCAATCCAGTTTCTGGAGCATTAAACAAAACTGCCAATTTCTGATCACAGGCTCCTGAAGAGGGCAGCACGTTCTAGATATTATTGAACTGTAAGCTCTGAGGTGACAGCTGGGGCCTTACTGTACTGCACATGGAGGAAGGGTGAATAAAACTTTCTGGATATTCTGTGTACACACTTCCCATAATACAATAAGTCAGAAAAAGTCCTAGGCTTTTGACCAAGGTCAAAACTGTATTTGATTATTAAAGAGAACATTCAAATTAGGTACCTGAAGCAAAGTATTTAAAAAGAGAGCAACAAAGAGAGCAACCAGCAAGGAGAACTTCCACAAGGAGTATGTTTTATCTTTAACACTGTAGATAACTTTTCCTATTGGCAGTGCATTGACTATCAAAACTACTAAAGGGGTTAGATTTAATTATCTCACTTCTTTGCACATTTCATCTCAATTGCTATGGCAACATTCAGTTGCCTGAGCAGCAATGTACACTTTAATCAGATATTTCCTCACTCATTTCTCTGTGCACCACAGCAATGTAGTCAAATTTACAGCCAAACCCTGATGCATCTGATAACACCCCTTAGGAATTAATGGTTAGGTTTCCTCTGCCCCTCACCCATAGCCACAAATATTTCTAGAGAGTTTTGCACTCTGATGATAAAAGCTTTAGGAGTTGAAAAGTGTGTGTGCTTCCCTACCACTGTTTCTTCCCTACTTCACTTGATATTATGTTGTCTTCTGCCACCATTCTCTTTTCCCAAGGCTTCTACTGACTCGGGAATTCTTCCCATCAAGCAAAGGGCAGGTCTTCTGCTCCCTGCAGGAACTCTTCCAGGGCTGACAAAAGGAAACATAATAATTGGGCAGACAATATGGTTCCTCCCATATTCCACCCTGCCCTGAAAAGCTTTTTGTTGGATTACTCAGCCCTGATTAAATGCTTCGTCAGAGTTCATCATAGTTCTTTAAAATTCTTGGCCCAGAAACCAGGAACATGGGCTAAAATAAAAGTAATTAGAAGTGATGAGCAGATAGTAGGGACTCCTTATTGAAATGCAGACAGTAAAAAGAGTCAGGAAGCTAAAAGTACATGGGGATTACTAAATTCAGGTTATGGGAAATCTTGATATTTCTGACATAGAATATCGTCTGGTTTGCTAACATGTCACCATTAAGGTAAAGGGCAAACAGATAAGTTCCTAATGCTGCCTTAGTGTCTATGATGCAAAACATAGAAATGCATTAGAAGGATTGAATTTGTTTGGATTATAGTCAAACATTTAGGAAAGAGAGATAGGCATAAAGCATTAAAACATAATTCCACATATTCTGAATTTTGTCTTTAGATACTCAATTTTGCGTTTTTGCATTAAAGAAAATATTCTATACTGCTTCTTGTTCTACATGTAGTTTTCATAGCTGTTCATCTGTTTGCATGTAATCAACTATCACAGCTCACTTTTTAATAAGGTCTCAGATTACTGCTGTCCTAAAGATTTTGGAAACCCCAGGTAAGTACAGAGTTGTCTTGGACCATTTTGTTCCAGAGAGGTATAATGAAGTCAGAACCACTCCACATATTGTCAATGATAAAAAAGTCTGATCAACCTCCCTGACCATGCAACATAAAGTCACTTTCTACAGTTTATCTCCCTGTGAGCCATAGCAGATTTTCTAGAGGCTTCATAACTCAAGATACCAAAAAATATAAAGCGTTGATTTATTAGGAAAAGACAGGAAAAACTGTGCACACTATGCTTTCCATACATGACAAGGGACCTAATCATAAAGTATAAGGGAGCTCACAATATATGGGATGTTTATTATGGATCTGGGGAGACTTTTCCAGCTCAGGTGCCAAAGCCTAACATTTGTGGGCCTATGTCATATGACAGCACTATCTCACAATCAACCAGTGAACTTGTTATTTTTTCAGTATTCTGAAGAAAAAGCTAGAAGTTACAGAATCTACAATGCTTTTTCAGCAGTACTTCTAGAGATGTACATACATAGTCTTTGAAATTAAGAGGTCTAACCTTATAAATAAAAACTATTTCAGTTTACAGGACTGCTCTCAGTAGTTTAAAATAAGTATCTCCTTGCAACTTTGTATATCTAATATGAGCTTTATATACAACTATACACAATATGTAACAAACAACACTGTGCCATAGGGAATGCAAAGATTTTTTGAAGTTCAGTTTTTGAAATTGTATTGGAAAATAAAAATGTAAAAAAACCCTAAACTTTAAACCTAAACATTTTGATATCTATGAATAATTAAGCATTACAAAATGTTTGTATTATAACTTCTTCCACTTGATTGTTGATTCATGTAATTTAGGAAGAGCTATGCTGATTTCTACCAGCTTAGAATCTGTTACATAGTCTTTATAATAATAGTAATTTTCTTCTGAAATTATCTATGTCCTACAATTGGAAATCTAGGCAAAACAATATATTCCTTGCTTGAATACTTTATAAACAGGAAAATTTGTAAAAGATTGTTGTGGTTTAGAAATGGTGCTCTCCAATTTGGTACTCCCACTAAATCCACCTGAGCCTTCCCCTCCCCTCTCCAAATGGAGGCACAAAAGACAAAGATCATGTGTTGAGATAAGAAAAATTTTCTGGAAATGGCAATGAGATAAGAAAATGAACAGTAGCAGTAATATTAATAACAAAAGTGTACAAGAAAGAGAGTGATTCACATGAAGATATGCTCACTGAGGAGCTTGAGACCTGACCTGCAGCCACACCACCCTGCAAGCCCTTCCCTTCCTTCTGGAAAAGAGATTCCTTTTCCCAAACTCCTGGCAATGATGTGGGGTGCTATGGAATAACCTCCTTGTCCTGGCCATGCCTCTCCTGGCTACTGCAAAAAATTAACCCTGTTCTAGCTGAAACTAGGACAAAGATATTGCAAAAGCTGTCACAGAACAGTGTCATGTCTTTAAAGGACATTTTCTGGACCTTGTGTGATTTTGCTGTAAATGTGTAAAAATTCCAGTTTTGGAACATATTTCCCTATCCTTTTGACTCTTGTCTAGGATTGTATGAAAGATGTACCCAGCCAATATTAGCATCAAGTTACCTATACAAAAAGCAGACTCGCTAAAGTACTTTCAAACTTTATTAAGCCCTTTACCTGTTTGTGTTTATGTGAAATAATCAAAAGTAAAACATTTTCAAATCAGTTTTGGGTGAGGATGAGATTTCCACAGGGTACAGTAGAGTTCAATACAATGTAATCTCTAAAGTAAGGCATGTCACACAGTTCTGTAGGGGACACACAGTTCTCACTGGGTTTCTAATCATCAGTTTACAAATTTTTTGCAATGGGTTGCCTCTACTTCTCAGTAATAGTTTGTTTCTTTCTCTAATTAATCTAAATTCTTTAACTCTCTAAATCTTCTCCTTGATTCCTTCTCTAATCAGATTTTTCTTCAGTCTGTTTTAACCTAACCCCACCCCTTCCCTCATTCTGAGTATAATAAACTACATTCTTTATAACTTAAAAACTCTCCTGTTTCCCTCCAGCACAAGCAGAGCTCCTGGCATCCTCCCACTGCCCAGCAGTTGTCCCTCCCACTTCTCCAAGAGCTGCTGTGATCCAGGTATTCATCACAGAGTATCTTCCTGGTCAACCAAATCAAACATTTTCTTAGGAGAAGTGCCTGTTTTCCTTGCCCCTGGCTCTTTGCAGCCT
This sequence comes from Leptocoma aspasia, assembly GCA_013399835.1. Classification (NCBI taxonomy): domain Eukaryota; kingdom Metazoa; phylum Chordata; class Aves; order Passeriformes; family Nectariniidae; genus Leptocoma; species Leptocoma aspasia. The sequence continues at coordinate 1,324,934 of VXAX01001526.1, read as the reverse complement.
GAAAACCTTGTCCTCAAGAAGAGGACATGTAGTGTGGCACCTGTAGCTGCTGCAGGTCCATTTCTCATACGGTTGCCAAAGAAGAGAGGAATTTGTGTGACAGAGACACAGGGTAGGATGACAGGAAAATTCAAAAGCTGAGGCAAACTCTGAAGACTTTTATTTTTTTAATTCCCACTTCCAGGTGCTCAACAAATTCTCCTTCCTCTCCCTGGGTAAAGATGCCCTGCTTGGTATATTGCTTGCAGCAGTTTCTGCTCACTTCTCTAGTCACTTAGTTTCAACTCCACTCGAGTTTAAATACCCTTTCTGTAAAGCCTAATCAATGTTTATACAAGTGACCATATTATTTTTTTAAAGCTTAACCAAGCTAGAGCGTGAAACTACTACAGGGGAGGCACTGCTCAGTTTTTGTGTATGTTATGCACACACATAATATGTACATGTATACACAGAATTTATGTATGCTCTTACTGTAGCAGTAATACTCCCTAAAGGTATTATTATGTTGTAAGACAAATTAAAATTAAACAAGAGGTAAAAGTGCACATGAACTGAAAACTGTTAAAAAATGCCTACAGGCAAGACAGAAGTGAACAGCAGGAATTTATCCAGCTGTGGGTGTCTTGGAGTTCCTCTGGGCCAACTGACTGTGCTCCCATTTCTGCTGCAGGAAATGCAATTTAAAAAAAAATACAGGTGTTGTGAATTTCAAGCAAAATGACACGAATATTTTTTCTGCCTGCAAGATTAAAATGAAGACAATTCCTGTAAAACTCATTAAGCTACAGGACAGAATGCAGAGGGATGGAGGGAATACATAACAGAAGAGCCCAGAAAAAGTAAGAGAGATATCTACCCAGGACAGAAATGTGATAGCAGGTAGATTTGCTGACAAGCACATTTCATAACATCTGGAATCAGTGCAGTATGTGAGATCAGCTTCAAGAACTTTTGTAAAAAAAAATCCATCCTGATAGAGTATTTCTAAAGCTAAGTGCAAGAGAGGGGCTTGTTTGGACTGGCAGATGCAATGAGACCCTATAAAGGATACCTGAGATGTGCAGAATTGACATACTGAGATCAAAAACAGAATCATAAACAACTATAGTGGTAGTAGCATGTGTTAAAAATATACTAAGTTTGGATTTGAAAATCACATTTTATGCAGGTGCAAATGGATGCACTCATTAGAGGTGAAGGTGATCAAACTGAATAATTATTTATTTTTGTGAGAAAAATTGTTAGGTTTACTACTTCCCTTCATTCAGACCTTAAAACAATGTATCTCACAGTGAAATAATTTGCTCTGTAAATTATTACGTGTCATGTACTGAGAAAGAGATGGCTCAATATCACAGTCACATAATGAAATAAGGAACTGTACTCCAACCAGTTAATTCAGTTATTTTCATGACAGTGTTATCCAACAGTTATCACCATGACAATGCATCTTTGTTGACTTAGAAGTGCTCAAAAATGAAAGAGCATTTTGGACATGGAGACAAGGATATTAAGCCATGGTAGAAAGGAAGATTAGGAATGTAATTCTGTCTCATTTTTACAATACTGTAATCCCAATGGTACCACTGGAAGTGCTCCCAATTTCCACCAGGACAAAAGAAAGCATGTCTTCCTCTGATTCTTTATACTTGGAAACTATATCTTAATAACAGTTATATTTACAGTCCCACTGCTATATAATGAAAGGAAATATGTGAAAATGAAAAAAAAGTATAACGCATGCATCAGAATAACACAATAAATAGGATGTGGCTTTCTCCTTGTGAAAATACAAATTAATATTCTTTTATGCTTTGAGCATTTTGACTCTAAGTGCAGTCTTATAATCTAATTGGTATTATAGAATCATATAATGTTTACACTGGAAAAGACCCTCAAGATCATTGGGTCAAACCATTCGCCTTGTGCTGCCAAACCATGTTCCTAAGTACCACATCTACATGCTTTTTATCTACCTCCAGGGATGGTGACTCAGCCACTTCTCTGGGAAGCCTGCTCCAATGCCTGACCACCCTTTCAGTGAAGAAATATATTCACTCTAAACCTCCTCTGGTGCAATTTGAGGCCATTTCCTCTTGTCCTATTGCTTGGTACTTGTCAGAAGACAATGACCCACAGATATCTACAACCACCTTTCAGGTAGTTGTAGCATGGTCAGGTCACTCCCAAGCCTCCTTTTCTCCAGGCTAAACACCCCCATCTCCCTCAGCCACGTCTCATAAGACTTCTGTTCTAGCTCATTGCCCTTCTCTGGACTAGCTGCATCCCTCCAATGTCTTTCTTGTCATGAGGGGCCCAGAACTGGACACAGCACTCGAGGTGTGGCCCCACCATTGCTGAGCACAGGGAAGCAATCACTGCCCTGGTCCTGCTGGCCACACAATTGCTAATACAGGCCAGCATGTCAATGGCCTTCTTAGCCACCTGGGCACAGCTGGTTCACATTTATGTTCAGCTGCTGTCAACCAGCATCTCCAGGTCCTTCTCCACTGGGCAGCTTCCCAGCCACTCTGTCCCACGGCTGTTGTGCTGCATGGGGCTGTTGTGACCCAAATGCAGCAGGACCTGGCACTGAGCCTTGCTGAACCTCACACCACTGGCCTTAGCCCATTGATCCAGCCCATCCAGACCCCTCTGCAGAGCCTTCCTGTCCTCCAGCAGATTGACACTCCCACATAATTTGGTAGTGTCTGCAAGCTGCCTGAGGGTGCCCTCAATCCTCTAGTTCAGATCATCAGTAAAGATATTAAATGGAACTGTCCCCAACACTGAGCCTTGGTGAATGCCAACAGTGACCAGCCACCAAATGGGTGTAGCTCCGTTCACCACCACTCTCTAGGCCCAGCCATCCAACCAGTTTTTAATCCCGTGGGAGAGTGCATCCATCCACACCATGGGAAGGCAGTTTATTCAGGAAACATTGTGGGAACTGTCAAAGGATTGACTAAAGTCTAGGCAGAAAACATTCATGGCCTTTCTCTCATCCACTAAGCAGGTTACCCCATCACAGAAGGAGATCAGACTGGTCAAGCGGACCTGCCTTTCATAATGTTGGCTGGGCCTGATCCCCTGATTGTCCTGCACCTGCTGTGTGATGGCACTAAACATGATCTGCTCCATGACCTTCCCCAGCATCGAGGTCAGACTGACCTGTAGTTCCCTGGATTCTCCTTTCCAGCCATTTGTATCATATTTGCTAAGTTCTTGTCAATTGGGACCTCTTGGGTTAGCCACCATGACTAGTAAGTAGCTGGACAGAAAGTGGCTTGGTCAGCACTTTCACCACTTCATGAATATTAAATGCAAGTAGCTGCGATTCATACAGTTTTTCTATATGAAACTAAACAGTTAGTATATATGAAACTATTTTTCCTTCAGAATAGAGTTCTGTGAAACAAATTTAACCTTGAATTAAACAATAGGGCTCTTCCATGCTTAAAAGCACCAATGTAAAATGTACTGGTTTTGCTCAACAGATCTGCTCTTTGGACTAAATCCAGATTTCTAGTTATTGGGAGAGACTTTTACTTCTGGATCGGGCCCCTTGTGTATATCCACATTCATGTATGATTGCTTTAGTGGAAAAAGTGGTTTTATTCCCATTTATGATAGAGTGAACTGAATTATCTTTTGGCATTACTTACTGTATCAACAATGAAATTTATGCAATTGGAGTGCATTTAAATTCTGTACTATAATAAAACTGCATTATCCCAATGAAGGGTAGCAGAAAAACTGCTAATGCTTAACTGGGAGCATCTTTAGTAATAACAAGATGCATGAGATAGAAGGAACCCAGCCTGGTCTTTGCAGACCATTTGAGTTTTCCAAGTTTTGCAGTTAAAAGCTGTAAAATATATTTTTATTAGTGAACTGAGAAAATTAGATAAATCCAGTGAGACTTAAAGCATGTGGAAATCTATTCTGCCATTCTAACAAAGTAATTTTTCATGATGCAACTGTACTGAAATAGTTCCTTTCGTGAAACAATTCAATTGTTAAAGTATTTTTGAGTATGAGTAGAATGCATTTAGTAAAACTCACTTGTACCCCTTCTGCATTGTTGCTTTCTTTGGCAAAATTTGGCATATACTGTGTGTTTGTATGTTATTTATTACATGCAATATTTTAAAGAACATTTTAAAGGAACAGGTATAAAAACTAAGGTTCATGTTCATGTGCATATTACAGCTGAGACAGCCAAAGGTACATGGAGAAACTAGACCTCTGGCATTTATTGGAATTCCATGGAAGGTAGGCTTCCCAGACTATACAGAGAACAGAATTTCTCAGCATTTATTCAGGTATGCACCTTAAAGTAAAACTTCTATATGATCAAGTACTGTGCACATAGGATAAAGTTTTGCAATTTCCTGAATAGCTTTTATGAGGAGGGCTCATGCCTCTGTCTTTCTCCTCCCTCTGCTCCCTTTGTGTCCTGCTTTTCATTTTCCCCTCCCTGCTTCTTAAAGCCTCCCCAGCAACCTGCTGGACTTAGCAGGAGCTGGGGTCAGTGTGGTGATCAATGGCTCGGGCCGTTGAGCATTCAGCCATTGATCACACGGAATAGATTGATAGATCTCAGCCATGCCATCACCAGCAGCTGCTTCTACTCAGCCTGCCAACTTTCTGTCACCTCCAGGATTCAATGAGGTTCACAGGCAGTGTGAGAAGGTTATATAATTCTGTCAAGAGATCATGTCTTTGATTTTTTTCATCTCTTAGACCTACATGTCTACCCTTTGGGGGTCTATCACAGGCTGAGATGTTCCAATATATTACATACCATAACACAGCAGTATAAAGAGTGCTATATAAAATATATAAATGCCCTTCCTTTGAAGAGAATAGCAGGAGCTTTCACTCCTTTCTTTCATTAAAAGAACATTACCTAATGCTGAAGAGAAACCACAGCTGTATTCATATATGTATGCACATGCTTTGCTTGTAATTTGAAACACATTGTGAGATATTATCTTATCTAGTGTTCCCTCTCTCACTTATATTTAAATATTCTATGCTTAATGTGTAAGAGTAAAAAGTTACTTTAATCGCTTGGATAAAATATTCACAGTTTAGCAACTTTACTGCAAAAACAAAACATATTTCACAGAGCCATTAAAAAGACACTGGGAACTCAAATGCTACTTTCTTATCTAAAAAACTTGTCATGCAGCATAGCTGACCTGGTTTTGCTCCATTTTTTCCCATTTACTTAGCGCAGGTGGTTTGTGCTCTTGCTCACATACACTGAAGTACAAAGCTGCCACGCTTTTGGATGTTACCCCTTCCCAGCCTTATACCCTGCCCTCCATGGAAGATTGCAATCCCATCGCCAGTCCCAAAGATCAGGGCAAAGGCTTTCACTGGCAGTTTAAATCAGCAGGTGGTGTGATGTAGGTGGCTCAAGCACAGACACATGCTCCTCTCTCTCGTCCCTGTAGGCTGGCAGTAATTTCCAGCAGAACTGTAAGATGGACAGCTGTGGGCATGAATATCTGAAATCGTGGCAACGACATCTGGCAGAGCTTGTCTGTCACAGCCCCATGGCTGAGAGGCTGGTTGGCAGGGTGGGCTCTGCAGGCAGGGGTCTGCTGGAGAGAGGTGCTGGAAGCTCAGGCCTACAACTCTCCAAACAACTGGCAGCAAAGAATGAAAATAATCACAGTGCACAGAACGATGCTGTGGCAAAGTCAGATTTCCAAGTTTTAAAACAATGCTGAAATGATTCACAGGAGTCAGGCTGGCTGAATGCACTGGGCTGAGTTCCTGCAAGAGGAAAGGATGTGAGGGGGGAATATGAAAGTATTTATGATTAATAATGATGGCCATGATGGTAATATTCTCTGGTCTTCTGAATGATGCTTACAAACATTCACAGAGAAAAAAAAAAAGAATTCTACATATTTTCTAGGAATTAGGAAAAAAACCTTCCATATTAAAAAAAAATCTTTAATTGGTAATTTTGAAAAAAATTCAAACCAACAGTGTCCCTTTTAATGATACATTTTCAAAACTTTATGAAATCTCCCTGTTAAATGAGGCTACCACTTTAACACATTCAAAGAGGCCTATGTAGCTTGAAAACAGACTCAAAATCCAGGAAAAGAGGCCATATTCTGTTATATGAATGCAGTTCCGGGGCTTTAATGAATCCAGAGAATTTACCAATAAACATAGTACATAAATTAAGTTGATTTACTATGCAATCTGCAATTTAAAAGGTGATGAAATAAAGACTAAAACTTCCTATTCTACCATCTTGCCATTTTTATAGTATATCATAATAAAAAATGAAAAGAAAGTGATATCAGTCAATATTACAGGATTCCATATTAGTTTTTCACATAAACCAGGTGCAAGCAATTAAGAATATGCTTCCTGTATTTTTAAAAGGCTCTTTGTCTATTTTCTTTTATCCATTCAGTTAAAAAGAAAAGAAATATCCAGAGCTACTCTGAGCTACTCTGGGATTTTTGCTGCCTGTCTTGGCTATCTGGATTCATCAGCTCTCTTCCTGAGTACTTGGTGTCTTGTAAGGCCCATTTGGGTTCACATTAGAAGAGCTAAAATTTTCATAAAAAGTTACGGGAGTGATACTTTTAACAAAACCAATTTTAATTGAAATTAACTCAAATGCAAACACATCTCTCCATGTTGAGCTTGGTATTCCCATTACAAACCATTTCAAACCCATTTCATAGCAAAATCCATCACTTGGACTAAAACTAAGGTGACATTGTCACTTTAAATCACAACTCTGTGTTTTAGCAATTGGCATCTCATGAAGTGGTTGTGCCACTTGTAAAATATTCAAGGACAATACTAAACAACATCTACAACCTTTCCAATGTTATTTAAAGAAAAATCAGGTTTTCTGTCTCTCTAATTTCTTTGCCTCTTCAAATACCGTTATTAACATTCTTTTTCACACATCCTAGTTTCTCCTCTTTCAATTTTAATTATTTTTTTTCTTTCTAAATTAATCCTTTGTTTGAATTGCTACTTTTGAGAGAAAAAAAAAAGAGTTGTACAACAAACAGCTGAATATCTGCCAGTTTGTTTTGGGTCTTTTCATGTTCCTTCTCAGAGGCCAGATCTGACAAGGTGCTGAGCATCAGGCAACTCACTAGAAGTTGAGGGTGCTGAGAATATCTCAGAAGAGCCTAGCATATTGCAGGATCATGCCTTGCACAGCAAGTTCTCCAAGTGATGACTATTTATGTTTCACTGAATAGACTTAGCATAAATTTTAACAGCTCTGATATGATTGGGAATTTTTTAATGGGCAAAGATGAGGCATTTTTCATGACCATATCGCTCGGCACTTTGAGAATGAAGTGTACAGCAATGCCACCCAAAATGTCTGGCAAAGAACCAGATGTCATAGTAACAAACACACAAATACTGGAATACATGAGAGGCAGTTGCAAGGTGTATAAGCTCTTCAGTGCTCAGAAGGCAGCCAGATCACTGTACGTCCTGCCTTAATCAAATAATAGTACAAAACAAACTTACACACAATCACCAAGCAACCACAGGAATGACCCCCAAAGTACTGGACACTTTGTACTATTCAGCTGGGTTGTATTTTTTATATTACAGATGCAGCATTTAGAAATAATCTAAATATGCATGCTAACTAAAAAAAAAACCAAATTAAATCTCTTTTTTAAAAATGTAATGTTAGCCTAAAACTCTTACAGTTTTTCAATCTATTATACAGATAGGATATATTTGCTGTTTCTCCATTTCTTGCAGATGAACACTTATGATTTCTTTCACAGACACAATAAAGAGCCACAGAGGCTGCAGCTGGACCCGAGCAGCACCTGCATCCTTCCAATCTGAACTGTGCAGGACATTGTGCTGGGAGGCCATCGCTGCCCTTCTGCCAGCTGCCTCACCCAGGCAAGGCTGCAGCAACCCTGGGACACTGCTCTCACCTCATGTCACACAGGGTTGTGTGACATGATCTGTCACTGCAGGACAGAAACTCACACAGCTCACAGTTACCTTGAGTTAACTTTAGCAAAGGATTACTGCAATCTTTGCTCTTAAAAGCTCTATAAACTTCCCCAGGATTTTCCTTGATATAGGAAAATTATGTTTACGGCTAAGTGTTGGCAGTTACAACTGTCCCTATCCTAAGTTGTCACTTAACTCATGGATATAGTGCTACTTTTCTATTCAAATGTGTGCAGTCAGGTTTTATCCACTGTACCTACACACATCACACAATCATGGCATCACAGACTCACAGGATGGTTAAGGTTGGAAGGGACCTTAAAGACCATTTAGTTCCAACCCCCTTGCATAGGTGTAGACATCTTCCACTAGACCAGGTTGCTCAGAGCTCCATCCAGGCTGGCTTCCCAGGGATGGGGCATCCACAATTTTTCTGGGCATCCTGTTCCTCTGCCTCACCAGCTTCACACCTTATTAACTTGTTTTTAATCATATTAAGCAAAATTAAAAACAGCCACTTGAGATCAATGCAAGAACACAAAACCAAGGAGATTGAAAACATTTTAAAACTAGATTTTAATGAAAATACTTAATATGAGAAGAGATATCCTTCATAATAAATAATATCTGTCTTTTATAGTGCACTCCTCATGTAGATCACAAGGCACGGCACTGATGAAGTCTGGTAACTGAAATTTCATAGAAATGGCACCAGGGAGAGGTAAAATGGTGCTCAGCCATCAAGTCAGGTACACCTGAACCTGCAGCAGCTTGATGCTGTGCTTGCCAGCACTGTCTCCTCCCTGGCTTTGTTTTCTTAGGTAAATTGCTGAGGATGGTGAGAGAGATAGGAGATAAGAGGAAATCTAGACCGTATTCTAAAATTAATATCAAAGTGACATATTGAGGTCTTCTCAAGTACACAGTCAAAGTGGCTGAATATGGGAGCTCAGCAAGAAAGCAGTGGATGGATATGGGAGCTGAATGGAATAAATCCCCCAATTATATATGATGTCTATGACTTATTATCTAAAATTAATTTGGACTTTTCCAAATAATAAGAAAATCTAGAAACTTTGCAGTAAATCTAAATTAAGATGCTTGGGAGGGCTCTTGCAACTGAAGTTTACTCAAGATTCTGTCAAAAAACGTCTGCCTAAAGTCATGTAATCACTGTCAAGTCTGAGATTATACTGTGTAAACACCATATTAGGGTAAATTCACTGATAGTGTCAAAGCTTTCTTGATTTTTCTGAAGTTTGGTGGAATTTTTAATAAGTTTGCTGTATTCTTCTGGGTTGTTTCTTGTAATATTGTGTATTTCAGATCATACCCATCAAAATCACAGTATGGTTTCCCTTAAATCCCCTTTCCTTCTCCGAAACTGACATAACACATTCTATCAGCAAGTGAAGCTTCTGGTGAATTTTGTGATCTTTTTTATCACAGTCATTCAGCATCAGGATGTATCTATACACCAGAAAAAATGTCCTTTTTTCTTGGGAATTTCAGACATTAGATGGTCATCTCTCCTGGAATGGCAGCAGATTAGTTTGTTCTATAGATGGCCCAGAGTGGAGTTCTCTTGTTTAATAACTTCCTAATAAGTAAATCAATGTACTGGTTTCCGCTGACTGAAAGTGCCTTCACCCAGGTACAAAGGCAGACTAAGAAGCCTTTTCATATTTCATCTGATCTCAGGTCATTGAATGGATTCTTTACATAATAGTGAAAAGACTTTAAGATTCTGTAATTAACATTTGGGGCACTTGCTAGCACACGATCTTAGCGCTGTCTATATCAAAACGTCTATTTTTTTTTCCTTGTGGTACTGCCTTTGCTAGCTGTTCCAAAGGTTTACCAAAAATTGTGTGTTTCTGCCCTCTGTGCTCTAAAATTGCTGTATCAATGGAATTATTTTCCTCTTGTCATCACACCACGAGAACACTTGCTTTTGATCAGCAAACTAAAAGGCTAGTTTTTACACTGAATCAAAATTAGCCTAAATGCTATTTCAATTTATAGTCTTATCATTTTTCAGAAGAACTCCAGGATCCTTAAGATATCACCAGGTTTGCACAGGGATGTATTTTTTAATAATTTTAGCTATCATTATGTGTCATTAAAATGAAAATATCTGAAGTGCTTCAAAATAGCATTCACAAGAATTTGAGAGTAAATGACGCTAATCCTAAGAGCACCTCAAAGCGTATAATTTAACAATACACAAAATAAGAAAAGCACAACACAGAATTCCCATAACAACTCAAGTTCTAAAAATCTGTATTGGAGCCAAGATACCTGGTGTCTTACCTAAAGCTCCAGGAAATCAATTTCTAAACAGTGAAATGTTAAAGATGGAGGATGTAGCCACTGAAACCCTTATTTAGAGGCTCAAAACAGTTTCAGGGCACTGAGTTAGCATTTTTGATAGGGATCTCACATTAAATTGATCTTTCCTGGTGAAAAGATGCATTCCCTGCAACCAGCAGGTAACGCAACCCTGCCCTGACCTGCCCTGAGTCCCAAGGCTATGGAGGTGTGCCTGTTTCCTTTCCTGTCTGCTGCAGTTTTCCCAGCCAACGTAATCCAGACGCACATTGCCAGCAGTGAGGGAGGCCATGTGGTTAAATGGGGAGAAGAAAGGTGTGAGAGCACCCTGACTTTGTCCCTGACTGAGCCACTGGAGGAATGTGTGGCTATGAGGGACTACTTGACTTCTTTAAAACATCATCCAGGTTCCTGGTCGAGATAAGAAACCTTGCTCTCAAAACCACGGCCACACTGGCCAAGGTAAGCATTACGTGTAAATAAATGAAGAGGAAACAAACCTCTTTTTTTTTTTTTTTTTTTGTGAAACAGTTCTAAAGAACACTTGATGAGGCAGCCAGGGCTGAGGAAATGCAGGTAGTTGTGCTCTGCAGATATAAAAGCAGTGACAGCTCCCTTCTGTCCTGAGCACTGGTCTACCATGCAGCTAATGCTCTCAGACTCCTGCAGGAGAAGGTGAAAGCTGAGGTTGTTTACCATTGCCAGGCAGGAAAGGTTGCCTATCCACCAGTGATTGAGCCCCAGCAGCACTGGCCTTTCAAACAGAAAGAGGCTGAGGAGATATTTATAAGTTAAGCAGCCTTCTTGCTCCTTGAGGGGAACACACCCCTCAGCTGAAACATGAGCAGGTTGCTGCTTAACACCTTCCCTCCTAAAAGCCTCTTCTCAGGGGTAAAGTGGTGGAGAGTAAACAAAAAGGTATAGAAATGCAACACATTTCTATAAAACGCAATAAAACATATTTTGATGCTCATAAAAGTATGACCAAAGGTTCAGATAAACCCACTGCATCAATTATAATAGTACCTGCATACTGAAGAATACACTTAAATAACAGTTTGCTTCAGAAGATACTTTGAAGAAAGAAGAGAGCTCAGTTCACTTTTGATCCTCACAAAGTGTAGTTATTTTTGGAAAGAGAATTGTTAAAAATATTAATGTTATTGGATGGAGCAGCACAGTTTACAGTAATTGCTACTGGAGTCTGTCTGATGATTGGTGGTCAATATTTTCACATGAGACTCCCCACAAAAAAATGTGCTCTTTAGCCTGTACTAAACCAAAACAATACAGAGAATTTGGGTGAGGAACTGGAGAGTATCATTGTTTCATTTACAGTGAAAACCACTGCAGTTCCAGAGCTAGCACCCTGTCTGTGTATTCTCTGAAAATAGAGCTGGCTTTGGATTGAACCGTCTCTCACCAGCTATAGAGAGGGGAAGTGATGTCACTCTGAAAATAAATATAGAAATGGGTTTTCTGGAAATATTTATACTTTGTTCATGGATAAAGTGCTGAATGTACAGCCAAGGAGAGCCCACTGCTCAGCTTGCACCACTTGAAACGAGGAAAGTTTTTAAATTCGCAAAGATTCTCACACCAGGGACGTTTTTTTTCTTTTAAAATAACTGACTCTTGACATAACCTTGTCTCTTTTAAAGGCCAAACATTTTCCTTACTCCCAAGTGCTTTGTGAGCCTTAGGGATATATTGTCCCTGGCAAAACTGGGATAGCAATATCCTGGGAACGGGTGATTTCCATCAGGGACAAGGAAATCGCTCCAAACCACATTTCATTCTGGTTACAGCATTTTAATGAGATTTGCAAGCCCTTCTGAGACAGTCGCAAGAAACATTCAGCCCCAAACCCTCAATCAGAATCCTGAAAGTTATTCTAATGTCTCAGCAGAAGATGGATCTTAGGACTCCAGTTTGGCTGTGATATTTCTTACATTATATTTAGCACTGATTAATTAGGGGGTGACTAAGTATTGACCTCTCAATTAATTCTGAAACGAGTTGGATGACTGGAAATACCTCACAACATTTGAGAAGTGACTCCTTAACTGCTTCCTGGAAAACAGTTTCCAAAAATCTTCTTCAATAACTTCCAAACCCTTTCATGATATGGATTTCACCTTAATCAAGCCACTCTTATTCTAACAAACACATTATTTCCTGTGAGAATATGAGCAAGTATTTATATGAGAAATAATAAAATCATAGCTAGCAATAGAACTCTTAATGGGCAATAAGAGTGTATATATGTGAATGCAAATGAAGGCACCATCATCTACCTCTCTGTGATCATGCCTCAGTCACTAATAGCTTGTTTGCAAACAGTGTTGCATGGATCCAGATATTCCATTTAGAGTGAAAAAAGCAGCATCCCGTCATTGAGGACAGGATCAATAACACTGAAATGATAAAATAATAAGGGGCATAAAATAACTGTTAAAGAAACAAAGGGTTAAGAAGCAAATCTTCAGGGTAAAAGGTGATTTAAATTTCATTAGAAATGAACTGTGATTCAGATCATGCTGTTTTTTTCAGTTTACACATTTTGAATTAATGTAGCATGGATTATGTTGCATAAAACAATGACAATACATGAATTCTACTCATGGAAATTACTCATCCATCAGCTAGTGTCAGGTACATTCAGAAGCACATGCATTAAGTTCTGCACTGTAAGTTCAAGTCATTTGTATGTGAATAATGCTAGTTGTGAAAATGAAAACAAGAAGAGATAAGGAAACTTTGGGATCCTTCTGCACTGACTTCTCTTTGACCCAGGAAAGAACAATGAATGTTTGCTTTCCCTTGGAAGGGGTGCCGACAAGGCTACACAAACAAAGAAGCAGAAGCTCAGCTGGTGCAAATTAGTACAGTTGCATTGACTTAATGGAACTGCATCCTTTTCCCCAGCTAAAGATGTGGACACAAATGTTAAAGGTTCCTCTGTTATAATTTTTTCAGGACAAGGATCAATCATGAATCCTTTCACAAATCTTCAAACAGAACTTTTCCCAAGCAGATTTTGCAGACCTGAGTCTGATTTTATATTTCTTGAATGGCCAAAATATTCGTTTCCCCTCATAACCCTGCTTTTTCCTAGTCCAGTTCTGACGTTACTTTGTTGATTCTGTAGTACTGCAGTGAAAAAAACCCTGTCAGTCCTTCCAGATCCTCCTCAGCTCACAAGCAGTGTGCACTCAAGAGCAATATTCAAGGGGGCCTGGCCATGAATGTCCATATGCTTCCTTCTGACTCCCAAATAACTACAGTCTCTGAAAATGAGCAGGCAAAGGCCAAACCTGCATTTACGTCAACAAAAAGACTGCACTCTATTTTTAAGAATTCCTTTCATATGGAGATACCACTTCCATTCACCTAAAACCACAAAAAATTAAGTTAGATCATAAAAAGAAAAACATTTGCCAAATTTTACTGCTGTCTGAAGATCTATCTCCTATATGGGTCTGAAGTGAAGTGATATCATGTTTGCCTGGAAACTGAACTGTTTTTAAAACAGGAAAAGAATGTTTGTAATAGCTTGTCATTCTCGTCAGTGCTATTAGTGTCCAGTAAACTCTCTCCTTGTAAATCCATAGATGTCAAAGGTTTCTGTGGATCTTTTCTAAGCAAGCATATAGTTTGGCATAGTGTCTGACTGGGCAGAGGTGGAGGATCCTGGTGTACAGATCTTGGATACTGCTATTGTCTCCCCTGTTAGAAAGCCTGGCAGTTTTCTAATGCTACTATTTGGCAAATGCATTTTGGAAGAGAGCCAAAAGACTGCTCTCCTCTGGCTCTTGGGAAGACTGGCACTCCAGAAGAAATCAATAGAGCCCAGTAAAAACAGAAGAAACCAAATGAAAATATCTGTTAGTGACCGTGTGACTTCTGGGCTTAGATGTGCTCTGCCATAGTAGCTTGTTTTTACTGTTCAATAATATTCAGATTAACACCACTGTTAGAGGGATTATAACAAAGAAAAACTTATGAAAATAAATGTAAAAGGGACTAGAAAAAAAAAAAAAGAAGAAGAAGAGTGAAACAAGAAGGAAAAAACAAGCTGAATGGGAAGAGCAACCTGACTGGAAAAGGAGAGAGTTTCATGACTAGACATGGACACTGAATCCTTTAGAATAAAAACAAGACTAACCCATTAGAAAACTTTATTTTCAGGAGAATAAAAGACCAATGTTAATTTGAAGAAAGCATTTTTCTTGAGGCAGGGACAGCTGGATGCTTTTTGTTAATAAAGCAAGATCTGTTCCAGGAAGAATTCCCTAGCAGTATGTGTATCTGTCTGTACCCCCTTTGCAAAGGTCCCATGAAAACACTATTAAATTGTTGCTTGCCATTTTAATTTTGATGCTTTGCTGAAGTTCAGAAAATGGCTGCCAGCCTAAACTGTGAACTGCTTTAAATCACTCCTATCCAGGTGATGATGAATGTTCTCCAGATTTTATCTGTAGAGTGGAAAAAACAAACAAGAATACATTACTCAACCCATAAGATTTTTTAGAAGCTGAAATTCATCTAAAGGAACACTTGAGTCCTGTCTACCCCCCACTGAACTGATTAGGAATTTCAGCTAAATAAAGAATGAAGGTGAGACTGAAATGCCCATGTAATCAACCTTCACAAAAAATCTAATACAAAGTTAAAACTCTTTTGAGATAAGTGCAAACATGGGAGCACTGAAATAATACTGAGAGAAATGAAGGAGGCTTTTTAAAATTCCCGACTTGTGCTTTCCTCAAAGTGTAATTCAAAACTGATTAAAAGTATTAAATCCTTTTTATGCAAAGGGTTAATAACAAAATTCAAATAGTGGTGTGGTGTCCCATGGATACTCAATAATGAAAATTCAAATGCTCATTTCTTTAAGCCTTTTGTCTCCCTTTTCTAGATAATTGGTTTTTTGCCTAATTTTTGAGGCTATTTAATAACACCTCCTGCTAGACATTTCATGTAAACTCAGCAAGAGGAGGCATCGTGAGTAATAGAAAAGGCTTCTGCTCATTTTAAAGCTCAAATTCATACTTTTCTTAACAAAGGAGATCCCCACTGTTAGAGTTTGGCAACCAGCGGGCCAACTGCATAGGGGAAGATTGGATTAGGGGGGCAGCTGACTGTGCAGTAAAGTCTCCACTCCAAAGCAGGATTTTTATGTAAATTCCATTACAATTCATGCTTTTTGGAGATAATGAAATGGATACAAAACACTTCAAGGTTTCCAAGTCAGCAAAATAATGAACAGGGGCATTCAGAAAGTTGATTTAATATATTTTTTTTTAACATTTGGATCCTTGCATGAACAGGATTGGCATCTGTTCAATGTATCACATGGAATTTGCTTTTAATACCGCTGTCTAAACCCTCTAACTTTTCAGGCTATTAGTGATGTGTGAACACCAGCTATCAAGAGTTTTCCTCAGTTTAAGCTCTAATAGGCTGTATCATTTTTCAAGTGTTTGCCTGAAGGCAACTTTTACCAAAGAATCAGCCAAATACTTTTTGAAAATAGATTATTTTCAACTCAACAGCTTTACACAACTATCTTTGAATATGCCACAGCATTTTTAATCAATGAACTTCAAAAAAGAAAAGTCTGGGGTCAAGGGGGCCATTACAATGATCTTCTACTTTGTTCTCTCACATAAGGTATAGAATTTAATTTGTCAGTATTTGCTCTGATCACAGTGGAACCAGAACCTGGATGTTTTGGTATTTCTTCAAATTTGTATGTTTGCTGATTACAAAATTAAAATGTGTATATATTTGTATATTTCATACATATTTGCAAAAGTGTATGTAGATAAACACGTGCAGGCACACACTAAGCATTTTTAGAACAGAAATACTCTCAAATGTTGAGTTCTGCCTTTCAATCCAGCTGATACGAATACCTCTGGTGCAAAATATGCAGTGAGAATACTTCCACCACATTGAAGTGCCCATGTCATTAGATCTATCTAAATCCTAGAAAGACTAAAGACATCATGGGAGGGCCAACACAGAATACAAAACACATGTACTACTTAAGACCTCTGCAAGGCTTTTGGGTACTTCTCTTCTGCGTGTTAATTTTAGTATTAACTTACTATTAGTGATAGTCAGGTTCACAGTGCTTAACAGGGATATCTATTCAGTAACCACATTCAAAGCAAAACTGTACTGCTGATACTGTAAGTATATTTATACACAACATCCTTGTTGATATAAATTCTTCTCTTAAGGGAATGGTGAAAACATCCACTTTTAGGAGTTGAAAGAAGGAAATTATTAGCAAATATGTAAACTACAGACACAGAAAGACTAGCAAAGTTCAGAAATTGTAGAATACTGGGGCCACTGATGTCTAAAATAGTACTCCTCCCTCTTGGTGTAAATTTTCCTTCAAACTAAATTTATTTAAACAAAAAGGAATATTCACAATGAAGTTTTTCTTCAACATATATCATCAAAACAAAAACCAACTAGTGTTCCAAAAATATTTCAAAAAAGGAATCGACCAAGATTTGAACCACAATGGAGTTTGTATGATGTGAACATTTAGCTATTAAGGTTCTTTATTATGATTGATGAGGCTAAAAGGTGAGTTTATGAATTAAAGTTTGCAAGCTTTTGTTTAATGAAAAACATTGAGAAGGCACAGAAAGCAAACTCTGAGAAGCAGCTATTCTTATTGTGTAGACCACAAGATCACACTGGTCGTATTGTATCATTTAAGAGTAAATGTAATAGGCTTTTCTGAAACAAACAAAAGCAGTAACAAGTTATAAACAAATTTGATTTGTGGGGGTTTTGTGGTTCCAAGTTGTTCATTTGGTTATAATCACATACCCTGCTTTTCCCAAGGAAATATTCAGCCAAATACACTCACTTCAGGAATAAAAAGGAGAGTAAGAAGTAACAGAGAGAGAGAAAACATGTCAGGATCCTGCCCTGCTTCCACTGTACTAAGCAGTAATTACTCTGGAAAGTGCTATTAAGGTTCAGCTACCCACATTCATGCAGACTTAACACACTGGCCATCAGTGAGTCCTCCTGGGCCAGGCTCTGAACACCACCACACAGTGAGCAGTTACTGATATGAATAGTCCTGCTGACTTCAATATAATTATGGATAAGAAAGAAACAACCCAGGGTGGGTACAGTCGGTATCAAAATCAATCTCCACAGGAATAAGGATGGCAGAATCAAGTCTTCTGGGCACAGCCAGTTCACTTAATGCTATAGTGAAACACAGCAAAAAGCATTTATGCCTGATAGACCAAAACCCGGGATGGAAAAAACCCTTTTAATTAAGAATGATAGGAGTGGAAAATCTTCTTCCTAGAAGAAATAAGAATATACCAAAGATACAAGCAGACTCAAAAGAACGATAAAAAAAGCCACTCTTTTTTTCCATGTTTAGGAAATGAATAGGGTTGAATTGCTCTTTGTCACAGCTATATAATGCTGTCTTCAGGTGGTCATTGTTTCCATGTCACCTTTGAACCATGCAAAACCCTTGTCAACATGCTCCTCAAATATTCTGTTGTTTTCTTTCAAGGAGTGATTTATAACACTTCCCAGCAAGGAATGTACCACATCCATTAAACATTAATACTGAGTTATAGTTTTCTAAATCATAGCTATCCGCTTTGTAGTCTTGTGCTTGACTTGTATTCCAGGAAAAGAAATATATATTTTTCTGTTCTGTCATTTATTTATTCAGCACTGGGCTCTACTGAAATCTCCTGAAAACAGTGAGAAAATGTCATTTTGTTTGTTTTTAAAAATACCTGACTTTGCTTGAAATACACAGTGAGAGACAGTATAAATATGAGTAACAATTTGATAAGATTTGAACTGAGGCCACAGCACAATATGTCATAGCTAGGACAGTTCATGAGAGCTGCCAGAATTCCCTCCAAAGGAAAAAGCCTACAATGACCTTATATGGGAAGATGGGAGAAATCCAGAGAAAGTGAGATTTTCATTTAAACTGGAGAAGAACAATGGTTCTGACACAGAAGAGATGTTTCCATTGGACAGCAGGTCTCCAGCTATCCCATCACATTCATAGGTACTCCTGCCTCTGATGCCTTTTCTGAACACAATTTACTAAATCACTTGAGCAGATATTTGAAATTAGGTACGACAATAATACCAGTGAAATGAATGGAAGTAACTATGTGTTTAAAATTAAACATGCTTAACATGCACATGCTTAAATGCAAGGCAGAATGAAGCACATAATCCTCTCACCATGGTATTTTCAAGTTGTATTGAAGCTTGGTCAGTGAAAACACATACAGTCACAGAGCAATTCACACCACCTTACCAGTCTTGTGTGTGACACTCATTCCAAGCCATTAGACCCTGGATCCATGGGGAAGATGACTGCAGCATGCTGGAGGCACAGGCTTCCTTGAGCACTTTTTGCTGGCTATGCAGCAGAATCTGCTGTGCTCAGAAAAAAATGCACGTCTTAGGGGAAGGATTTGGAACTAATGCGCTCTGGAGCATTCTTAAACTCGACAAATCAAGTGATCAAAGTATTAATTATTACATTTTTAGGACATCAGTATTTTCACTCACTGTAATCTAAGCACAATCTTCCAGCTACCATCTAGTTATACTGGACTCCACTCCTAACTACCCAGCATCCAAGGCATGGTAAAAGCCTTGGTGCCTAATAGAGAACACTGGAATTCATCTGGAGACCCTAGGAAGCCCCCAGCCATACCAGTGTCTAGCATATACTGTTTATTGTCAATTTTGTAATCTATGGTAGTTATTACATTTCAAATACAGACAAGAAGTCTGCACTATATTATGTGAAAGAGAAGACAAAGCAACCCCATCTCAACATGTGCAGTAGACAGTAAAAGCATTTCTCTACATGCACATGAGGAAATTAACAGCATTCCCCACACATTCATTCAAAGCAGTGAACATGCTGTGCTGGATGCACATATACATCAGAGAAGCAAAATTGCTTTAAATAATCAAAATACACAAAGGAACATTTTCTGTGTGGCTGGAAATAACCCTGACAAATGTTAATGTTTTGCAAATGAAAAACATTCTTTAAGAAGCAACATAAAAAACAGAGCACATTTTCAGATGCATACAAAGTAAGCTCCTGTATTAACCTGTGTTCCACTACCTAGATGTATACAAAGATCATTGTGTGATGAACAAGTACATTCAAACTCCTTTTTTTTTTTTCTGAATTATGAATGTGTTTTGGCAAGATCCATAGAAGGTCAACAGCATGATTAAAGATATGAAGAAGTTCCATATGGCGAGATACTGAAGAGGAGTGGACTACCTGAGTTTAGCAGCAGATTTTGCTGATGTATAAAGTAATGAATGACAAGGACAGACCCATGTATTTTTCCCTGTGTATATCAACAGACAAAAGAGTTTCATCCAAATTACGGAACAGCGCTTTTAGTGTCCCTGCTATTATGTTATTCAGCATATAATTAATCAGTGAAATTCGTTGCTGCAGTAAAATACTGAGATAAATTGATTGCAAACAGGATTAGTCACACACGGATAAGACCAACATACTGATTAAGACTGGATAGGACGATATACAACTTCCATTTCTCAGGCTACCAGTTTTGATTCCTCAGAACAGAACAACTGTAAAGTCCAGAAAAAAAGCTTTGCACTGGTATTTTCTGGGTAGGGGAGAAAAAGCTACATAGAGTCTTTTGTCATGATCTTTGAAAGGTGTGAAACATCAAACAAGAGGGCTTACTTTACTATGACAATTTCTATATTACAGTTGCCTACATGACATTTTTTTCTAATTGAGAATACTGACAATATATAACAAGTAAATAAAAACTGAAATTGAAAAGCAAGATTGAGTTATAGCTAGTGTTTACAATAAATGAAGCTCAAATCCTGCTGTTATGTTTCTGACAACTTTAATAATAATAGATCATCTTGTTTTAGTTGCACACTGAGAGGGGGCTGCAAGGTGTGTCACCCACAAGAATGACTAATGTGTTATGCTTATCACTTTAGAAGCAGAACTGTCTGAATTCTGCTTGCTAGCTACAGGGCAGTGCAAATTGCCCCAACAGCACTGTGTGTCCTTTCTATACCTTGCTTACAGGCCAGGATTGCTTAGTCCCAATGTATTAATAAGTAAGTGCAAGTATTTCAACAATCAGCATTTTAGCATTTGCATGCAAACTCTCATGCTGTGTAATTATACACAGTGCTGGCACTCAAATTAATTAAAGCTGATTTCTCTGTGACTGCAAACTGGTCATATCCCCAGACTTGCTCTAGTATGAAGTCATCACCCTATATTCAACATGACACTTTATGTCCCTAGCATTCTTAGCAATGCTAATATGCAACAACTGTAAATTAGGCAATATTTTACAGAGCAGCTGACAACCGCTGGTTAGTTGTTGAGTTCCTCCTCCCCCTCCCCCCGACACTTTCCACATAAAAGTAAGAAACCAGTTATTTCCATTGTGCTTGCTTTGTAATTATCTGAACTAACAATGTAAACAAATTACATACATTGTTTCAACAGATACTCACCCATGTTTGATTAGGGGTTACAGAAAACTTATAAAACACAAAACCCCAAAACAACATCAACACTGTTTGTTTGATGCTAACATGCAATTAGTCTCTGACAATTTCAATGTTAATTTAAAAACTCCTTCTCTTTCTCTTCTTCTCTGAAATGGCTTTTTAGTTTTAAAAGGCATGCTCTTGCCAGGCAAGAATAGGGAACTGGGGAGGCAGAGCAGAAGAGCTGACTGTTAGATTCCAGGACTCCTCATCAAATAAAGTGGAGCTGTAGAAGAGACAGTTCTTTGCAGCAGAGATCCATAAATGCTGACTTCTGAGGCAGTGCTGAGTTCCAGTCTCCTTCACAATAAAGTTGCCTGCTCTAACTTTGTAATTTGGTTGAAAGAAGTACTTTCTTAATACATATTTTCAGCAGAGATCTCCTCTGAGAAATTAAAATATTACCATGATCTTTTATCTTACAAATATGACTGCAATACGACCATTCTCCTATAACCTTCAGAAACAGAAAATAATATAATCAAGCCCATTGGTATTTTGCATTTACAAAATTTCATACAGACTGTTTCTTCAGCTACAGAACTGAATTACTCCAAGAGAGTTTATGGCTTTATTTCCTTGGAGCCATAGACTGCTCTTGGTGCCTAGAGCTTCTCCTATTTGAACCAGTAGATTTACCATAGTGAGTGACAACAACAGTTTGAAAAATTCTCTGACTCTCCCACTAAAGTAAACTCTCAAGTAAGATCAGATCTTTTTTTTTTTTCTCTCCACATAATTTGGTCCTCAGAAAAGGCAGAGTCAAATATGACAAAAGAGAATTGTACAGGTTGATATCCTAATAAAGCAGTTTCTTTATTCTAACATAAATAATAAAGAGAATTTCAGTATTCTAACAGTAATAATCAGCATAGGAAGTTCTCTTCCCTCAGTTGACACAGAAACTGCTGAAATACAATGAACAGATCAAACCCCACCTTCTTTAGCCTGAATTGGAACACTGTTGTGGCTGTTATGTCCTTCCTTCAGTGTCGAGCATGTTCAGCTTTGCTGCATTTTAGGTCCATTTTCATCACTTATAAAAAAGCATAAATCAGAAAAAAGGCATGTCGGCTCACATTGTTTTGACATGGTGAGAACATGGAAACGCTAGAAAGACTTATTTTGGGTTAACAAACTGGAGATAACTGAAACACAGAGTGATAAATATAGACTTGGCAAATATTTGCAGAATCAACTGAGCTTAAGCAACTAGAATATTTAGAATGCCTTTGATAATGTTTTAAAACTTAGCAATAGCCACATATTCTGTGAGTCCCCATTAAAATCAAGAAACACTGAAACTAGGCAAAGGCAAAAGCCATTCCCATATCTTTATAAATGTTGGTTTCTTTTCAAATGCTACAGTATATTCACATACTTCTGTTCTCTGCTTGGACAGGCCAGACCCAAAGACTTGTTTCCATTCATAGTCTCACAGAATAAACTGAGTTGGAGGGACCCTCAAGAATCACGAAGTCCAGCTCCCAGCCCTGCACAGCACCATCCCCAAGAGCCACACTGAGTGCCTGAGAGTATCCTGACCAGCACTGCTGCAGTTCAGATAGCACTAGAAGTAAACAGTATTTTGTAGCATTTCTTGTGTATTATGCTAGGACCATAGCGTTGTTTGAGCTCTGTCTACAATGCTAATTTCTGCAGGCTGCAGTACCAACACTGCCAATGGAGAGAGTAAAGCCTCTTACACATGTAACTGGAGTTTACTCCTGGGGAAGGCATAAATCAATACCACAAAATGATAGACTAAAGGGAATTATTGTGTAATTGCCCTTCTTCAGCACTGGAGATATCATTCTTGGTGGTTTTGAAAGCTCAGGTTTATGGTACTGGCTATAAATGCTATGATCTCCATTAAATATTTCAGAAGACACTCAATATCAGTGATAAATTCAACTTGCAACTGGGGCACCACATTCTCAGCAGCAGAGTAAGAACAGGATTTTGGCCACAAAATCCTTCCTGGATTAGTGTTTTCTCAAAAATGCCAGTGAACTCAGTCCTCTAATTCTCACCCGGTCTTCCTTCCCAAACCTCTGAAAACAGGATCAATTCAGGGTGGATCCTCCGACTAGCACACACCTCATTCTTAGCCAGATGCAGTTGCATAAGTTGGAATATACAGGAATGAGACTAGAGGTCAGTTTCTGATAGCCAGACTTCTCACAGGCCCTGTACATCCAAGAGGAGGAGATAACAGATGCAACCCAACAAAACATGACTTCAGTATACGGCGCTCTTCTATTCTGACAGGGGGAAGACCCCTTGTAAGTGCTAAGATAAGGAGAGATATAGATAAGATGAGTCTGTTCTCCATCTCTGAGCTTCACAGGCACGTCACTACCAATCAAATGTATACTAGAATTACTTGGAAAGAAGTCAACAGTCTGTGCCATCATGCTCCAGAGTGTGCTGCTTTTCTATGGCAGCTGAGCTACATGAGAAAAATTACAGGCATTATGGGGCCATTGAATAAAAAGTATTATGTTGTTATTACTGTTATAAAGAAATAACTAGATGATCACTGAAGTGATCAAGTAAACTACTGCCCTTCTCAGGAGTTGTTTAGATATGCCATGTCTATCTGGAGAAAAAGAACAGCATGCAGTATAGAGACCCTTGATGAGCCCATTTAATTGTAAGTGCAGGAACAGCTTGAAGAAATTACCAAAGACTTTGTAGACAAATTTCCACCTCTTCTTGTTCGTTAAAAGAGATGTTTGGAAGATGAGGGCTTTATAGTCAAGGATATAAAGTGTATGAACTCTCCAAAAGGATGCTGGAAATAGCAACACATGAAATAATTGTTCTTTGTTGTTTCCAGCTGCTGTCCTTTCAGTTAATTTTAAAAGAACTATTATAAATCCAGAGTCAGATGGACACAGATTTTCTAATCCAGTAACCATGATTTCCTTACAGGTGATATGTGACCTAGAGCACAACAACAGTGTTTTTGTGGTACACCTGAGAAACCTTCTATTAGACTAACTTTATGGTGAATAAGTTTAAATAAGTAAGATGCAAAAAGTTAACCTGAGGTGTAAATATCACAATAAATGCCATCTGAAAAAATCAGCCAAGAGCAATCATGGATGCAGCCAACAACTATACAGTCTACCACATAAAAAACATGTGGAACACAGCCCTGGAAAGGACCTCTGTTTTTTCAAGGTAAAAAACCAGAAAACCTCAATGTGTCTTGTACATTAATCCAAAATGTGGAAGCTTGGAAAAGAAGCATGTATAGCAAAGTAGCCTTTCTAGCCAAGTAATAGAGTTAGTAATAGACTGTTTACCCCAAGGACACTCTAGGATTACTCTATTTTGCCATGTACAAACTGAGAATTTGCATAACAACTGATGAAAAAGACATCAGTTATTGATCATTCAGATAATGAGGATTTTTGGTGAGCTTAAAGCATAAACAGGTCAAGAGTAAAAGAGCAAGATTTATTATACTGAGTTTATGTTACCAATGGGACTAAAAGCAGCAAGCTGCTGCTCAGCTTTTATACTCTGGTCCATTTTCCTGTTTTGCAGCTGAAGAATCTTAAAGTTCTACATAAAGTTAACTTCAAAGCTCTAATAAGAGACTGCTGAAGCTGACAGAGAAATTGTTGAAACTGATTCTGCAGCTCACTCTTTGTGACTGAGCAGATGCACTTCTAAATTTTCCTTCCCATCATCTACCAGCTCCTTCTCCGCTAAATTTAGGATTGAATGCTCATTTTCTGAACATTTCCCATTCTGTTGGGTTTGTTCCACATTTGAGAATCAGTAGGTCAAATGTGCTGCAGACTATTTTGTTAGACTTGTTAAAATCAAATTGAAACTGTATGATTAATGATATGACTCATCTGTGTTGGTTTGGGTTTTTTTTTTAAACAGGAAAGTAAACAAGTACTTGTCTAAAGCTCCACCTGCTTTGCTGCTGTTATGGTGCTGTGCATATCAGAGAAAACAATTCCCCCTTCTCAAGGCTGAACTAAAATTAGGCTCCACCTGCAAGATGTTAGTGAAATCTTACACAGCTGCATTCCAGAGACAAGTTCCACAGATTGCTTTTGGAAAGCACTGCGCATTTCTGGCAAAATCAAAATCAAACTTGTTAGCTTTTTTTGCCTAACTTTTCAAAAATGTATTATTAATGATAAATGTAATTATTATCACACTAATCACACTGATAAGTAATCTCAAAAATAGATCCATTTAAAATGTAATTTTACTCCCACATCCCACTGTATTTAACCACTTCTTTGCAAATGCAGGCAGTAATCATAATAATACTTAGCACTTAGACAGCACTTTATTCATTTATAGACACTTCTGTAGCACTCATCACCAGAGTAACTTTATTTTCTTTATTATGTCTTCAAAGTGCTGCACTGACATTAACAAATTAATCCTCACGACACTTCAGTGGGAAAAGAATAAGTCTGATCATGCACTATTTACTAAGCAAAAATATGCCCTTATCCACCCCCAATAACCTTCTGCTCACTAACACAGTGAGTATGAACACTGGAACATAGATCACAAGGATTACAGAGCCCTTAAAACATACTCAAATTCTAAGTTTGAAGTGACAGACAATTGCTACTGAATTCAATAGCAGAATGGTCTAAATTATATTCCTACCCTTTCTTACAATAATTCTTTCTGACAAGTGAATGCTAAATATTCCAATGTATAGAATTGTTGGGTCTACACAACTGTAAACACAACAAACCTAAAACAATTCACTATTTCATGTAGCAAATGGGAGTGTGTTATATAGAGTTTCTCTTTCCAGAGGTGATGTGCTTTTAAGACCTTCATTTATAAAGACAGTTTATGCATATTGGATCCTTAAGTGAAATTTGTATTGGTTTTCATTCTCTGTGTTTGCAGAAAGACAATTGCTTGTATAAGACTTTTTGTAGTAATTTAAATGGGAAGTGGATTAACTAGATGTAAGTCAGTTAATATAGTAAACAAAAGATGAAAACAGATATTGTCTTGTTATATATTTGATAGCTCCTCTGCAGATAATTTTAATAAATGAGAAGATACACACTCAGAATCTGGGATGTGCAGTGTCATTAACCAGTGTAACACAATATAATTGATACCTGTAACTCATGACAGACCCACAATGGATAATCAATGTCACAATTCATTTCTCATGCTAAGATGCTAACATAAAAATAACTGACTCAAAACAGGCGACCAATTGCAGTGCGTGAGCAAACATTTTGCTTACCGTGCTTCCCAGTTGCTACTGTCAAAACAGAGCCATAAAAGGAGGTTTAACTTTCAGCTCCAAGGTAGTGAACTCCTCTCCCTTAGCACACTACAGGCCATTAAAGGCTTGAGGGCCCCCTGAGACCGAGCCATTCTAGTGCACAATATAACAAGGCACACACGGGCGGGGTGGGAGTGCACTGGGCCACTTAGATAAGTTTCACTCATTGCAGTAGCCCAAGGGAACAGTGCATCAAGCCAGCTGCACTGGCTCAGTTCATCCTGTAACTTTACACTATTTTCCCTCTAAGTCACTACTAATCCCTTGGGTTTACATGTTTTTTTGGGCGGCATCAGAGAAAAGCAGTGTGAAATTGCCTGAAAGCCTCTTTATAAATAAGACTTATGATATAGACCAGTTCTGTTGTTGAAAGACAGAAAGAAACGCCCTTGAGGATTGCAAGAACCATTTTACAGGTCTCCTACTGTGATGTTTTTTGTCTCTGTCTAATGACTGATAACTTTAAAAAAAACCCAACAAACAAACAACCATTCCCAGCTTCCTCTTCTAATTTAAGTCAACTCTGTCTGGTTTACTTTTGGTCAGCTACAACAATACATCCAAAAGAAACTATCCTTTGTTTAGATATTTTGGCTATCTTGTTACTAACAAATTGACTCTTTTTAAAGATTTGTCTTACTCCCTGGAAATTTTTAACACTTTGGGACAAATTCCAACCTTGCTGTTTGGGTGTGGCTGCAGTGAAGGTAAGAGAAGGTGAATCCACTAAAATAACAGGATTTGGCCCAGGCACTTCACATGCACATTTATGAGAGGCATATGCTGCTAGTCTTGTGTCTCTGCCTAATATTCTATGCTACAAACTGAGACACAGTGAAGGTCACTAATCCAAGGAGAAATTTCCAGCTGACCCTGCATATTGTTTAAACCCAACCTCAGTTGCTCCTGTGAGTTCAAAAAGGCATTTCATCTTGGCAGAATTGTGGCTCAGGGATAAATGTTCATTTAATCATGCAAACAACTACTACAAGGTGACGGAAAAGATGGATGCTGCCCAATTGAGATCTTAGATGACCAGCAAACCAGGTCTCATTTATAAGAAACAAACATAAATGGTGGTAAGATTTTTTTTTCTTTTTTTTTAATGTTAAAACCTGGAAAATTCCAAATTCTCATGGAGTCAGAATGTTTCAAATCGCACCAAACACATTATGTCCTGAGCTCAGGGCTGACTCTTTATCTAAAAACAGCCTTTAAAATTACCAGTCTCAGGGATGGCACCTAACACAGTACCATCCCAGTGACTTTTCTAGCAACCATGGCACCTGTTTCTGCTGCTGGTAGCTCTCAAATGAGTACCACACAAGAAACATCCCTAATGCCCACCAAACATGCAAAGTACCAGTTGTCTTACCTTTGTGAGATCATGTTTGGAAACTTTGCTTTCTCAGGGTTCACCTTTTGGGAAAGTTTGCATG
This sequence comes from Leptocoma aspasia, assembly GCA_013399835.1. Taxonomy (NCBI): domain Eukaryota; kingdom Metazoa; phylum Chordata; class Aves; order Passeriformes; family Nectariniidae; genus Leptocoma; species Leptocoma aspasia. The sequence continues at coordinate 1,297,256 of VXAX01001526.1, read as the reverse complement.
CAGCAGCTGATTATACAACAGCCTTCAGGGCTCTAATAGTAACATTTGGAATCAGTCATTAAATTATGTAATATTCTTTGCTTGCAAAATAATTAATAATACGATCCCTGTTTCTGCTATTTCTTTAGTGTTTATTTTATTTTGGATAGGGAAAAAAGGTGTTGCAGACATAATGATATCTTCTGTCAATCACCTTCAAGAACAAAGTTTTTTTTCTTTTTGTAACATTGGTTATGGCATTTGAACCACACTGAAGCAATTGTAAATTGGTTTTCCACTAAGTAAAGTTTAAAACATTCATCTTTGAATAACAACTTTTTTTTTTTTGTTCTAGGTGAAGATCTTGACAAATATATTTGCCTTTTAACTATAGTGAATTACTAACTTCAAGACACTGTCATTTGTTTAGTGGAAGAAATAATGTATCTCCATAACTACACACATATGGATACCTATCTATTTGGTACCAGAAACCTTGATTGGAAATTAAGTGGTGCTTAGAATGAATTTATCCTTCAGAAAAAAAAAAATGGATGAAACAAGTGCAAAACTATGTCTGCATTGATGGTTCATTGACCAATTTGCTATTGATTCTGTGATAAACAGCATCAACTCCCTTGTGCTGAAACCTACAAAGTTCCTTAGCAGACAAACTGAAAAGCCATTGGTTTTTGATGATAATTTTTTGTTAAAGTCAGAGACAAAAATCCTGTCCAGTGGGGTTCATTCAAGGCCCTCAAAAGCACAATGAGATGCAGAACTGATTAGAGAAAGATTAGGAGTTTCATCCCAATAAATTACCTGAGTACTTGCTTTGGAATTACTTTGTATTTTCTTTGTATATGTAATATATTTATATTACCATATAGATGGTACAAATTACCATCTATATGAAACAGTATGAAATAGAAAAGAACTAATTAGTGTGAATGAGTATAACTGGAAGACAATGACAAAAATCAGTATATTTCTATTTTTTTTCTGTGGAATGGATCCTCTCATCGTAACAAATGCGATGTATATTTATTTAATGGATGAGCATATCTCCAAACACTACACTGTTGTCAGAACAGTGTTCTGACTGTTCAAAAAGCAGTCATCATATGTGGCAAATGTTTGTATAACTCAGGCAACAGAACATTTTTCCATGTTTTCTTCCAGCATCTTTCACCCATGCTACACAGGAAACACTTGTTAACTTATGTAAGTTGTTCTTTAGGGAAAGTGTTCTCCTGCTTAGGCTCAAATAGTTTTGAGTTTGCCTGGAGGATTTTGTGAAACTGTAAATTAATCTGAAAAATCATGTTTAGGTTTATGGGACTTAATAGCTAAAAATGTGATGGTACATTAGTGAGCTTTACTCCTACTTATGGTAAAATCAATCATTACAAGGCAACCTTTACTGTTTACTTCCATTATCGCTTTTGTACATGGATTTACTGAAAGACATGCTATTTCATGCTGTATACCTGCCCTAAAAACATTGGAGGAAGAGATCAATGGCATGGCCTTGAATGCTTTGTTTATCACAGCATTTTTCAGAACAGAGGTATGTTTTTATGTGGCAGAAGTTGCTTTTGACATGCAGATCAAGCAAGATGCTCAATACAGAGTCTTCCCTTTTGGAGCATTCCACTCATTCCACAGTGGGACGCCACTTCTTTCAGCTTCTCTAGCCCCTGGTTTCCTTTTGTACCTCCACATTGCCCCTTTGGCACAAATTCCTTAGCAGAGACATTTTCTGAATTTGATCTCTCAAGCAGAGTTTCTTCCTTTCCTTTTCCTCCCAAAAGATTCTGTGGCAAAGTCTTTACTCTGACATTTTCTCCTCCCGATAAGCAGTTGTTCTCAGATGCTCTAGTAATCTGCAAATTGGTGCAAGCTTTTTTATTTTAGCTGAGAACAAATGGAGGAGAATAGTAAATCTGGATTGTTCTGTTTCAACAATATGCCATGGCCTTTTCTCAGGGGAGAAGAATAGCAAGGGAAACTTTGGGCCTATTCATTAGCTTGACTGATATTTTTTTCTTAGTTGACAGCTAGCACTGAGAGTACTTCAAAGGTATTAACGAAGGAACAGAGGCCAGCACATCCATTAAATCCATTTATTTAATAAACCATAAAAAGCTTCAGTGCATGAGTGAGATGTCTACAAGTGCATGAATGAGATGTCTACAAGTGCATCGAGACAGCTTTCTCTCCAACATTTTACTACCACTGTTAGGGATCAGGAGGAACTGGAAATCATAAGCTTTTCGAGAATGGCAACACTTTGACTTGAACAAACAACACTGCTTATTCATAGCAATCTGCATATCAAAGCAAAAAAGCCCAGGTTTAATACAAACCAGTCAGACTTCCTTGAGCCAGCAATGAGCAGACTTTGAGAGAGTCCAACACAAGATGGACATCAGTATATAACATGTATGTAACATTCTCCTTAGCAGCAGTATAAGCAGGTTTGGCAGAGAGCTCTCACAAAGCTGTGCTAGATCAGAACTAGATTAGCTTGGCTTTACTCTCCTATTTCTTGAGATAGTCACCTTTGGCACTTCTATCAGCATTCACATTCCCCTCAGTCCCTTGGTAATTAGAAATTCCTTGAGGCTAAATGGATATTGGAAGCATATGTAAACTCACTCGAAGATATTGGCCAGTAAGACTTTGATGACTTGATGCGAAAAAAACTGGTGCCAAATCCAAACTTTCTAGAGAACCTTTAGGTGCTGAATTTGCAGCCTGAAAATATTTACCTTCAATAAGATATCACAATCTATACACTGAGTTTTGCTGGTATCTTGTCTACTGTGCTGCTGTGCGAAATGATATTGCAGGTCACTTCAGGGTGACGAAGAGTAGCTTTTGTTTCCTTTTGAAGCTCACCTTGAACACTTACTACTGAGGACAAAGTGAATCCAAGACCCAGTCATACATGCATCATGTAACCAGAAAGTCTGACTGTCACTTACCAGCTGTTACCAGCTGCTGGGCCACAGGTGTAGGTCAGTGGGGTCCTTCACTCCACTGAGGTACAGCTGTGGCTTCAATACTGAACTGATGTTGACCAAAAACCGGCAAGGAATAATTTGGTGCTGCTGTCCTAGTTCTCTGTATTTGATGATTTTTTCTGTATTTTATTTTGAGACTAACCGTGTGCTTTCATCTTGGCTGAGGTGTGCCAGTTATGTTTCGTACTGCAACTTTTTTTGGTTATTTTAATTTGACTGCTTTAAAATTCTTTGCTTGTGTTGGCAATACTCACCAGGTGTGTGCTGGCAGTTTTCTGAGAGGTCTTTTGTTGTAATATATCACCTGACTTTGAACTTGTCACTCTTAGACAAGAAGTAAAGAGCATACCTGAAATTATGATGCACAATCTACACCTCACACATGACTCAGGAGTTCTGTTCAGCTTTTTAGAGGAGAACAAATCTGCAGCTTTAATTTTGCAAGGTTCTGTGCACTCTCCAGAGTGCTGGTAGCAGCTGGTAACTGCCAAATGCTATTTCCAGGGTTGTACCTTCATTAATCATTGTGCAGGTGCATGAACAAAAAGTGGTTTTCTGGCATGATAAGGTGTTCACTTCAAGAAGTTGAAGTTACACAAAACAGCTATATTGATGTTAAGTCTATTCAAGATGAAGGGGCAAAAAAATCAGCACTTTTCTCATGAAAAGAACAAAATAATTTGTGACAGAATTATTACAAGTTTTAGGATTTTCATAAACAGTTCTAGTTTTGATAAGGGAGACCACAGAAAGAAAAGTTCTGTACCTTTTAATATAAAATATTCTCAGTTGTTCCTAGTACTCACTGTGGTTGTAGTCCCAGATTTATATTTTGCAGGTGTTATTTTCCAAGCCAGGTCTAAAGACTGGATATTATTTTTCTCAGAGCAACTATGAAAAATTGAATAGCTGTTTTCTATATTGGAAAAAACAGCCAAAAATCCTTTTATATGGATCACGTCACATAGTTTATATAAGGTAACAGCAATCTTTCATAAAAGTTTGTATAGACAGCTCATTCAGGTTATTCTGAAGTAAACACCCCATTAATTGTCCATGCAATTTTGTGTCTACAAAAAAGTACGTGATTTAATACACAACTCTGGGGCTCTAGCCACTGCATCCATGTATGTAGGACCCAAATAATCTTAATCAGAGTGCTTCTGACATGCTAGAAGTCTTCTTGCCTTTCATGCATGGATCGTGTGAGTTGACCATAGGCCAACAGTGCAAAGTTTCTAGTGAAGTCTGTACTGGTATTTAACATTTTCTATGATAAAAGAAATGTCAATGTCCTGTAAATTGAGTGCAAAATACTGAATATTGTCCAGGGTGGGATTCACAAAATTAGAGCTGAAAAAGCTCTAAAGATGTGATTTCAGAGAAAACCTTCTCCAAGCACAGAACAGGCACAAAGAGATCTCTTGTAGTTGCTCCCTGTTTTTGCATTAGGCAGTGGAGCTGGCCTGCCTGGTCATGTAATGACTTGTACAGAGGCTTCCCTGGTCAAAACTTTCTCTGGAGGAGCTGTGCTTGCCTTTAGCATATGCCACCAGCAAATTTCCTGTCACTCTTGGGCACTCTGAGTCTGACACTTTAGTGTTATCTGAAGGACAAGGCTCTAGCCCTGAATTAATATTGTCTAATTTATAGCTAATGTTTCCATGCAATACTGTTTTCTTAAATTTCAACTGGATTCACTTCAGTTTTCAAAACCTAATTTGCTTGTGGCAAAAAAAAAAAAAAAGTTGTTCATCAAATAGTTTTAAGTGCCAGCTCCCTGCAGCAGTTCATGTCTACTATTAATAGTTAGATGTGTGGCACCATCATTGCTCAGCCTGTGCAAAGCATATTCAGAGCTGAAAGTGATTTGGAGAGGAATGTTTCAAAGGTGACAGTTGTTCATATCTCATCAAAAACCCCACTGCTCTTCTGTTCCATGAATTTTTTACTCCTATCTTGACTCTAATATATACTCTAGAAATCTGCTGTGTCTCACAATACCAGTGAAGCACCTCATGAGAGTCCTCACAAAAATACTCTGCTACATCATGGATGCTATGTTAATATGTAGAAGAGAAAGATATTGAAGACAGTTGTCAGATACTACAAACTCTTAGTGAACTGAATAACTTCTTCTAAGGTGAGTTATGATAAGCATGAAATCTAGATTTCTTTTTCCCCTTCATTATTTTAAACATTGGATTGCATTTTTTAGTCCTCACAAAAAAAGAAATAATCTGGAGCCCTCTAATTGTCCATGAGCATAAAAACTCCTTTAAAATCTACTTGCAAGTGTCACATGTGATTGCTGTGAAATGGAATGTCTAATTCTTAATCCAGCCTACTACACTATTTGCATTGGTTCATAGAGTAACAGAATCACAGAATGACTCAGACTAATGGAAAACAGTTTCTCTAAATTTTTTTCCTTAGAGCTGCTGACAGCATAGAAAATGGTGTCTGCTTTTTGCAGGGTTACATTCCAACTCTGCTGGCTTAAAAAAGTAGCTTTAATTGATGTTTGATCTAGGGTCTCCTATCACTGAGCCTGAGCTCTATCAGAATGAAAATTAAAGTAATGCATTTCTGTATAGCTGTATGTGTCACTTACCCTGATGTTAGAAAATTGTGACTTAAAAATAGGACTGAGAAGGAGCTTTACAATCCATGTAGTCCAACCCTCTGCCCAAGGTGGGATCCAATACGCTTTCTGTAATTGTCAATGGATATCTGTCCTAACTGTTTTGGAGGTCCCACAGGCAATATAATGCAGCACTTCCACAGCTCTCACTGAAACAATATTTCCCAGTTCCTAACCTGGCCTTTCCCCTTGAAATGCATGACATACCCTTGAAAGAGGTAAAGACTTCTTCCTGTTTCATGCTTTTTATCATGTCTTCCGTTCACTTTTTGCATCCAAGAATGTCTATCTTACAATAAATGTTTGGAACTAATTTTCAAAAGCTGTAAAGAACAGAACAAAACTAATATAGCTTTGCTGCACTTATCCTATTACACCATTTCTTCTCACAGGTAAAATGCTTAGCAGAGATACTACTTAACTATAATAATGCATAATTTTTGACACCTGTAATTGACATCCTTGGACAATGTTTGGGCAATAAATTTACAAGCAGATAATGAAGAGACTAAACTGGGACTACCGTTATGTAACCTTTAGCACTTCTAGTCTGCATTTATAATGAAATAATTGTAAAATTCTATCTGGGAATGTCATAAAGGAAACAAAGAAATATTAAGACCAACTTTTTTCAGGCAAAACTCTGAGCGGACAACACAAAACTGAGGAAGTTATTGCCCTCCTCCTGATACATGAGTTAAAGTGAAGATTTTGGCTGAAATTAAGAAGCAGGGAGACTTAAGCTACAATGGTGACAGTGCTTTAGCTAAGCTGAAGGAGGCAAGACAGACTTCCATAAAAAAAACTAAAAAACATTTACTTATTCATAATTGAAGCACATTTCCTGTAGATATAAAAATTCCTGACAAAGATAACTAGCCATATGTTCAGTAAAATATTAATATTGACCACTAAAATGGACTCTGCAAGATCTTAGAAAATACACAACATGGAATGAACATTCTAAACATCTTTGACCCAAATGAATGGGGAATGAAAAAACCCAAAAACCATAAAGATGAATCAATTCCTTGCACGTCATTTTTGTTTACATTTTTATTAAAAATAATCACCTCTGCAAGCTTTGAGGTTAGAGCTTTTCAATATTAACATGTTCTTAAATCAAAATCTAGAAGTTTTTACTTCTAAAATACTAATTGTACAATTTTAACCATCCAATTTTAATATTGACAGAAATATCTTAATAATAAATGAGACTCATCAGGAAGGTGATCAACCCCAAATTTAGTAAGGCACTAATTTTATTTATTTTAAACTAGACATTTCCTTGACTGTGTTGCACTGATTATTCAAATAACTTTTCACTTGCACAGCTTGAAATTACTCAAAAACTCTCCAACCTCATCTGTTTAACTCATTTACTCTTACTTGAATTTTGTACAGATATTACTACTCTGAAAGAATAAGTGGCATCTGATAACAACTAACATGAAACACGGAATCCACGGGGTAAAAAGTGCTCTGCTGAGTGTTTGCTGCTGAAAAGAGAACTGTTGATGGACAAGAGACAGTCCCTGGAAAGTTGTTTGGCCAATAGCAGCTGTCAGGCAGTGTAAACCAACCTTTATATAAAATGTGCATTTTATGATTCCTAGTACAGAAGATCAAAAATTAAATATAAGCAGCAACATAATTAAAGGATTAATGGCCAAAGCTTCTACATAAAGGGAGATATTTCCAGGGGGAAAAAAGTGAGCTATAAGCATTTTTCAATGACTAGGCTTTAAAAAACCCCTCGAAAATAGAAAAACAACAGCGCTCTCAACAGTGCTGGAAAGGGCACATTAAACAATTCCACACTGACTGTAGCCACCTTAAGAACTAGGAACCGGTTTTACCTCTTTAAGTTGCCAAGAAATGATTCTCAGCCTTGCGGGAAGAACCATGAATCAGAGGTCCTTGCTTTCAACAGGTAGGCAAAGGAAAAGGTTCACTTATTTAAAGTAATTCACAAATAGAATGTGTTTGAGGAACACATTTTATGAGTTGAACTGCTAGACTTTCACTTGTAGTCTCATGTAAGTTCAAGTGGCTATTTTAACACTCCACTATAATGAATTTAAGATCTTCCTTAAAGAAATTCAGTTCTCTCTCTCTCTCTCTCTCTCTCTCTCTCTCCCCTCCCCCCATGAAACACTTTCTTGGCTTTATGAAAATCCTTTATTTCTCTCTCATCACAGATACACAAGTGAAATCCCCAGTCTCTTGCATTAGTTCTTTTTTTAATAAGCCATTCAAAAATTGGATGCTGGCAGGGAAAAATAGTTAACTACACCTTCTGTGAGTAGCCTCAGTGGGTTAGCCTGAGTATAAAGTAGACAACCTTTGGGATTCAGAATGGCTGAGCCACCAGGGAGCTTCCAAACACTCTCTTTGGTAACAGATAGTAAGCTCTTCAGCTCAAACTGTGTTGTCATATGTTTTATTCATGGGACATCATAAGGGCCGCCAAACAGATTATCATGTTGACATCAGGCCTCCTCAGAGAGAGAAATTCTTTAAGAGTTGAACTGGCAGGGTCAGTCAGTACAGAGATGCCTGCTGGGCAACCAGGAAGGAAGGAAGGAAGGAAGGAAGGAAGGAAGGAAGGAAGGAGGGAGATCAAGCATTAAACTATTTAATGATATCCTTCAGCAGTCAGTAATCAATATATTTTATCTCTTGCTGAAAAGGTTGTATTAAGGTTTCATCATTTTGGATGCATCATTTTTCTGTGGAGTAATTGCAGAGGTGCGTGGAATGAGTCTGGAAAAGTATAACTTCACTGAAGCTGATAAACCTTTAAAAATACTTATTTGTGATGTTGTGTTTCTGATTTGGGTTCTGTGTGTAATCAAAGTGCCACATGGAGTTTTCCTATTGTTTCTGTCTGGAAGTAAGTATGTTTTAGCAGGCACAAGGGCACAGAACATTGTTTTTTGGGCTTAAGACTAGTTTTAAAGCTGGATATAAGATAAAACAGGTCCAGCAGACACTAGTAATCTACAGCTGCATACATATACAGTCACTTCATTGTTTGTATTTTTGTATTAAGGAGGCAATCTATGTAAACCTGGCAAAATAGGATTATTCTCATCAGTATTAGCGTATGAGGCATTTAAAGGTTGCAAAGACTGGCTTGATATTTGCTGAGAACCTCTCACTTTTCATTTTATAGGAAATGTTGTTAGCACCATTTAGATTTGAAGCTGGTACTCAACTGTACCGCTTTTTCAAATCCTCCACGTTCTTAAGAAAATTTGTTTTTAAAAGAAAGTAGCTCCAAAATTCCAACCCAGTCTTGCTCATTGGAGTTAAAATATGTCTACAACTTTTTCTTATTCTGTCTAGGGAAATCTGCTTTTCTCTGCCCACTCTCCCCCATCCCAGTTTCTTTAATCCCTCTCCCCACAAACTAAATGGCAGCTCTTGCTGCCTTGAACTCATAATCTCTGGTATTTTTTACTTGCTTCCCTTTCTTATTCCATCAAATTCAAGTTCCTACAAAATTTCAAGTGTACTGGCTTTTTTTTTATTCTTCTCTCATGTTATTTCATTTACTTTCCCAATAGCTGCATGTCCCTTTCCTTTTGTGGGCTTCTCATATTTTAATTTGGTTTTAATTTTTGTTCTTCTAAGCCTGATATTGTTAGTTTCCCTCAACCAGACAACTGCTCTGTATTTATCTTCAGATGCTGCAAACATTTTAAGAGAATAAACGGATCAAATAGGGGTGTGGAAGAAACTTAGAGTTAAGATGGATGAATAGGTGTTCTAGGAGTTGTGTAACTATTCAGAGCATTAGGTTATTTTCTATGCTGTGACACACAGCATATGTACAATCTTTACTCCAACACCTAGCCTTTCTGTACTTTTGTCTCCTCTCCTAAAATGTGAAGAGCAGTTCTTCCATCATACACTGTTTTAAGAAAAATGCATTACAAAATGAAATGGACAGCTAGAACAGTAATTTAAGTACCTCAAGATTTGCACCAAAGCTTGGGCTTTTTAGTTTAAAAATTAAGTATAGCTGATCTGTACACTGCACTTCATTTATTCCTCTGGAACAGGAATTACCTCTAAATTTTAGTCAAGCAACATCAGAAACAAGAAAAAAACCCCTGAAGTTCCTAGAAATAAAGGCCAATATCCTGCCCTTCAGGAAAGAGATGTCTGAGTTGTGCCTTTGGCCATGGGCAAGGAGGGAGGGAGCCACTGGCTTAAAGACCTGTGAATAGCAGCAATATGAAGCAATGGCATGCCAATAGCTACAGCAAATGTTTGTAAATTGAAATACTGTTTTACTTTGGAGAGATCTGCTTATTAATTCACAAACAGCAGACGTACTTCACTGGGCATACAGCTTCTATTTCCCCATTATGCACAGATTCATGGCTCAGTACCTAACATGCTGGCAGATGAAAACATTTTGAAAAAATATTTTTTATACATTCTGTTGTGTTAAATTCAGTTACATGGCATCCGATTAGGCTGCTGGAAGCTAGAGTGATGAATTGCAAGAAAACATGATGACACATAACAAGCTGCAACCAAGTTGGCCAGAGTGTAAGAAATGTGAATGAGGCAGTGAGTTTAAAAGATACAAAGGTATGAATCCAAATAATCAACTACATGTAAGTGGCACACCACATAGTGTGGGGGGCAATACAGGAAACATTTATTTCTTTTGTCCTGAAATGTTCCATTTTGGTTTTATAACTTTGAATAAAGAATAGCTCATGAAGGCAACAAGGAATTGAAACAGCAGCTGGCAATTGGTGAGACATAGAGAAGATTTGATTCCTTCACCACGTGTCAGAAGGAAGGATGCTTTATGGGGACCATGAGGCTACCAGTGGGACACCAAACTGGACAGGGCTTGCTGCCCTGAATCTTTCTCATGTTATATTGAAAAAATTGGTGAAATTGTGCTGCTGTACATGTCACAGAATATGTATCTAGCCAAAAAAGTCAGCAAAATTTGGACTGTGTTTTCCCTCTCAATTTGTGTTTCAGACATTACACTATATTTGGACTTTTTTAGAGTGCAGTATGTTTAGCTTGACAGAGTATATGAAGCAAGCACCTGCCTATTTGAAGAGAAAGTGGATTTAGGAATGATGGAATAGGCTTCTGTGGTGTGCTTTGTTTAGTTTATTTATTTCTATTTACCAATGAGGCAAAAGGCTTACAAACTCTAGGTTTTCTGGTCTCCAAAGACAGACATAGTATATTTTATAGGCAAAAGAAGGCATAACTGCTATATTTTTCTGTAATTCAAAGAACCTTTGTCTTCTGCACTTTGTATATCATTTCAGACACTGAAAAATTTAATATAGCTTTTGGACCTGTTTCTCAAGCCAGTAAGTAAATTCCCTTTACTACTTTGGGAAGCATTGTAAAAGGAAGAGGAAGAACAGGGGAATTTTATTATATTGTATCATCATAACTATTTGAAGAAATACAGATGGAGTATTACAAAAACATAAAGCAAAATGTGGGAGTGGGAAAAGAATTGTCTGTGTATATACATAATGTACATTAAGAGTAAAACCAACGTGAGGGGAGAGCACTGCAGCAGTAACACAACACCAGCCTTTGGGATAACACTGTATTTTAGTGAGGCACCGACTGCAGAAAGGCACTGACCAAACTTACAAATACTAGGGGTAAGTTCAACAATTTCAACAACTACTTCAACTTTGCCTTTCATTTTTAAGATGTTGGATGCCTGGATCATCTGACCAGAAAAACACTGGTAAGAATGATGAAAGGGAATCTATATTATTTGGAAAAAAAAAAAAAAAACCACCCTTGGATATCTCTGATACTATTCTGACACAAGTTACATTTGGGGGCAGTTGCAATGCAACATCACTGGATGTCAAAACCCTGCACAGATGGCAACTAACAGAGGAAAGAAAATGTCTGGTTTTTTTGGATTCTTTTTTTTTCTCTTTCTTCCTTAACTTGGTTAATCCATATCTCATTTGCTATTGTAATAAAAACATAAACATAGTAAAACTGAGGTAGCCAAGGATTTTATTATGTCAAGAATGAAAGACAAGTCACCAATTTCTGTTGCAGCTGTGTATGGAATCCCTTTAAAAGACACCTTGGGGACTGATTTCAGGCGTGTTGAGCACCATCACAGTGGCTTCCAGTAAACGTCTGCGTATTCTACATCTCTAACATAAAGAGAAAGGAAAATCCTAGCAAGAGAATTCCAGCATGGCTGTATTTTCTGGAAGCACCATCTAATATGTAAAAATAATATTATTTATTCAGACTAAAAGTCACCATAATCCAGTGCTCAGTAGAAGATGCTTAGAAAAGAGTATAACAATACAACAGGCATCTAGTGCTGCCTCCCTACTATAATATTCCATCTCTCAGTCATCTGCAGTCACATATTCTGAGTCAGTTCTTGGTGGATTTCATGAATTTGTCTAATTGCTTTTTGAATCCATGGAAATTCTATTATCTACAGCACCCCAGAATTTTTTAGCTGCTATTATCTATTATTATCTATTGTTTGATTTTAACCTGCTATCTGACAATATAATCTGAAGCCTATTTTTCTTGTATTATGAGAGACAGTGAATAATTGTTCCCTAATCACCTTCTCCATGGTATTCTGATTTTATGGAGTTTTATTATAACCCTCATCAGTCATCTATCCCAGACTGAAAAGCATCTAGTTATTCTTTGTACTGAAAACAGTTCCACACCTCTGATCATCCTATCTCCCTTCCTCTAACTTCTCGGGTTGTAACTACAGTTAAAAAAAGGGGAGGGAGGAGGGTGGGAAGGAAGGCTTCTAAGATATCTGGTTTGTGAGAGCACCATGAAGTGATGATTGTTCCTCTTCCTCTCTTAATAGTTTTTGCTCACTACCGAGCAATGAGTTACGGTTTCAGTTTTGCTTTTCCTAATTTATTGGGTTGGTGTTTTTATTCTCTCCAGCTAGCTTTAGTAATTCTAAGATCTCTTTCCTCAGCAGCAATTGCTCAGCCATTTTGCAAGTAAAGTTGGGAATGTTTTCCTATGTGCTCTTGAGTTGGGACACAGGAACAGGACCTTCAATATTTAAGATCTGTATGGATCTTTCATGATTTGTGGGATTTGTGGTTTCCCATTTACTCCTTAGGAAGAATGGAAGAAAGCAAAACAAATAGAAAAAGAAATCTCTGTGAAACATAAGGAGCTTTTGTGGGTTTCCTATTACTTTAATACTATATTTAATATCAAAGAAATTAAGTAGCTGTCGGTCCAAGATGAGAAAATAAATTCTTATTTGACATTTAATTTGTGCTTTTGAGATGCAATGTAACAGTAGTAAAGTATAAAGGTTCTGACTTTCCTATTGGTTAATTTCAAAGCTTTGATTAAACTTTTCATTTTAAATACTTTCAATTTTTTATTTGACATTTTTACCAAGGTTGCCAAATCTCTGACTGTTTTAAATGAGAAAAGAGAATACAATGTCATTTCCTATCCATAGATCCCAGGTTTTTGAACAACATTTCCTTGGAATCTGCATCAACATTTCACTAGAAATTCACAATGTAAAGGATTTGAAGAGACAGCAAAGTCATAATACAAGTATTAGACCAGCTGTATTCAGCATCTCATCCCATATCAAATTCAGACTGTTTGCAAGACAAGGAATTGTTTTTTTTTACTCTTCCATGAAAGAGGCTGAACAGTCTTATTCTGTGGAACAAAGAAACACAGGAAGGCCATGCAATGTAATTGAAAGCACAATTAAGCCCTTTCCAGTGAAAACACAACAGAAAACAAAGCTTCACATCTTTGTTAAACTGTGCACTCTACATATTTTTTCTATGCCTCTTACTATTTCTTTCTGTATTTGCCTTTAGAACCACCACTACAGGCTGTAAATATCCCCACAACCACATGTTAGTGGCTGCAACTCAGCAATCAAGTCATGTTCTCTGGTCTGGAGCTGAAACAAGATCTAAACTTATTCCCACTGACAGCAGTAAAAACACTTACAATGGAAAATATACTGTTAAAATTAGTATTCCTTTAAGTATCAATTGCATTATTTCATAACTGAACTTACATAGTCATGAATAAAGCCGGATACTGCAAATATTTATAGCTAAATGGTGTGCTGGCAGCAACCTGTCAAACTGGAATGAGCAGGACCATTGCCATGAGTAAGTGTTGCATGAGGAATGAGTGTTGGGCCAAGCAAGGCTTCATTCCTGTCACAGGGATCTAGACAAGAGGGGACTGATCTGGAAGGAAGGCTGCACTTCCTCTCCTGGCCTCTCTGCCCTGGGATGGCCAGTCACCCTTCTGGCTGCTCGTGGCTCCTGCCAGGCCGGCGCTGTCACCGCGCAGGGACAGGACACGGCTGCCTGCACCCTGCTGAGGGGCTGCGGGCACCAATGGAAAGCAAATGTTGCTTTGAGAGGGGAGCTACGTATTCATTTTGATAGGTAACTATAGATGACTGCTGTGACTAATGTTTTAAATATGTGACAGAGTTAGGATTGTGAATAAATGCTTTAATGTAAATGGGTTTGGTAAAGTCTCTCAGACAAATATGCTTTTGTTCTGTCAATACAGCACCGAGCGCAACACGGCCCTACTCCTTCTTTAACTTCTCCAGTGTAATGCAAGTAATAAATAACAATATATGCTCATGGGAGGATTTAGTAGTTAGGACATCTTGTTTATTACCTTACAGTATACATAATTCAAACTTTATTTTTGTTACTTTTTTTTTTTTTAGCAGACTACTTTTCCATCTTCTTCAATCAGAAGTCAATAAACTACACTTTTGTCCTATGTCTAAGTTGTCAGGGTCTCTAAGAGAAAATATGTTTTAAAGGAGTAGGAGTTAATGGTCACTCCTGCACCATAAATTGCATTGGCAGACACACTAGTAAGCTTGTAGAAGTAAAGATGGCTTTCTCCTTGAAAGCTTTAATGAGACTGGGGAATAATATACAATCTGTGATTCAGGTACACTGCACTGCAAATTCAGGAGCTTTTAAACAAGTTATAATGCTTAATAATGCTGGAAATACATTCCATCCCTGGAAATACATTCCATCTGCTTCTTTTCTGAACCCAGCAAGATAAATACTTGTTATATTTGTGGAATTTAACTGCCTTTGATTTCTATTGCTTTCAAAATACTTAATGATTATTTTATACATGTGAAAGCAAATGCCCTCAAGGATTGTCTTGAACTCAACCACAATGGATAAAAAGGAAAGACACCAAAATCTCCTGGAAACTTCTTGTCCACTTTCAAATAACAGACTTTTAACTCAGTTACTACAAATCTTTGTAATTCACATCATTATCATTAAGCATCATAAGTCTCCCAAGACACTCACAGCCAATAGTGGTATATTAGTTTAATTTTATCTGATGTACTTTCAGACTATGTAGGCAACTGCTGATAGAAGAAGAAAACTTGCAAGGAAGGAAGGAATTTTAATACTTAATTGATGTACTCTGGGAATGTCTTTTTAAAGGAATAAGACAACTTAGGACCGGACTTTTTCTAAACAATTAAATGAGTCTCACTTCTAAAGACTAAAATCTGACAGATTTGTAGTTTTATTCTTGCTACCACACTCTTTAATGTAGTTTTATTCTTGCTACCATATTCTTTAAAGCCTGCATGAAACTGATGGGTGGGCAGAAGTCATAGCCCTGGAAATAACTCAATATGCATATTAACCCTAGAGAGAACAAGGTTGATTTAGTCTATAACCTGCTCACAACCAGTGCAACCAAATTATTTCTTTTACTCTTCCCAGTCTTTAGAGAGGATCAGACACCTCTGGACATTACAGAGGACTGGAACTAGTTAATGACTACATATCTCCTTAGTGTCAGTCTTGTAACCTTACTCTATTTTCAAGATGTAAGTGTGCATTCAGCTACTCAGAATTTGTTATGTATTCCATACTACTGGGTCATACTTCATGAAAGTATTGCAAAGTACTTCCAGTAATTAAAGTGTAAGAATTTCAAATGGGACAAAATTAATTCTTAAAAGAAACAATGAAAACTGAAATCTTAATAGTTGAAACATATAAAAGAAATATATAACATAAATACATACAGATTACTTTTTTTTAAAAATGAAATTATAATTTGAAAATCTTAAAACATAAACTTCTGCTACTTTCATTGGAAAATGAAGTGTAATTCAAGAACAACAACTTTTATTTGGAAATATGAAATTAAAACACTTTGAATTTGTAGTTGCTATTCTAAAATAAATTACATGAAAATTACATTGCCAGTCTCAAATTTGAACAAAAATGGTTTCTTGCAATCAGTGTTTCCTTTTATCTTGAAAAGTTCAAAGCTTCAAAAATTTGACAAATCTCTTATCCATACAAATCCTCAGGGAGCTCTACTTTTGTAGTTTGATCCTTAAAATTGCACAACCTTGTTAAAACAGGAGTTTATAAACGGTTGACAGTTTTTATGAGGGGTGTAGATATAACCTTATACTGTGTAGCAGCATTCTTTAGTCCAAGCTAACAGAAAACTAAAGCATTACTGCAATATTACAGCCTCAGTTTTATACTTTTGGGTTTGACTGAGGTATAGAATTATTATAGAATGGAAATCTTTCTGCCATTTATGGATTTTACCTTGCAGTAAGAGATGCTGTCTATTTGGCCTAGTCAGTGATACTGGGAGCTATTGCCAACAAATGTCATCACTGGGAACTGTTTTACCAACTTCTTGGAAAAGGGTTGTAGTCCATCTTGCCTCATAATTCCTACTGTCAAATACTGCTGTTTATTATCCTCTCATTTTGAAGTATGATTTTATAAGACCTGTTATCTGCTACTTGCCACTATTAGAAGACAATATTTCAGAGTCATAACTCAAGAAGTACCAGATTATACTGATTTTCAGCTGCTGAGAGCCACATATCCTGTGTAACAAATCCTGACACTTCGGTGCCTTTTAAGTCAGAGATACCACTAATGAACTTAAAAGAGCTGGAAACAAACTTTGGAAATTGGAAACTTTTTATTATTCTCTTACCACAGTCTGAAGAATCACACTTATTAGCTGTCTTGAAACTAGTGCAGAGCTTTTAGTCCAGTTATCTCCACTGTGTCAGCTTTTGCAGGACATTTGCATATGGAAAAGAGGCGGCTGGTAATTGGGAGGAAAATTGTTACTGATTGTCAGAAAGATTCAGAAAAGGAGGAAAAGCAACACTGTACCCTTGATCAAGGATGTCTGTTCTTTAAGATCCAACATACAGTAATCAGAATTAAAAACTCCTTGGACTCGTATATATTTGTTTCAGGACACTGAGTGCAAACATGCCTTTTATCAGCTTTACCAAAGTAGGACATGCATTACCTTTCACTCAATTCAAGCTGTCCTCCTGCCACCTCTTGGGTTCACAGGTCCACAACAAAACCTACAGCAGATGGAACAGGGAGCAGAGCTGGAGCACCTGCATTCCCCCTGCCACCCTCCCACACTTCAGCTCTGATTGACTTTGTGAAGTTAATTCCAGTTGCTGAGTTACTGAAGAGGCCTTTGTGAGCCATCACATCACCAGTGATCTGGTGCAGCACTTTATTTTATGATGGAGGTGGGCATGGATAGAGTTTTGTGCAGTCATTGCGAGAGGCTCTTACACAACAGTTAACAGTCCTTTCTCAGGACACACAGGATAATTTGCAGTGATTTGAATTTTATACAAGTTTTCTAAAAAGTCTCCAGTTGACATAATAAATTAATTCTCTTCACTCTAGCAGGATAATCTATCAGCAGAGCTCATTAGCATCTTCCAAAACAAAGCCTCTTCTAAAATCCTGTTGACATCCCTGAAATTTATTGCAAGTCATATCATCCTATTTTAGAAAACAGTACTGGAAAGGACCTCTGGAGGTTAATCTGATCCACACAACTCGACAGCCTGCAGACCAGTGGTGAGCTGCAGGACTGCTGCCTGTGCCAGCCAGCAGGAGCTGCCTCCCAGTTGTTATCAAATGCCTCCCGGCAGGCAGAGCCAGAGCCTGGCTCCTGACTGCTGTCAATACCTGCAGGCAGGCATAATCGGGAGCTGGCTTCCCACTGCTGGCAGACACAGCTGGGAATCTATATTTCTAATTATTCCGGTGAAATTAAGATACACTTTTTAAATAATAAAGTATATTTTACTTTAAATTTTAAGTACTTTGTTTATGCCATTCTTCCCCAGATGGGGAGTAAGAGCTGGAGACAAGATAGTCCATGGACATTTTTGAAGAGAGTTGGAGGATCTATGGATGACTGCAAAATATTTTGAAAAACAGAACTAGATTTTCTCACTGCCAAAGGCAGGATAAATACTGTATGCATCAATCTTGCTTCTAAATTTGAAGGTGATTTATTCTTTATATTAAAAAAAATTCATAGCCAAAATTTTATTTCCAGTAAAATAGCCAACCATTCTTAATACACTTTACACAAATTTTTATGGCATTTAAAAAAGAAAACCTTTTTAAAAGTATCGCTAAAAAAGACCCTTCAAAAAGCAGAACAGGACAAATTTTGGAATAGCAATTACCCCAAACTCTATGAGAAAACCTTTCTATGAGAGAAAATAAGAACTTACTTTCTGCTAAGGAGAAAATTATATGTTCTAACTTTTGTTCAGTCTTTCACTGAGGTCTGAGATGACGACTTCCAGTTTACAGAATCAAAAGGCTCCTATGCAAAAACTGATGAGATACCATATTGTTCCAAAATCAAACAGAGGACTTTCAAAATTACATTTCTGCCTGATTTGGTTTATTTTATGAGATGCAAATGTCACTTGGCCTTTCACATCCACTGTGGAAAGCAGCAGATATCACCACTCCCATGCAGTGCTACAAATCATCACACACCATGCTCTGGCTCTATTTCGGTCTGTTGCCCTTCCTTTTCCAGCACAGAAAGCAAGGTTTCCTTATGACTCTATGTTATATAATGGAAGTAATTACTGTCTTTTCTTACCTTGTATTTGGGCTTTGGTTGATAAAGATATTGGGGGAATATTCTGAAATAAAATGTTCTTCTGGTAGGTCCTGCTGCCGTTCCTGGAAATAAAACGCAGGTGGTCCTGCATTCTGTCCCATTCCTTTGGATATATTTTGTGTCACATTGTGCTTTCCTAATGTGTACCAGGCCTGTGGCAGTGGCCATAGTGTCAGAATAGCAGCTTTAATGTGGTCTTAGGATTATTATTAATACTACTACTATTATCATTACTATTACTAGTAAAAAAATTACAATTACTATTTACACTATAAATAGTAATTTACCGTTATTAGTAAAAAAAAATTAGGTATGCTAGGGAAAATTTATATTTGATGCTTTGTTTCTATTCATGTGCTTGGCTTCGGTTAGAAAGCAATGTTTATGTTTTCAAACCCATGCCATGTGTTGATAAAATAAAAGAATAAATGTCTACATTCAAGTGTCACTTTAAAAACAAAGATTAATATAAATGTATTATTCCACATCTGGAATTCTACCTTTATCCTTGAAAAGTCACTTAACATTAAAACAACAACTCAAAAATTGCTCATGTTACCAACTGCTGTTCCTGCCTATTGCTACTGTATATCAGTGAAATTAAAAGTAATATCAAGTCATTCTGAAGCAAGATGGGACAATTGTGAGCTTTTAACTCAGAAATTACCTTTGCATGTTTAGTAAAGAAGAAACTGTTTCCATCATAAACTGTAACTACATCAAACAATCACATAATGTTTTGCTTATGGCATATTTATGTCTGAATGTGATCAAGTTAATTGCTAGGTGACCAGAGACACAGGACTTGGAGGGGATTAAGGATACAAAAAGAAGCATTTTGCCTCTGTGTTTTACACTGGTCCCTCAGACCAGTGTAAAAAAATCCCAGTGACAAACAAAACACATCTCTGGCACAAAAACAAAGTTACATTCCTGTCTGAAATTAACAGTGAAACAGATTAAGATTCAAATAATAAAAAAATGGAGAGCAGAGGAGAAGGTGTTGAAGACACATGATTTTTCTTGGGCGAAATTACTTTGGCAATCCTGTTACAATAATTCTTGTTTTGTCAAGGACTTATCCAAGCATGAACCAACCTGAGATGCTTTGGGAGAGCAGTGATAAAAATGGGTAAGGACTTCAACAGAACTACTGAATATAGTAGTATATATGAATATATGCTGAATATATACTAAGGTGACCACTTTCAGTTGCTAAAAATTTACTGGTGACACTTTTATTTCTCTGTTTTGCCATTTCAATCCTAAAATACCAATATAAATCTGTGAATAATTAAATGCACCCTTTCCACAGATATTTCCCCTAATCCAGAGAAATAAATCTAGATATATGATACAGCACATATTGCAGCTGAGTTCCCCAACTTACATAACATTTTAAAAGAAAAGCAGAGTAAAAGTGACATGACAGCTCTTTGAGGTCATGGCCCAGTATGTTGATCCTACTATATTTAAAGGGTAAGGTTGGGTCACTAACTAAATAAGAGCAGCACCAAAGATTTTTTTTTGTTGTCGTTCATTTTGGTCTTGATGACCCCGTCAGAGGTCTCAGTTATTAAAGTGTGTTTGTGTATGGAGGCAGGTCCAGAGGGAATCTCTTAGAAAAAAACCACTGCTTAAGGAACCATCGTGATGCCACAGAAGCTTCATTCTAACCTGGTGCACAATTAATACAGTCACTAATTAAATAAATGGCTCTGTCCTGAAAAGAAGCAAGAAGCTGGCATTGTTCTGTGGAATGGGAACAATATTATCATTTTGCTCTATGTGTTCCTGAACATTGCAAAAAAACCAAATGTGCAGGTTTAAAAGACATAAAATATTCTTATTATTGTGTTATATTCCAGCCAAAAGAGATATAATAATAAATAAATTAAAGAGGGGGGGAACACAACTTAATTGCAAATTATTTACTTACGGAACTTTATTTAAATGACAGAGACTTAGAGAGTTTATGAGAGCTGGGGAACAGATCTGAAAAACAAGACAAAACAATACTCAGTAACGAAAACTCAAAATTCAAATACTTAAGGGAAATAATCTCAAACACAAATATACTATGGAAGGAAGATAGTGTTTGGAAAGCATTAAAAAAAAGAAAGACTGAGGACTAGTAGTGAACAGCAAATTAAATAAGGGCTTGCAATGTGATACAGCACTAGGAAAACAAACAAATGTGATTGTGGCCAGCCTATACAAAGGGATCACATTCAAAGAAATGTAGTAGAACTGCATCAGAGGAGAAAAGCATTTGTGACTATGCTGTAGAAAATAATGGATTAATGTAGGAGTATACAAGGTGATTTACTGTGTTAAAAATCTAAGCTATGTGAATAGGTGTAGCTTCATAAAATTTAATAAAAATTTACCCCCTTTTTCTAGACCTGAATTTGATTCACTTTGTTCATTAATTCTGTGCCTTCTTTATTCACATAAATTTAGTGGACTCCTTGGAATTTATCCTGAAGGTTTAAGAAGACTAGATTGGAGACCAGCAGGTCAATGAATCGCTTTCCAGTTCTATTCTTAGTTCCATTCCCACTTTATGAGCACACAGACCCTGCCTGCACTCCTGGCTGCTGCTCTAAGGTAGACACGTGCCATCAGAATTCTAGCTAAAACAATTTGCTTGATCTTTAGCTCTTTTGTTCTGAAAAGTTCCAGTCATATGACATTATTTATATGGAATTTCTGAAAGCTTCTTATACCACTTTCACATGACAAGCCCCTGCTTAGGCTTGTAGCTGCAAGGATTCAGGAAAGAAGCACTGGAATGGTTTCAGCATTCTTTCACTGTGGAAAACAGACCTGGTGACACAACAGCTACAGGAAGGCTGAGACTGGGCTGTGAACTTCTCTGGCTTTGCTCTGTGCCCAGCACACCTAACACACCCCCTCAGAGGAGGCTAACCTGTGCCTCCTCTGATAAGCTACAGCTGCATGTGAACAAATACCAGTGCAAAATACCAGTGCTGGTGTGCTTCAAAATTCTGAGTGTGTATCTCTGAATTTGTGCTTTTCACTCACTTTATATCAGTGAAAATACTTTACAGCATCTTGGGCAGTAGAGAAACAGGCCAAGTGTTTGCAGTTTGGGAGCACTAAATCTGCACACTGCTGATTCAGTACTCCCAAATTTAGTACTGCTGAAGGACCCTTGTGCCCAGCTAGGCTTTCCTAGTGTTGGCCAAGAGACCAGGGGTCTCACCAGTTTGGAGGGAAATGAGCAAGTTAATTGCTAACAGCACAAGGAAAACAAGAATAAAAGAGTCTGCAATCTACTATAATTAAAAGTAAACCCCAACAACCTATCTGCTCTGTTAGACAGGGTAAGCATGTGCAAGGCCAATGCTCGGTGCTCTTAAGTAAACAAACAAACAAATTCACAAACACAGAACAGATGTTTGAGTCATAGGAACTCTAAACTGGTGGGGTCACTGCTTGGACATCTGCCACTTCCCATGTGGCAGTATATAAATAAGGCACAGAGCCTATAACCTATATAAAAATCTATATAGCCTAGACAGAGGAATGGGCTACAAATTTGTAGCCCAGGGAAATTTACTGACGGCATAGAGCATGGTAGCACGCCAAAGACAGAACTCATTTCAAGCTTAAATAAAAGTTTTCTAATTTGCAATACAAGTTGGCTGCTCTCTGTCCTGTATGTGTCTTTCAAGGCAATAGACAAATATAGTCTATACACAGGTGACTGCAGTGGAATTACAGTGGGATTATTTGGAAAGAAATTGTAAGAGGGGGATCTTTTCATCAAATATCAGTTAAATGTGGAGAAGCATTTAAAGAGAAGAAGAAAATCCACCAGGAGAATTCACTACACAGGTGAAAGAGTTGAATGAGTGTTTTTCAGTGCTCTGAGCCAATGTAGAAATGTCTGCTTTTACTTCTAAATCCCTTTCCCAACAAGCTGTTTTAGCACTTGGGAAGGCACAAAGAAGGAACAGAAAGATAGAGAGGATGATGACAAGCTATAAATCTCAAAGCTTAAATTAAGTGGTAGGGCTAGAAATACAGTACAGTGCGTCACTTGTTATGGTGTGACAAATGGTGCTCCATTTGCTAAAGTCATTTACAACTGGCCATTAATAAAGGAGCTGGGACAGGGGATGCCACTTGCAAAAGTTCTAAAAGGAAAGTGATTAAAAGTAGTGGAAGTCTGAGTGTACACTTTGTTGAATTGGCCAAGAAAGGATTTAATTCTTACCCTTAAACATAACCATTTTACTGATAATGTGAACTGCTCCCCCTAGGATTTTAAAATCTAACCATAACAGACAATACTCCAGATGTGTTGTAAGGAGAAATTACTGGGAAAACCTTAACACAAAGTAGTTATGAAGAAGCTTTACACTTTTATTATAAGACAGAGGTTTGTGGAACATCCTCCTAAGAGTCTATCAGGACATTTGTAGCAAACCCGTTCATAAAACAAACCCTAGACAAGATCTCAGTGGAAATCTAACTACCTTTCCCAGTGCAAGAGCTTAGCTTAGATGTGCACACCCTTTACCTATTTCCTCTTGTTTCTCTTTCCCTCCATCATGTGGAAATAAGAATTAAAGGAGACTACTCATCCTGACACTTAAAGAGGTCACAATTTATTTCTTCTTTCTCCTTAGCAGTTCCCTTCAATATCATATATCCAGATTTTTGGTGTACACTGGTAATGCCTCTTATTGCAAATTATTTTGCTAGGCTCTTAATAAAAAAAAAAAATGTTCTTTGATGGAAAAAAAATGTGTAGCCCCCCACAAGATCTTTTATCCAATTCCCTCTCAGAGCTACAATACCTTCTGAAAAGGATATAGGCAGAGGAAAAAGCATGAGCCCATTTCCCCACATAGCAGAGACTCATGGAATCATTTAACTCACACTGGAGACTTTGTGGTCTGTGGTCACAGATAATTTCACCTGTTGCTTCTCTGTAACACCAGTTCTGAATCTGTTTATCCCATAATTTTAATTCAATAGTCTACTAATAGTGAGTATTCAAGTGGTTGTAAATGTTATGGGTGCCCACCCCTACCACACTGTTAAAGTTGGATTTGAGTGTAAACCTCGAACTTTTGGAGTCCAAACAGACATACACGTCACAAAATACAGGAAAACCCCACACTAGCTTCACTGGAAGCTTTTATTTGGGAGACAGAGGAATGCCACTTTTACACGAATGGGAAGCAATACTTACTAGTACAGACAACACACACAATTTATGAGCTACATCATAAATAAATCACCTTAAATTGTAACATCAGCATTATCGATATATTATTAGAAACAACACATGTATTTTTAACTATAAATGAGGCATTAAAAAGGGGATAAAAACTATCATAAGCTGTTCTGTTTGAATAAAGTATTTCTTCTGAATTAATGCCCCTAGTTTACAAATCACTGTGCTGCACTTTGCTCTGTTCCAGGGAAACTGAACTTTCCTGATCACCTAGAGAGCAAGTGCATTAGTCTCTCTCCATGTCAGAGAAATGTGAATTAGTATTCACATTTCTTGACATGGATCACTTTTGCAGTTGTCCCTGTCTTCCACATTATTTCTGGAAACCTTCCAATTATTATGATAATTGTAAGCAAACAACTTGAAACAAATGGTAAGAATCAGCACAGCGAGACTGTGGCTTACTTTGTTTCTTTTACTTTTATGTTCATTTCAATGCTGTTTGGTCAGGATGGCATTTGATTTGAATTTATCAGTCTTGGAGGAAAACCAGCAGAAGCTAATGTTTTATCCAAATGCAGACAAAATAGGCATGTAATTACAAGTTGTTTCAATGCATTTATTTTCAACAGGTAATTTGATACTCCTACTTTTCAAGAATTAAGATGTCACAGATAAATAATCACAGCTCTTCAAGTTTGCCTCTCAAAAGTACTCCAAATCTTCTTATGCTTTTTATTTAGATCTCAAGTACATATATAATTATAAAGTTGAACTTTAAAAATGTTGTACAGATAAACTTTCGTAATGAAAATGAAGTTGGAGATAATAGAGCAGTTAAAATAAATGGATGTTAAGAGTAATATTTATCAAAGTCTACATAACTGGAAAGGAGCTTTGTGAATATTCTCATCTTTTTTTTCCAAAGACCAGGCAACACACTGTCTGCACAGTGGAGTTTGCTTGTTAGTGTTGTTCAAGTTTTAAAACAGTGAGACCTATAAATGTATGGGGCTACTTTGCCACTATTCAGTAAAAAACCTGTTACATCATAACTCTGATTTAAGATCTGTGTGCATCATGGATAAATAACTGAAGGAAGTTTAAAGTGTGATATGGTCCCTACAGTCTGAATTTAGTGTTGCTAAAAAGTAAAAAATGGAGAAAAGGAAAAAGAGATT
This sequence comes from Leptocoma aspasia, assembly GCA_013399835.1. Lineage (NCBI taxonomy): Eukaryota > Metazoa > Chordata > Aves > Passeriformes > Nectariniidae > Leptocoma > Leptocoma aspasia. The sequence continues at coordinate 1,272,170 of VXAX01001526.1, read as the reverse complement.
AGGAAAATTTTGGTTCAGTTGATAAAAAGCAGGGAAGACAGACTTACCCTAAGTAGAAAAAGGAACTTCTAAATGTCAGGTTTAAAGCTGGATCTTACTATAATAAAGAAAAATGTGTTGTTAAAGGGACTTCACTATTAGTTTTTCTCAGAAATATTAGTACTAGAACTTGTTCATTTAAATATCAAGAGTGACATGCAGACTGCCAATACTGTATAATACAAGCAGACATTACTAAAGACATTATGGTATCTGTATGAATTGAACTATAAGAGACTTCACATGATGGAGGGAAGAAAATTTGAAGGAATTTCAAACAATTTCCAGGTTTGGTTTGTTTTGGTTTTTGTTTTTTTTTTTTTCTGGAATAAAGTAATATATTTTTGTGGCCTTAAAATGGCAGCATCCTCTAGGCTACCTTGTTTTAGATAAAAATGAGCTGCTGAGATGACCTACCACAAAAAGTACAGTAAATAAATCCCTGTCATATTTTTCTATCAATACACAAAGAGAAGTTGTAACAATATTACAGAGACATGGACATGTTTCACAAATGAGCAAATAGATGCCAATTCAATTAAAACTTCAGCTGTGAGATGAAATTATATTAGAATTTGACATGCTGTACACAGAAAAAGAATTGTTTTTTTGTAAATATCACATATGTACATTTTGATAAGCCCAGTTGATGGCAGATTGAAGTGTGAGTAAAAGCAAGCTAAATTGTACAAAGTTTCTCAATTAGATTTGATGGTCTTAATTTACTGAAATCTGATAGTGAACTTAGAGATTTTTTTTTTATTGAAAGACCATGAGAGTACAATCCTATTCAGAACTCCTTCCCCAATGCATTCTTTGTCTAAGAGTGCCTGACAATTTACAATCTACCTTCATATCAGGGGCTATTGTTGAGGAAGAGGCTCACTATTGTAGGCTGATAAAAGATTGTGATACTTTTGAAGCACGAAACTAAGAACCTAAAAAGACAATGAATGAAAGAGTATGTACGGAGGGATTAGAACACAGGTACAGTCACACTTAAACCACATAGCTGGAAAGATGTTGTGAAACAATACTGGCTTGGATTGGCAGTGTTTATGCATCCATTAATGCATAAGTGGCAAGGAAAGAGAAGTACAAAGGTCTAGGTGTATAAACAGTAACCTACTAGATAATATAGGCAAATCAAAAGAAGGCCGTTTCTTCAGGAAAGTTATTCCTCGGGTAAAATTAAGTACTGGTACTGATTTTAGATCTAACAAGTTAGGTATAATGGGAAATCATGAAAATTTAGAAAGAAAGTAAAATAAATGGGTTCAAGGGTTAAAAGAAAATAACAGATATGTAAATTCCCTGAATACTGAACATCTAGATACTTATATAATCTTTTTCTGCTCCCTACTTGCAGATGCTCAACCCTCTCTTTGTTTTATGCAGTATGGCAGTTCTCAGCTTAATGATACAGGTCTTTGGTTTATGACTCCAAAGCGTAGCTGTTAATATTTTTTGGTAAACTGAATGTCCATCTAAAAAGGGGCTATATTTGAATAGTCTGTATTCTGTTATTTGGTTTTCAATTAGAACCACACAGGCATATTAATTATTTGAAGAGATCATATTACTTTCATCTCCTGCTATCTTCCTATCTATTGATATCTATCTTGGCCTATCTTTCCTTTTTTAACCTTTCCAGATTAATCCAGGCTGTTGCATGCCCATACATGATGTGAAATACACAAAAATATTTTGTAGAGAAGACAACAGAAAACATCAGTACTTAAAACTTCAAGTCAGACTTAGAAAAAATATGAATTCGTGCAGTTCCTTTGGCATTAGCAATGTTTCCTGATCTAAGAAGCTGCTATAATATTGCCATTTCATTCTTGGTATTTCACTTGTTTCTTTATATTGAATGTTGCAGCTTCGGCTGTGAACAAACAGCAATGCCTGTGAAATAGCATTCATATACTCTGGCAGTGTATAGATTAGACAGGCTCAGTAGATGCAAATCCATGTCTGTATTTTTTGAAGGAGGGCGAAAAGAAGAAAGAAAGAAAACGTGAAATACTGAACAGCAGGGCTGCAGTGATTCATAACTTGCTCTCCACATGCTGTGACTTGTCACTGGTTGTTCATGACTTCAGCACAGTCTCTGGGGATTCACAAGAGTTTATGCATTAGCACAGCATTATTTCTGATCCCACTGAAAAGTGCACAGAAACGTACATGATTCAAGTCTTTGATTCCTTTCACACAGTAAAAAAAAAGTATCCAGAACTGACTGAACTGCATACAAACTCCTGCAATCAGAGGAGTATAGGCTACATCCCTACTCCACTTCAGACAGGGGGAGCCAGGCTGTGTACAGTGCAGACCCTGCAGAAATGTAGAAACAGTTCTGTGTCTGGATTACCAAAAAGAAAATATGAGGACTTGTCTTGTAAATACACAGGCACGCTGCATGCTCAAATGTGCTATCTGGTAACAGCTATGGACAAAATCTTGTAAGTCTTAAGGAAAAGTCACAAGAATCCTTCCTCTGGAAGGACTGCACAGAATGATCCTTTTCCTGCCTAAGCATTTCAGTTGTTTCACTGGAACAGTGCACACCAGCAAACAGCTGGTAAGGTGAAGAAAAATGTGTGGGCGTGGGATGAGAGTGAAAAAGAAGGTCAAATATTACAAGCACTTGAAAAAAGAGCTCTGTACCAACTCATCCTACCAGTTGAGACAACTAGTGGCTAATGTCTCAGATTCCCTCGTTAGCTGGCAGGGTAGGATAGACCCACTTTGGAGGTCCTGCTGATTAGGGGGAGTTTAAAGACTTGCATTTACTGAGGAAGGGATGCATTAAAAGAAGGAAGGAAAGAAAAAGGCTTTCCTCTTATCATCCTTCTGTCATCACCCACAGAAAGGAATTTGACCTTTTGATTGAGTTGTTTTCTTGCTTTGTTTAGTAGTGAATTGTCATTTGCAACGGGTCTCTGCCATCCATGAAGTCCCTAAGCTCTCTCCTATAGAAATTTATGCTATGGAAGGAATGCACATCAGTAATAAAGATCAACAGGATTATGGTTACTTAATTGGACTCTGCCTAATAAAATTAACCAATAGATTTAAGAGAGTTTTTTTTGTTTTCTTTTGTTTAGCATTACTAACAATATTTTCCCTCTGACTACATGCCAGGGAAATCCCATTTTCCTAAGCTTTTAGTGAAGTTGCATCTTTTTATATTGTGAGTCTAAATTTTTGAAATGTAAATTCTTAATAAATGTTCAAATATGAATTAAGCAAAGTGGTAGCTCCATTTTACAATACAAGCCAGTTTATGGTTGCCTTATACTATCACAGTTTGATTAGAGTAACAATAACAAAATTCATAAAGTTTCCTCTTTGTTTTTAAAAGTTTTGTCTCTTCAGGTTATATCAGAGGAATTCCATATAAGACAGTAAGCCTTAATAATTCCTTGTCTCCTCTAATATTTGCTTTTGCCCAACCCATTTCACATTTGTATACCACATTAATATACGTGCAGTTATTTGAATAGAAACTGTATTATGTATTTTGATTTCTGAGCAATAATTGGAAGTAACAACAGAATCTTAAGCAGTAACCCAGCTGTCTCCCAAGCATTATTAAACCTAAAGAGCTATTGTGAATGCAAGAAACTACAAAGGAATTGTAAAGAAATTATTTCATCTGTATATGATTTTAATCAAGCTTGGCTTGCTGTTAAAAGGCTTTTTTAATGAAGACTGCATTTCCCTTATGAGAGTCCCAACTATGTAGTTCAGTATCAGCCAACCAAGGACTATTGCCATAACAATAGCTAGAGGGTTTACCACAAAAAAAAAAAAAAAAAAGAAAAAGCCACTACCAAAAAAAACCTCACACAAAGCAAAACAAAAAACCCCACAATCCTGCATTTCAGTCTCTTTCTGATCACTTATTTAGGGAACGGCAGACAACTAACAGACAAAAATAAGCTAATTGATAATTAGCAAAAAAGTCTGCTTGGACAAATAAAAGTTAAATAATATTTTATTAATATAATTTTCAATCCAGTTATTTAATTAAAAGTATTAGCTCATCTGGGATTTTCTTCTTTTCCTACATCATTATTTCCACTACTATAAATTACTGATTTTAATAGGTTGAGTCAAACTCTTTGCTGCTAAACTCTTAAAAATATAATATGTAAGTACTGGTTTTCTTATTTCTAATGCAAAAACAGAGAAGTCCTTTACAGAACTATGAAAACACAAAAAGATTATTTTGATTAAAGCTGGCTGAAAGCTGAAACAAATGTCTCTATCTTCTAATTTTAGGACATGCTCCTGCAAACATTAAAAACTCATAAAAGAATACTAACAACACCAATTCCTGATTTTAATGGCATTAATAAAACGAAAACTTCTACATCTGTCTCAGTGTTTGCAGTCAGGATTGGTGCATTAGTGCCAAACTTTGAAAACTCCAACTCACACAAATTGTTGCTTTGAAGTTAATGAGATATTTGTGTGAGTAGGGGCTACTCACTTGAGCCAGTGTTTTCTGGTTTGAGCCTTAGTCCTTTCTGTTGCCAAGTGTACTTAAGTTTATAAGACCATCCATTTCAACACATTTTGTTTAGTTAAACTGAAGTACTTCATTTTTAAAGAAAAAGTTATATTGCCAAAAAGTATAAACAGGGCTAACTTTGACTAATATAAATATTTGAAAACCAGAACTTTTTGTAACATCTTATAGAAACAATCCTAATGCAGACGACAGAGGGAAAAGTGCTTTTATGGAATAGATAGTTCAGCTGAAGGACAGCACAGAGGAAATTTTAAAAATAAATACGAATAAAATTGTCTTCTAACATCCAGCATATTTGAATCCAGTTCAGAATATTTTTGCCTAATAATTAAATGCAAATGTTTTACATTTCCAGTTCTTCAGCATAATATTTAAACCCTAAGCCACTCTAATTAAGGGAAATCAATAAATTTATTCCTATTGCCAGCTTTAAAGTTTATTTGCTAATAAGCAACTGGACAAGGGATGTGTGAAATGAATAGTTGAAGAAAAACTCTGACAGCAAAAGAGAGGTCCGGAGGGTGAAGTTGGTTTATTAGGCACCGTTTGTCATGAATGGGTCTACTGCACGTACAAAAGCAAATCCCACTACCTTAGAAGATTAATTCTGAAGGAGGCACTCGTGGGTCAAAGTATACATAAGCGTGTGCCTAATCTCAGAGAAATCAGGCTATTTTCTCACAGCAATTAAGCAGAGGTCTAGGGTTTCACCCACAGTGTATTTAAACACAGGATACAATTAAACCCCAAAGTATTAATATCTGTGCTGTGCAAAATTGCCCAGGAAATAGATTTTGCACTCTTTCAAATGGAAAGCAAGGCAAATTAAGGAGGGTGACTTTATTTGAGTAAAAATTATCCTGAAACAAATGTAAGTCATTCATTTTTAACTGGTAATTCCTTATGTACACTCTTTTTTCCTTTCTTTTTCCTGCTCACATAATTTACTCTGGAACACGCAATGTTCAGTGGATATAAGGAATCAACACCATCTCATGAAAATAGTTTTGCTTTCAGGGCTAGTATAATATCTACATGATAATGGTTCAACAAATGCATTTAAAATTTTTTTTGAACAAAATGCTGCGCTGTACTGGAAATCTTTAAGATCAAGGGGAAGAGTGACCGCAGCATCTTATTCAGCAAAAAGCTGTTACAAAAGACCTCTTTCCTCCTTCATGTCTATGCATTATTGAGCAGTGTGAGTGAAAGGAACACAGTAACTTAAAGAAATTTAATGCCAATTTAAAATTTTTCTAGAGAAAAGGAAAAAAAATCCTCTAAAGATGCAACGTAATTTTTATTGCACTTGAACTTCTCTACATAAATGTAGTAAGAATTAAATAATCATTTAAATAATAATTTAAAAAAAACTCTTTTTCATCTCCCTAAGAATCCTCTCTCATTTTATGGTCTTCCACATTATTTAAAGTACGATTCACTTTGGTCTATCTATCACACCAACATAATCTATTTCACTTCCAAATCACATAATAAAAATAAAAAGATCAGTCTTCCTCCTCCCTGTAGACAATTGGCATATCCTATCAGAAAAACTGTTTATATACAAAGTAACACACTATACTATGATAAATCTCACCTCCTGTATTTTTACACTTAAAATTGTTACACCTTTAATACCATAGCAATGTACATAATAATATAAACAAACTAATTCTAGATCTCAAATCTTCTATGTATCAAATTTTAGAAATTCTGTGAAAAATTGTGATACTTGGAGCTTTCAAATCAACTATGTGTTACACAGGATGCTAATAAATATTCTACACAGTCAAGTAACATGAAGACATTTTTTAAAATAAACAAAAAAATTGCTTCTTGCTGATCACATTGGTCAGCGAGAAACTATTTTAACCTTTAAAAATGCAGCATATCCCAAAACAAGTTGCTACTTAAATAAATGCTCTTCTTGAGCGCAAGTGACCTTTTAAATGATTATATCTCAGCACTTGCAACAAGAAGAATTTCACCTATCACCTTTACACTGTTGATGCGCTGCACTGGGTGAATCCATAACCTTTTCACAATACGTAACACGCTGCAGAACACAAAATTACTTGCTAACTTTAATTAAATCCCTTTAGAAAAGTCCTGCTGACCTCTTTGGAAAGAAATCTTACTAAATGAAAACAAAAAAGAAAGAAAATCCAAATCCTTCAACATTTGATAGCTCTAAATGAACCTTCAACCATTTCAGAAAATTACCTTTCTGAGCCCTGAATAAGTTTGCTGCTCTGAATTTTTCATAGTAAGGGTTTTAGATAAATTTCAGTAAAGCTTAAAAAAAAAATCTTGTTTAAAACACATAACTCTCTGCTTTTCCAGCAATCTCTAAGGGCCTGGTGGAAGCTTGGTGAAGTCTTTGGAACAGGCCTTAAAATAGTAATCTAGTTTAGTCCTCCAGATCCTGAACTATCAGAAAAGGTTTCAGGACAAAAGAAAGAGAAAAAATACTTTCTTCATTTTCTAAAGCACCACACTTTTTTTTTTTCCTGTGAAAATACAATCTAGACCAAAACAATAGATATAAAAGAACCCTGACTAACAAAACAAACAGCAAAACTGCTCCTGAACCAAATTCACTGTTTTCACATAAATGATCGTAGCTGGCACACAGCTGTGACCTCTTTGCTCAGTACAAAATGACAACAATGATTTCAAACTTTAAATTAAGTTAGGAGCAAAATCAAACATAATATATGCTACCTTCAAAATCCGTGATTAATTTAAAGGGACACAAGAGTTTGCAAATTCTTTTTCCCTCAGTTCAAGTTAAGGATCAGCCCCCTAAACACAGTTAATGTCTTCTGATTATAGAAAGAAGTGCAGGAAGCCTCTGCCTACACACGTGTGCAATAATAGCTGTTAAGCATGTGTTTAACATGAGCACACACTTCAAACCTGCAAGAGATACATTCCTCCAGTTCACATGCAGCCTGAATTTATAAACACTTTGTAGTCATCTGCTGTAAGACAAAGGTGCTACAGTTCACTTTTGATGCTGAGATGATGGTAATTATTTACTATGTTCTCTACAACATGAATTAAAGAGGAAACATAAATCAATGTGGTTTTTTTGTACTTTAAAAATCTTTATGAAGACAGTGGATCCTAAATGAACAGTGTGATGCATTTTAAATAACATTATTTGTCGCTGTCTTTACTGTATTTTTTTAAATTCTGTTTGAGACATGGCTAGAGAGAAGCCTATTTATTTGAAATGAAATCTATTGCCAGGGAAGCATGTATTAAAATTAAAAATAGCCCTCAATAATGAAAACAAATTTACGAAGAATTTTCTTTTTTTTTTAATGTTCTGGGTTAATAAGCCAGTGATCTCAAAAAGGATTATAACCTCCTGATATAAAACAAAAATTAGTGTCTAATAATACACAGAAGTACTGGAACAAACAAAGAATTGGATAGACATAAGAAATATGGAACTTGCTGTGGCTTTCTCTAGACAAAGGAGATGAGTTATCTGATTGGTGTGTAATCACAAAGTTAAACAAACAGCAATAAGGCTAAACTAATTCACTGTCAAGTCTACATGTCATCCTAGCTGGTTCATTATGTGCATTTGTGACAAACAATACAGAAGAGACAACTGTACTGAATCAAATAACTTGCAACAGTTTACACTCCCATAAAACTATTTACATTTTGTCAAATGAATATTTATAACAAGTGGCTTTCCCTTCACAAACACTATAGCTCAAGCAGCTCCCATTCATTATCGTATTTAGGAAGTACAAACACTAATTCTGTGAATCAGCGGCACAGCCTGTTGTAACTTGCCAGAAAACAAGGCCTGCAATACTAATACAAAATCTAGGAAAAACGTGCTGTTGCCTCCAGTTTTTCAAATGTCCCAGCATTTTTATGTCTCCCAGTCACAGGAATTCAGTTTCAATATTCTATCTGCCCCTCAGCATAGCATGCCCCAATGAAACAGCCAGTGGAGTTTATTTTGCACTTTATCAATACAGTGTAAACCAGCATGTGCTTACCTCCATGGGGTTACTGAACCCAACTTGTCTGTGTGCACAGACAGCACTTTGGCCACAGATGTGACTGGTTAACTGTACAAGCAAGGAGGATAAATCCACACAACAATACTTCATTCACCAAGGAAATCTGCTGTGGATTACAGCTTCTCTATGGTTACGTCTGTTCTTAATTTACTGCTTTTATTCAGTTTTCAACCATAAATGAGCCCCTTATGAGGTATTCACTATGAAGAATTGACAACTCTTTTTATCTACTTGAAAAATATTTTTGGATAATAATTTATGGTTACGAAATATTTTAAGCAGTTTGAATAGTTACATTATATTCTTTCAGTACTTAATGATGCAGTATCCCCTATAAAAATGGAGACCTGGCCAATCTATCGATTTCACATATTTATAACAAAACCCAGCAGCCTCGGCCATACAGAAATACAAATTTTAAAACTGCATATATCATGGGAACGGCATTGTGGTTTTTTTAAAAGGTCTTAAACAGCATCTCATGAGGAAATCCTGGGCCAAAATTGTGACTAAGGGCCCTATGGATGGGAATATAAAGAAAGCCTTTTTTCAAGCACAATATTTTGTTTATGGCCTCTTTTTTTTATTTTTTTAAAGTTTGCGATAGATGTAGATTTTAAACAGTATTCAAGAGAGAAATTATGAAGCTGTCTGTTATGCTGGGGAGGGTTACTGCATTATTTATGTTTTATTTATGAAACTGAAATGTGAGCATGGGTATTTTAATCTTGTTTCACCATCAAAGATAGTCTCTCAATTTGTATGCTGAATTAATGTGCTATCTACTTCGTAAAAGCAATCTAAAGGGACTGATTAGCATTGGGCACTCGGTGATGCTTGGAAAAGAAGGTTGTGAGTAAGCAGAGCTGCCTAGGAAACGTGCTGCAAAGCTACTGGTGTGAAGGTCTGCTTTGTCACACACTGATATCCTCCCTTCTATCAGCTCCGACACACGTCCGCAGAGGGACACCATCCACTGGAACTGGAACTGCCAGTGGAGGAAGGCGGCCATGTGAATGATACAGAATACTTTTATTAATTGAGACAATAGCAATGAGGCTTTAAAAAGCCTTCCAAGATGACAAAGTCCCCTTTGCATTATTTCAGATTAATTTAAAGTGTTGGCACACAAAGCTTTACAACTTCATTCTTGGCAGAATATGAGTACTTTCAGACTCATTGATACTCAGGGATTCTGCACTATTACAGAGTAAACTCCCTGTAGATAAACAAAAGAAAACATTTGAATGAGGTACTTGCAGTGTTTTCCTCATTAGCAGCTACAGTGTCTTGAGCAGGGAATGAGTGTTTTGGGAAAAGAATTCTTGGCATTAACAAGAAAGGACATTGCTTTTACAGGCAAGAACACTTTATGGCTTTCTGATACATCCTATCACAATACCATATGTAATCCAAATAAAAAAAATACAACTGAAAGCAAAATTAAGTGTTAGGGTACTTTAAAAATAAGTGCACTTGTATATAAATACAGCAGAGAAATGCTGAACTGATTTAAGTTTGGTTGCTTTAAATATTGCCCCGATGTTTTATGGATTCCAGTTCTTCCTTTGTTTGCTATTTAATTGCAACTGGTTTTGATTTCTTTATAAAAAAAGAAAATGCTTTGTTTAAGACTGAATATCCTCATTTTCATTTAGTGGATGCAGTAAGAATGTTAGGTGAAGGCAGACATTTTCCGCATGCATTTGAGATTCCCCTGGAGTGGCTGGATAAAACACTGTGGCAGATACTCAGCTCTACAATCAGAGGGATTGTGCCAGAGAGTCTTTAGAGCCTCCTGAGCACAAAACTTCCCTGAGTTAGAGGTTACCTTTTAATGGTATGTGCATGCGTGCAGACACATTTGTGTGCTGGGACTGCTGCTGTGCTGGAACAATCTGGGTGCTCGCCTAATCTGCATTTATGAATGGAAGTTTTAAATTTAGCTAAAGTCAGCAGATAGCCCCAGGGCTACTATCAGTTATGTTTGGTACCATGATCCAAACTTAGCACTTACATCTCACTTATTATGTAGAGATGTAATGGATGGCAAAATCTCTAAAAGCTTGATGATCCTGAGAACTCAGCAACTTCTTCTGCATGACAGATGCACATGTCAGAAGGGGAAAAAAAAAAGAGAGAACACCAAAGCAGTAAAAGTTGCTGCTGTTCTGAAGTGCCAAATTGGCTTGAAAAGAGCCACCTGGATTTGTATTTTTGAACAGCATGTGCTGCCCCAAGAATCTGCATTACTTCTACTGCATACAAAGACAGGAAAGGACTTCCCCCTAAAAAATCAAATTCTTGGATTACTTGTATGTGTGCACCAAGTCTGTGAGGTGGCTACCTCAGCCACCACATGGAAAAATAGCTGAAACTGCTGGTAGAACATAAAATGCTTCTATAGCCTTTGGACATTTTATAGATTTATGCCCATTTAAGTGAAATTGTGGAGAGGAGAAACATTGACACCTCAAAGTCGCTAAGAGCTCCTAACTGGTCCTTTCATTCAAGAATTTGGATGAGGTGGAAACTTAATTAGTATTTTTGTTTCCTTCTTTTTACTGTAAGGGCTACTGAACACCACACTGCTTCAAGCCACACAGCCATTTTTTTCCCAAAGAGTCCCATTTCAGAAACAGAAAGCTAAATCACCTGTGTTTTCCAGCACAAATACTACAAATCACAATAATTTAATGCTACAGGTCTGAATTAAGCTGACAATGGCAAGGACACTGCAACATAAGATCCCTACTCACTGTGAATTCAACTTCTACTCACATGTCTTGCAGCTAAGATTGGATCTGTCCTGGGACACCTGCCCCAGGGGGCTGATCAAGGGTAATCCATCTGACCCACCAGAGCCAGCACTTCCATCATTTATATTTTATATTTTTTCATATATATTTTTTATTTACATTTTAGGGCAATGTACTAATTTGAATCCTACCCCTCATTGTATTAACAAGTGCTAGTCAGAGGACCATTTAGCACTAAATTCTCCCAACAAATCACAAGTACAGAACTACCTGTGCTAAACAGCTTCTTCCCAAGCTACTGCAAAAATCTTCAGCACCTCAGGAGTCTACAAAATATCCCAGTTCTTCTTTGATGTGACAGAATGCATTGTTAGTATATTGCAGCTGAACAATAAAGCACAGAGAAGCAGGGGGGCTGAAATATCACCAAGTTATTGACATGGATATTTCTTCTTTACCTCTTTTCTCATATGTATATTTGCACTTAGGCAAAGTGAATTTTGTCCAGGTGGTTTGCTCTACAAGTCAACATGTAAAGATTAACATTTTGCTTAATTAGAGTTTGCAAATTTAACCTTTGAAAATCAAAAAATTCATAGAAACATTCAGGTTGGAAAGGGCCTGTCAAGGTTGCTAAGTCTAAATTACTGCTTAAGGCTGCCTCAAAACTGAATTTAGACCAAAAACTAAGAATTCAGCCTTTAGCAGGAATTTTGACTTGAATATCTATTCTCTTGTAGACCTCCATAACTTCTCTGGACAAGCTGCTCTAAAGACTACTTATTTTCATAGCATAAGTGAAAAAAAATCTTGCATCTAGTGAAACCTTTCCTATAATAATTTATGACTGTTAACTCTCATGGTGCTGCTTTACATCTCTGTGAAGAGCTTAGCCACATCTTTTCTGTAAAGTCATTACAGATATTGGAAGGTTGCTGTCCCCTTGGAGATATCCCTTCCCCAGGGTAAATAAATCCCAGTTCTTCAGCCTCTCCTCACAGGCCAAGTGCTCCAGCTTCTGATCATCTTGTAGGCCTTTCACTGAATTTGATCCAGTTTTTCAATGTTTGTCCCGTGGGGGGGTCCAAACCTGTTCTAGCAAATGCTATTTAAAGAGGAATAGTCACTTCCCTTGATCTGTGCTCCTGGTTACACTACCCCTTCATGCTGTTACTACTTACTACTGCCAGGACGACTGACAACTCTGGTATAGACTATTGTCCAATAAATTCCCACCTCCTTTCCAGAGCTGCTGTGCAGCAGTCCATAGCCTAAGCTGATGCAGAACCATTCTTCCCAGGGCTAGGGCCTTGTATTTCATCTTGATGAAATTAACTGGGTCCCATTGTCCCAGTTCCCAGTATCTCAAAAACTACAAAATTGATGGGTGTCTCTTCCTCCAGGTACTGGTGAAGATATAAACCAATGTTGGTACAGCTCACAGAGGAACTACACTTCCCAAGCAGAGTAGTAACCATGGGCTATCACCTTTTGAGCTGCATGATCCAACCAGTTTTTCACCTTAGTAGTTCCCTCATTTAAACTGTGAAGTTCCTACTTGGATGCAAGGGAAGTTGTTTTGAAACACTTGCTAAGGTCATTGTAGATGACAATCATTATGCCCCCTCCACCTACACATCTACCTGTTTCATCATAGAGGGCAGTCAGGTTGATAGGCATGATTTACATTTCTGTTGGCTCTTTCAAATCACCCTCTTCTTCACGTGCCCAAAATCTAACACCACTCAATTATTTTCCCAGGGACTGAAGCAAGGATGACCAGCCTAAAGCTCCTTCAGCTTTCTTGATGTGCTTGAAGATTGACAGGAATTTTGTCCTCTTGCAGTAATTAGTGACTTTTCTCGATCTCCACGACCTCTCAAAGATGATGGATAAAGGCCAGCTCATCCACGTGTACTCTTAGCACTGCTGGACGCCTCCCAGCTGGTCCTGCAGACTGGTATAGGTCGAGGTTTCCCAAGAGAACTCTGATCTGATCCTCTCCCACTACTGGTAGTTTCTGTCCTCCTTCAATCCTGTGTGTCTAGTCAGAGGCATGGGAGACTGTGTCAGTGAACAGTGGGGCAATGAGTTACAGCCTTATCTGCACCTGCTGTTACTATTTAGCGGCACCCACTTAGCACAATATCCCTTTTTACTTCTAATACGGGTCTAGAGGGTCTTGTTGAATTTGATATCCCTTGCCAGGTTAAACTCTAGCTTTCCTTGCCAGTTTCAGTTCTAGCTGAGGTTTGGTTTTCCTAACACCTTCTCTGCTTGTCTAGGCAAGGCTTAGTATCCTCTTTTTCCCTTTGTATATTTGCCTTCTGTCTACGTCCTTTTCGCACAGGAATTCAGCCACAAGAACATCCAAGATGTTCCCCTGACAATTAACATTTTTCTGTGTGTTGGGATAAACACTGTTGTGCTTTGAGGAGGCAGTTCTTAGAAATCTGCCAGCTTTCCTGAGCTCGTTTGTCTTTCAACACTGCCTTCCATGGGACCCCACCTACCAGTTCCCCAAAACAGTCTTCCCTCACCCAGCCTGACACCTCTTCTTTAGAAAAGCCCCTAGAAAATACTTTGTGTAAATGGCACTCCCCCTGGCACCTTCTTCCATGCCTACCCCTCCTAAAGAGCCTGTACCATTCACCCTAACTACACTTCAGTCCTGTCAGCCACTGCATCAGTCATCCCAAAGATGTTGTGGTTCTGCAACCACATGCTGAGCTCCAGCTCCTCATGTTTATTTCCCAGGCTGTGTTCTTTGTGCACAGGCACTTGAGGTTGGCCCTCAGGGTGGGATTTAGCCTTTCTGGTGGTTTGTCCTGTTAATCTATCCTACATACTAACTACAACCTCTGTTCCCTTACTTAACTACAAGGTTGCTTTCTCATATCCTAGTCCACATAGTTTAAAGCCTTTCTCATCAGTCTGGCAAGCTTGTAATTGTTTTTGCTTATAATCACTGCATGCAACAAGATGTAGTTGCCTTCTACTTATTTCTTGAATTGTATGTAACAGCCTAACAAAGATCAGTTATGAATGCTGGACATTCTGATGGCCAAGGAAGAATCTTTTTCTATATTAATACAAATGTCAATAAAATCCCTCTGCTTTGCTATGAAATAACAAGCAGAGATGACATGGCTAGAGGGAAGGATGACTTTGCACCTATATAGGCTTCAGGCTGATGCAATGACTTCTTGATGCCACTGAGCAGCCCAAGAACCGGTCTGACACGTTTCACAATTAGAATACTTCAGGATCAAAAAGTAAAAAGATGACTTAAAATCCCCAAGCTATGCCAACTCCTTCTACAATTGAAGATCTGGTCCTATAAGCAAAGCATCTAGTTGTCAGTGTCAAGAGTCAACAAACCAGACTTAAAGTGTAAGCAGCTAAAACTGCACTGAAACAAAACATTCACATACTGAAATTAGGTATGTTTATTAGCAATAGATTCAGCACAAATGAGAAGGAAAGAGGGACAAGCTAAATGAATACCAGATTGCCCCTATCAGGGCATAAGAAAAGTGAACTGGTAGAGTTGGTGAGCAGCTGAAGCTTCAGTCTCAGAAAATGGCTCTGGCTGTAGAGCAGAAGACCTGTTGTTTTGGCTGGCTCCCTTATGTTCTAGAAACAACAGCTTAATCCTAATTGGCACACATATCTTCACTGATAAATAAATGGAGTACTGGAATGCTGTATGCAATTCATTTCAGCTTGTGTCTGGGATATATTGCTGGCATGCAGTGTGTGGGGCTGTGCCAGATGGCAGGACTGGCATCTACAAAGTTGCTCAGTGGGCATCTCACTACTACTTTTCAGGAAGCAATGCACCATTTCTTTCTAAGATTGAACTCTAGGAGAGAAATGGCAGCTAAAACTTATTCAGCTGTGTTTTCATGGGTAGGATCTGTAACATGCCACTTCTTGGCAACAACCTGCTATAACTTCAGCACCTAAACATATTAAAAAGAGCCAATCTTTTAGGAAAGTCTAGGATATTTTTGAAAATGGGAATTCAGATGACTAAGGGCATTTACCAATAGGCTGCAGCAAATGTAATTGCAGAAAATTGCCAGATACCTTCTCCCACTATCTGCTTTGCCCCTTTGCTGAGTACAAGGAATGGAATGCATATGTGTTCTCAGCTGCTTAAATGCGAAGTCCCAGGGTTTAGATTGAAGGCACCTTGGTCAGCAGTTTAAAGTAAAGCCCTCAGACTGCTCGCTGACATGACTGGGATGTGGGGGTGTGTCCCAACTTGCCTGCTCTCCAGTGGGAGTAGCAATCTCCAACAGTGGGGAAACACTGGGGAATGATAACATCTCACACAGCAGTTGTACTGCAAAGAGAATGTGTGCCAAAGACCTCAGGGACAAAGGCTGAGTTGCTTAAAGACACACATAGTATGGGAATTTACGATACATCCACTTGAATATAAGGCCTTTGTCTTTCACTGAAGGCAACAAATATTTATGAAAAATGTCAGCAATCCCTTCTCTAGTTACTCAAGTGCCTTTAAAGAACTAGTTACACACAAAGTGTGGAAAATTACTAATGAACAGACAAACTGACTCAGACCTTTAGAAAATTTTTCCCCAATAGCAGTGGGAAAAAATATTCCCATTTATGGATGGAACTCCCATTAGGGAATGGGAAGTAGACAATAAGAGAAAAATTAAATTCAAAGAATTATTTTTGTCATTTCAAAGGAAGAGTGTAAAGCTCGGATCTTAGTCAAAACTGAGATTGAAGGTATGGATTAGGGACAAATGTGCAAGCCTATTTTGAATTAAATTGCTAGTTGATTCTTGCCTTAAAAGTGCAAAAACGCTGTGAGGTGCAGTGACTATAATTAATGGAAAGTAATTTGTAGATATCCAATCACACTCTTTTTTTTTTTAAAGCATGCAAAACTAATCTCACAAACCTAAATGCAAAATAACAATTGCAAAATGTGTCCTTTAGACTTGAGACGAATTTAAATAAAAATGTGTATTGGATCTGCACATTAATAAAGCCTGTTAAGATCAGTAGAATACTTTTTATTCATCTGTGCTTCATCAAGCAGGTTCACGACCTCTACAGAACTGCAGCAGCTCCCTCTGTTCTGAAAACCGCATGGGGGAAGATGGTAAATATTATTTTGTGATTAGAAAATGTTACTGGAATTGTCATAGAGAAATATTTAATGTGGAGAGTGTGGTTCAGGAATTAAAACATACACAGCAGGAGAAAAAGCAGCATGGAGCAAATTTTACTCCTGGTGACAGGAAAGTAAAATTTAAGGACTGTCTATGACATTGAAAACAACGTGCCATAGTTATACAGTTATCACTGAGCTCATGAAGATACTTAAGCACCTGCTTAACTTAAACCATGTGAGGATTCTCATTGTTTTAGATGAGAAAAAATGGATATTTTAAATACAAGCAGATGATTAAATATCTTGCTGAATTGGTGTTGGAGAACAACACAATTGAGTGATTTTTGTCGCTGTCAAATAAGCATACATCTAAATAACCAAATGTGTTAAATATCCACATCAATGACATTTGATGAGAAGCACAGGAAACACTTTGTGCAGAACATTATTCTAACATAATACATTAAATATGTGATGCAATACTTATTAAAAGCTCAATACACCAACAGTGTCAGCAGTTCCTTTCCTGATTTCACAGCAGTGTGCACAAGTGTGTGTATCCACATGTGCTTTACTAGTAACCAATCTGCCTTGCTCTTTTCACAGATTACACACCCACCTATCTTTGTAGATGCGAGAGCCAAGTGCGTTGGTTAAAATATAAAAAGAGACGCATGGTGCTGTGTCTCATTAAAATCCCAAACATGACAAGGATAGATAAGAATGTCAAAACAGTTCCTTAAGAAAATCATTTCCCATAGGGCTAATTCAAATTCTCTTCTCCTCCTTTTCAAATTACCCCCACCTAAAGGACTCAGAAGTCTCCGAGCTCTACTGCAGTCATGGCAAACATTGCTTCTGACTTCCACCAACTGCAGCAAGGTCAAGCCTAAGCCATTATTTTTCAAAGTTTTCAGTTTGAGTGTTTCAGTCCAGCTTGGCTATCTCAGTGATCTGCTGATATAATCATTGATTCTGCAGTATAATTTTTTTCCCATTGGTGAAATATTCTTGATTAGCATATTGTTGCCATATACTTGTATTACATGTTCTGTCATTATCAAATGGAGACAAAGGTAGTAATGATGCCTGTGTCAGCACACACCCACAATTGCTTATGCTCAAATCCTCCTCATCTAGAAAATTCAAATCTCCATAAAGGTTCCCTGCAGCTAAATATTGCTTTCGTATAATTGCCAGGAAAGGGCTTCCTAAATTACAGGACAGAATAAATTATAGGAGAATCATGTTCCTTACAATTCAAGGGGGGAATTAACACAGTCTGTAAAGACTCCCAAAAATTACTAATCTGAATTTAAATCCTATATTTAATTGCAGCAAGTTAAACTCAATGAAAAAGTTCTCTGCTCTTAAGAATGTCTGTTCTAGAGAGAAATAATACGGACTTTCTAGACTTTTAATAAATGCTTTAAACAAGTGTTCTATTTATTAATTACTAAAAAATGAAATGACCCCTATAGTTTTCATTTAGAGCAAAACTGAACAGGAAAATAATATGAACCTCAACAGACTGTTTCAGTTATCTGTCCCTTCTTTAATCTCAGAGATTACTCAACAAAACCAATGTTCATTCAACAACATTCATGAAATCTGTTGTGGATTACCAATATCATCAGTTAAATCTGTTTCAAATTTATTGCTTTCATTCAGGTTAAATAATAAAAGAGTCCATTTGTACCACCACATGTATGTACACAAATTCAGCTTTCATCATTCTCTACAGGTTTAACCCCATGATTTATGTTTTTTAACACAGTTTTGGGCAAATCTGTTGAAAAAGTTCAGCCAGACTGATAGAAGAGTTAGACTGGATTACCATGATGTGTGCCATGTTTAAAACCAGCCTGTTCTGTTTGGAGAAAAGGAAAAGTCAAGCATTTTAACACTGTAACCCTGCTTGAAATTCTAATAATTCTAATGGCTTTAGCAAAGGAGAGCTGAGTAAGGTTGGGCGAGTTCAAAGACAATAATCTTTATTATTAGAAATATGTTAAAACAGCAAAGAAGCAAAGTTTCTTTTTTCTGCTCTTTCTTTAGTCACAGCAGGAATTAGATTAGAGTTTTCTGATGTTTAAACAGTTATGGCAGTGGCTACATGTTAATTTTTTAAATTCACTTCTGTTTTGACTCTCTCCATCTACCAATATTAAAAAAAAAATGAACCAAAACAAACAAAAACACACGCAGAAAATTAGATGTAAGATGCTTCTCTTATGTTTCATATCACAGCTAAATTTTTTCACTTAAATTAAACTAAATTGAATTAAAAGGCTGCACAAGATTGCTGAGGGTTTTGCTAATGAGATACAAACCTTTTTGTCTTTAGGTTACTGGTTCAAATACAGGCAAGTCCAGAAACAGCTGAAAGCTTTTAACCACCTGATGGCTATGTGATACTTTAACATGAAATGAGTTTGTCAATCAAAATCCAACTTCAGGAAGTAAGTGTTCCCACCATAAAAACAACCATCACACAACTAGAATTATTTGCAATCTTATGGAAGTTCAAAAATTAATGACTCTGCACCTTTTGAACCGATATTTTAGATTAAATGACCTATGTTGAAGTATGTAAAGAGTGAAATATGGAGAAGTTTACATTGCTGGTACATTTGTGAACATAGCTTTCCCAGGTAAAAGAGGCTTAAATGACTTTCCTTCCTTAAACCTCCTGCCTCCTCTCTTATTAGCATCAGCTAGTGTAGCATGTACTCCTAGAGTAATTTACACAATCCTACTGGGGGGAGAGGGGAGACACACGCAAAAAAAAAGTCCTTTATCTGCCAGATGAAGACAGAAAATATTTTAATTGCCATGTTAACCAGCTCTTGAAGTAAAATAAAGCTTCTGAAAGTTTTGAAGGAATGTGAATGATTTTGAAGGAACCTGTGACATCCTCCTACAATTCATGTAGTATTCTTTTTTGCATGCAAATAATTCCCCACTTCCAAGAATAATTGATCATACTTGAAGAAAAATGTTTTTACTGAGTGATAGACACTGATCTTCACCTCCTCTGCCAATCAAAAGGCAGAACTTCAGTTAAAACTAAATAAAAAGGATAATTTAAAATTTTTGCTTAACTGGAATTTTTATTATCTCATCAGCTTTTTATATTTTAGTATCACGAAGATGTGAGAAGCTGAAACAATAAGAGAAAAATGTGCTATAGGAGCCAAGCCCAAGCACAAGGACCAAATTTAAGGGAACTTCCCATCCTAGCACTGAAACAAAACCAGATTACTCTTCATGGTGCTGATTTTAAGTAAAAGGAGGCTGAAAAATTTTGGCAGTTGAATCACTTTTTCCAGGTTGGGGGCAAAGACTTAGAGTGAATGGGGTGACATCAGACTGGTGACCTGTCACTAGTGAGGGATGCACAAGGCTCCATCCTCAGCCTGTGCTCTTCAACATCTCCATAAATTACTTGGATGACTCGAAGGAACACTGAGTAAGATTGCCAATGACACTGAAGGGGGAGGAGCTGTCCCCTCCCTCAAGGGAGGCCCTGGAGAGACCTGGACAAATGGGAGAGATGGGAAATCACCACCTGTAGGAGGCTTAGGGGCAGGTGCTGGATCCTGCACCTGGGCCAGGGCAGCCCTGGCTGTGTGTACGGACTGGGGATGAGAGGCTGGAAAGCAGGGCTGTGGGAAGAGACCTGGGGCTCCTGGTTGATGGCAAATTGAGCCAGCAGTGCCCTGGCAGCCAGCAGGGGCAACCATGTCCTGGGGACATCAGGCAC
Source organism: Leptocoma aspasia (assembly GCA_013399835.1). NCBI lineage: Eukaryota > Metazoa > Chordata > Aves > Passeriformes > Nectariniidae > Leptocoma > Leptocoma aspasia. The sequence continues at coordinate 1,251,853 of VXAX01001526.1, read as the reverse complement.
AGCATCACCAGCCAGGTAAGGGAGGGCATTAAATAAATTTTAAATAATGTCACTGGTTGAAGTTGGGTAGTTTTGGAATTCCAAGGAGGATTTGAAAATCAATCATTAAACCATTCTCTTCCCTTCCTTCACCATGTCAACTCAGTCAAGACATCCTCTTTTCAATGGCACCATCTACCTTGTAAAAACCAGTGCCTTTACAAATACTAACATTAAAATATTTATTTTTAAAAGCTTGGAGAAACAGTGATGCCATTTCTGGGAAAGAGAGACAAGTAAAATCTAACTTGAGTTCTTATCAGACTGGAGCAAATTAGAGTAATTAACATTTTGAATAATCCTATTATCTTCAGTACTGCACTGGTACTTATTAAGAATCAAAAACCTATTTCTGCTTCAATACTCTCTACTTCTTGTACACTAAGTGAAATTAATTTAATGGGGACAATCACAGTTCACGTTAATGCACATGGTGCAAGTGGCCTTTAATATGGTGCAAAAATGTTTACAAGGTTTCAAAACAATCCTGAATTTTATGATGTGGTGATTTACTTCTGAGGTAACAAATCCTGCAAAATTATAGAAGATGACTTACAGTGAGTTTTCAGAAGATGTCTGAGTAAAAACCACCCTCTACCTCTCTGAACTAATACAAGATTGGTCTCTCCAACTTCAAAAATATCTTCTGTTAAGTTTTCCAACAAGGATGTTCAAAGAGCCAAGGACAACATTAATTTTAATTTTCATCTTGAGTTCAGATTTTAGTTGCTTTTATGTCTTTTATAATATGTTGCTATCAATCTGAGTTTTTTTTTTTTTAATAAAACAGATTCATTTGTTTAGCTTTCAATAAGCATGTGGCTATAACAAAAATCTTACAGTCTTACTTAGTGGAAAATTAGTGGAAAATGCACCCTTCAGAAAAAGACTGGGATGTGCTTTAGCACTTGTGGTATATTTCCCAGTATGTTTATATTGCACAGCCAGCGCAAGTGATTGGCATCTACATCTGAACTCACAGCTTAGCTCAGCCTAAGTTTAAAGGTTCCCACAGCAAGGTCTTTCTCTGTTACACAGCCTTGCTATTTCTGCATACCCAAAGGGCGTAGCAAAGTGGTTTTTAAGATAAAATGTTCTCAAATTCTTTCCCAACAAGAAAGTTCATTTCTACTGTGGGTGTCTTGCCCAAAAGATTTGTGAAAAGAGGCAGACAATCAGCACTCAGAAAACTGTCACTTCTTAAGCAACCACCCTCAATAAAATACAGCTTTGTCTTTAACTTAAACCCTCCAGTTTCACAATCAGTGATGTAAATTGCTCTGAATAGGGGCCAGCCCACTTTGCACAATAGGAAAGGGAACCAACACAGTTGGTCATGCTGGGGCTACAACTATAAAGATGACTGTAGAGATGAGATGACATAATTAGGAAGAAATTGTGGAGAGTCTAAACAACAAGGATGGGTTCTGAAAAATCACTCAGTTGTACCAATAACTGGCAGAACAAATCAGTTTAAATAAGCTGGAGAGGCAAATCACAGCTGGAAAGACCAATTGATTCATTGGGTCATGATGCACTCATTAGATCAACCTTGTCTCAGCTTTCCTCCGCTCTGCTTACTGAAGCTTGGAGACCCCCCTAGAACCATGCCCCAATTCACTAAGGCCTTTTCCAGTCATTCCTTTTTTCCTTCTGCTCAGTGGAGGAAAAGCATTTGCTTTATTAAAGGCTCTCTGTAGTACTAAGGGGGATAAATGTGTCTCCTAGACCCTAAAAGCAAGATTGAACTTTTCAGTGCAGTCATGAATAAGGCATAACATGTAATAGCAGTGTATTTTCCAAGACTGAAACTCTGGAAATAAAATATCATAGGTTTCTGAAAGATTTTTTGCAGTAAAGGAGGGATCAGTTCAGGGACATTCTATGTTACACAGAGTAGTCACTTCTAGCTGTATAATTAACAAACCAAGGCAACTTTTACATGGCTAAGACAAAAATCACCCTTCCCTTTCCCTTCCTTTGCTCCACAACTTTGCTGCATTATTGCAGATATGAAAGTCAGTTTTTTCCTGTTATCTGGCTTGCTAGCTGTCCTAATCAGCTATAGAACAGAGCTTATGTGGGGAAGGGAAAAGAGTGCTGGTACAAAGGCCAGGTTTATCCTTCCTTCCTTCTTTCTACACAGTTATACATAAAGAAGAAATGGATGTGAGGAAATAGCCTGGCTCAATGTACAGCCTTTCGTTTGGACAGCTGGAACAAGTGAGTGAGTGAGCAGCATTAGCTTTTGTTCCCTTAGTTGGCTGATTAATCAGGACAAGAAGACATACAGAATAGGTGTAAAGGGATATGACAAGAATTTGGACATACTTTCCATTTTCCTAAGAACTGCAAAGATGGGAGTGAATGAAATTTCGAAATATGTTGATGCATTGTGCTCTCTTGCCTCCAACGCTTTGGAAGCTTTACTGACAAGTTGCAAAGTCTTCATTGGAATTCAGCAAGCTGTGATGAGAAGACCTTGCTTTCCAAATGTTAATGCTGAAATTCCATGCTTGAAAGAAAGACTGACAACAGACAGACAGAAAAAAAATTAATACACTGCTTCTTGTCAGTCCTTTGGTATTTTTGAATAGCAATTTGGCATCCTTTGCCATTTTAGTAAACTGAGAAGAAATGTAGGTTTGAAAATTGAGAAAGGACTTGAAGCAAACTTGCCTTTGACAAATCTTTCATTATAGAAAATTCAAAATGTGGCTACAAATGTTAGCTAAAGATGCCTTGCTGACAAGCAGAACCATTTATTATCCATATTCTGTATGCAGCACTTACGGAATAAGGTGTGTGCTAGTGGCAAGAATGTTTGATAACGTTAGGAACAGCTGTGAACATCAATCTGCCACTGCTCCAGGACAGAGAAGTTTCTATTTCTAATAGCTGGCTCCACAATTAGTAGCACCTGTCTTGGGCTTCTCACTTATACTGACCCTTGAGTGGCCCACTTAATGAAAACGGAAGGAATTCAACAGGACTCTTTCAGGAGTTAATGAAACTACCTACACTGATGCAACCACAATTTGGGTGGCATGAAGTAGCATAAAAAAAGATAATTATATATTATCTTCAGCCTGGATGAAAGGATGTTTGCTAGCCCTTCTGAATTCCAGTCAGTGAGTGCACATGCTTTTAATGCGTACGCGTTCGCTCACGCACTGTCCCTTATTGTGGTGAGTAGATGGACCACAAAACTGAGGCACAAGGGCTGATGCAGCTCTATTAAAGCAGTGAGAGTGCTGGGCCTCTTTGGGGAGAGTCTCCATCTCCATGGAGAGCACAGGTGCTCTGCACTGCAGCTCCCCAGGGCCCAGCACCTCAACCAGAGCAGGGCAGGTAAGGTTATGGACTGATGTTTAAAGGGCACGGCAGCCATGTGGGAAAGGAGTTAGCACATACACCAACTACCCAGCTCTGGGCCATCACTGGCCTTGGCTGGGGTTTGCCAGCAGATGTTAGGTTTTAAATATTTGACAGCACAGCCAGGGACACCTGTCTTGACATCTCACCCTTCATTCACCCATTTAATGCAAAATTTGACCTTGTGTCCTGAATATGCCAGGAGAGACAGGCATAACCCTTTGCTTAATACAACCCTTCTCTGTAACCAGATGTTTTAATACAACCAATGCTATTTAAAACAACAGAAACATATCTCATTATTGTCTGAGAAGAAAAATGGGCCTCTGTATAGCACACATTTATATTCTGCAATAAAATTGGCACCTGGTATAGCAAAAAGGAGATCAATGTGCACTTTACATGACTTTACAGACTTCATGTGAATAATGAAAAAAGTATTAAGTGAAAGAAGCACTGAAATTACCACTGTCGATAATTTTTCAAGAGTACAGAATAATTTCTTGAGAAAACAAGAGGCACTATTCATTCCATTCTATCACTTGAGCTCTGCTCTCTTTTTTTTCCCCCTGGAATTAGTTTGGAAAAATTCAAGGATCCCAGCTGTTTAATAATGACGTTGTTGTATTCATGCAAATCCCCCAGACCTTATGTCAACATTTAATTTTACAATAAATATAAAAATAAGGCTAGTAGCATCTGTAGTCCCCTGGGTTGTAGCTGGCAAATCATCCAAAACATCTCTCTCCCTCTTCTCTCCTGAACATCCTTGCTGCTTAGGAGGTAATAATAGTCAAAAGGAAAATGTTAACATTCGTGTGGTGTATTGAGAGAAGTTTATAGATATTGACAGTGGTGCTCACGAAATAGATTATATCAAAACACCAAATATATTACCTTTACCCCAGTGGTAAGCTTTTGTAAATTGAAGTCAAATATGTAATCGTTGAACTCTGCAAGGACGATAAAGGCATCACAGAAAGAACTTCAAGCACTATGAATTTAGAGAAGAAACTGTTCCCACAAGCCATTTACTCTTAATGAATTTTAAAGAAAAAACCTACTTATTTACTGAATGACACCTCAGAAAGAATTTATAAATTCTGAGCTGTTTGCATAAAGAATGCAGTATTTATTATTCACTCTAAAAGTCTAGGCAGTGCATAGAACCCTCAAAAAAGCAGATAATTTGAATTGTCATAAAAACAGGTGCTTAAATCCTAAGAACCAAGTATGTCACAGAAGAAAATCAGTGGACTGTAAATATAATTGGGAAAAATTACTCCAAAATAAAAAAATAAAATAAAATAAAATAAAATAAAATAAAATAAAATAAAATAAAATAAAATAAAATAAAGTTATACCAAGAATATGGAATTTTTAAAACACAGTAGAGCATTTAATAGAGAAAATTCTACTTTAAAAATATTCTTCATGCAGTTCAATAGGAATGTCTCATAAGAATATATTTGTTCAAAATACAATACACGTTCCTCAAATGTCAACACATCAGACTGTTGGGCAGATTATTAAAAAAATCACTCCAAATTCTGAATCTTGAAAGACCAAAACAACAGTAGTAAGACTGCCTACTTCAATACATGCAGAAAGCTAAAACTAGACATGCTGGAGTCAGTGAGAAGTACACCAGCATCCCCCTGTGTAGTAGTATTAAAGAGAAAACACTTCAAAACACTGGGATTGCTGGTAGTCCCTGGCAGCCTTGATGAATCTCTTGTTTCACCACATCTGTGGGAACTTCCCTGTAAATGTTCAAATGGGTCAGGATTAATGCATAAAAAGATGACCTCCACAGTAGGTTTGAAAGGTTGCATCTCTGAGGCAGCTAAAGCCCGAATGGGTGAGTAAGCTCTGGGAGGGACAGCAGGGATGTTTCTTTTGGCTTGGCCCCATGTAGATTCAGAATGTGTCACAAAGTCTTAGCCTCAAAAGGAAGATACAAAGACTCATCTGCTGTCTCACCCCAAAGCCTGTAGCAATACTTGTGCACCATTTATACAGGTGCTTTGGAGGAAGAATCTGTCCTACAAACTTCTGTATGTCTCAAGCTAACAAAGCCTTTTCTTGCACCCTCAGCTCAAAACATCAGCCCTTAATCTTACAAAAGACCTTTCTGTTTCTTTAAAAGAACCAGTAATTTCTGTTGTTCACATTCAGGGATCCCTGTAAGGATTCTAATCCATGTGCATCTCCTTTCTGGCTTCCTATTGCTTCCCCAGACACTCCACATTCACCCTGCAGACTCTGCCCTGTGCTGTGCTTCTTTTGTCTCTTTGCAACTTCATACTTTCCCGTCCAGGCTGCTGCCTCTGCCTCAAGCAGTCAACTCTTCTACCCATTTCCCTAGTGCATCCAATGACCTCATACCCTTTCCATCAACTCCTCATTTTCTTCCTTTCTCATCGTCCCTTCCCACCTCTTATCATTGCTTATAAACAGCCAGTAGTACTAAAGCAATTGGGCTAACAAAAATCAAACCAAAAAACTTTTGTTTTCACACTTCCTCCCCCCACCTCCCCATAGGGCTATACATGTTTATAGTAGCTTTGCTTCACATGTGATTTTTGCTGCTTAGATTAGGTTGCAAGATGCCAAGGATTGATGCCTTGGATTGACTTTTATATTGAAATGCCAGTCATGTAGGTATGTGTTATAAATGAAAGAATACTAAGACAATAATGAATACAGCAGTTGCATCTCTGTCATATCCTTCGCCTTGGAAATGCTGTGAAAGGTTTTGAGTGGGATTGTGCATGAAAGGGTAAGTTTATCTTCCCAGTTCCGTGTAGCTGGAGTCCCTGAGGAAGTGCTCAATACTAGTGAAAAGCTAAATATTCTCTCTAAAACCTTAGGGATCTTCTATCAGCCATGCCACATGTACCCCTGCTTTGTAAGTCATCCTCTTTTTGTATCATTCTCTACTCTAACTTGCAACTCCCATTGTATTAATTACATTTAGTTCAAGTATTCTCTGTGACGAGAAAACTGTGTAACATATATTATCTGTAGAGATATATCAAAAGAAAGTGCATGGATGAGAGACTGGAGATGCATCTGGTTTTCAGCTGCTTCAAATGAAGTGCAAACACTGTAGATTTTAGTGAGGCATTAATGATTTCCAAACAGCATCTTTAGCACCGGAACAATGATCCCAGCACAGTTACTTTGGCACCTAACTAAGCTCTCACATAAACTTGGGTCTAGAATGATAAACCTGATCTTGTGGATACCTTTAAGACATCAGAAAAACATGAGCAAATAACTGAGTAACCCAATTGTCTCTGGAAAAGTGTGTAAGAACCCCAATATCTATTAAAAAAATAACTGACATTAACATGTTTGAGGGAGGCCTGGTAAACTTGAGTGCAATATTCCAGCCTAGTCATGTATTTTTGTTCTTTTCAGTATTTATGACTTAGATGAAAAATGCACAAGGTAATCAAAGCAGGAGTGCACCTTTTAAAATGCAGACTTTTAAGTTGATGTGAGACATGCAGAATTTGTTCTGGCTTTAAACAAGAGCTTATTTTGCAGATCATTTACAGCTGTGCAAGAGATCACAGTGCCATAATTTGCCCTGGACTGTAAATGCACTGGATCACACCACAAAGGACCAGTGAGACCAGAATTTTCTCTTGCACACATACAAAATTCAGTATCCATAGCCAGCAGTCCCTGCAAGCCTGGCAAAGCTTGGAGGTTAGAACACCTGCCCCAATTCCCAGCAATGCTCCCCAGAGCAGGTGCACAAAGTCTATGGTTTAGAAAGTCTCTTTACACCTGCGCCTCTTAACTAATGACCCTTTTTGTTTTCTCCTTTTTTGATCTCCTGAGTATGTGCTGACACAGCAGACAAGCAGGTGTGGCAGCCCCAAGGAGAGGCTAGAGAGGGCATGTGCCTGTGTGTGTGCCTGCCAACAAACCATTGATTTTGTCCTTTATCTTTTTGCAGGTGACTTCTCAAGGGACTAACAAAAATACTTGCATTTTTAGAAGCTTGTGATTTCACTGGAGCCTTACATACATCCATGTTTCTTTGAGGCAGAAGGAACCAAGAGGCCCTTGAACCAATCCAGTTAATCCTGATCCTTGTAATTGAGAAAATACTTGGTTAAGCCTGATCTTAAGTATTTTCTCAAGTATTTGCACACTGTGATGTCCACTGGTGTCAGCTCAAACAGTGTCAGCTGAGCTGAATGTTACTTGGCCCATGGTCTGGAGTGCTGTGGAAGAGCCAAGGAAGGCTATCCTGAGAGATCTGATAGATCTTGGTCAATCCAGAAAGCATGTGAGGCAGACAGTATATACAGTCGGTTTTGCTTATTGCATACAAATAATCTTCTTTTGAATCTAGCTTTTATTCTGCTTATAACCCTTCCGTAAGTTAATCCTGATTTGTGGATATGTTTTCTGGTTTCAAGATTAATCTTGAGAAGCAGAAATAAACAGTTCTCCCAAGTGTCATCCATAAACTCCTGAATTCCATTGTTTATTCATTATTCTGTCTGGGAGCCATGTAAAAATCCTTGTTGTTTGGTAAGGGAGCTAAAATATTTCACACAAAATAATGATGCATACCACATGATCAATAGTGTGTAACAAATATTTTTGTTTGCACAAGTACCTGCATTTTTACCAAGAAAACCCACGTTACAAATAGGCAGAACGACAAAAAACCATTTGTATTTAATAGCAATAAACACTCCTGCTAATGTGGTTTGACTGGATACGGATTCTGAATTCAATTGGATGTTTATACTAACAAATTCAATGTTGTGTGATTAATGTATAAGATCCTATGGGCAGAATATGTCATATTTGAAATAATCTGAATGGATTCAGTTTAAAGTAGTTTGCCAATAACTTGTAATCAGTATATAATCTTTAATGATGATATTGCTGAACTTTGCCCATAAACCAATAAGCAGTTTAAGAGTTACTTCTATTTCATAAATTAAACATTATCTGAATAAATATATGTCAGTACAGAAGCATTTGTGTCTCATATCTTTTCCTTGATTTAAATGGGTTCATCCAATATCAGCTAGGTAGTGAACTTTGAAGCAGAGTCCACTGTAATAATAGTAAAGTTTAATGATGCATAGCTTTGTGAGACTGACAAATTCCCAGCCAAAGTATTGATTCCTGGAGAATTTATGAAGCACAGGCTCTATTCTATGTCATTACGGTCCATTTTTGGCTGAAAGAATCATGTAAAATAGATTTTTAAATGAGTGGTAATAGCCAGACATAAAGAAGGTATTGATGTGTGTCATGAAGGGTGAAATAGCATGCCAGGTAAAGGCATATAACAAATTGCAAACAACAGTGCTGAAACTCCTGCAAATGTAAATTTGTTTTTAGTTTTAATCAAACCTTTGTTTCAGTAAGTACAAATTTTGCCATGGAACTGAAAAAAGCCCACCCTTTTAAAAAACGTAATTATTTACAGTTCGATTTCATGCTTCACATTGGAATGTGTCTATAAAATGCATATCTCGCTTACAGACCTGTTAATCAATATGAATTGTGTACTACATTACAACAAAACTACATCTGAGATTATTAGGGAAAAAAATCAAATGCACATAGTTCTGCTTACTTGAGCAATATGTGAAAATTAATAGCTTGAACCTCCACAGAACTGGCTATTAAAAGACAGGACACTTTTTTTTTCTTTATTTCTTTTTTTAAAAGAGTTTTAATCATACTATCTGAGGTATTTTTCCAATAAGGTAAAACCAAATTATGGCACAAACTTGAAACGGGAATAAAATCTGAAACTGCAAAGGAACTGACAAAAAGATGAGGAAAGAGAACTGTTGATGGGGTTACTGGGGCTTTAAAAGAAAGTAACACCGCATTTTAATTGCATTCCAGCAACCTCTTTTTGATCTAGCAAGAGGTCACCTAGGTCTAACAATGCAAGGGACCTTCATAGTCCAGATGTAAATATATCTCCCACACACCCAGAAGCGCCAAGAATTAGCTAAATCCTCCTCAGAGCAGCTGCTTTTCAACAATTCAGGAGTTTATCAGCCTAATAAAAAAAGTAGCTGGCAGGAAAAAAGGCTGTCAGTCTCAATAGGCTCTTCTGTGCCCTAGTGGGGCTGAAGAACTCTTCAAGGTCTTAGCCAACGCTGAAGGGAGGGCTCTGAGCTGGCACACATCTATCCCACAAACAAGCTGCGAGACCCAGAGAGGTCATTCTCTCCTGAAATGGTTTTCCCAGGCAGAATGCAAGTCTATTCAAAGGAAGTATGTTGCATCCAGGTGCAGGGTTAGAACAACTATACTTTCGGGCTCAGAGAAGCAGGGGAAAAAAGTTCCCACCTGTCATACAGTCTAATAGTAGTACTATTCACTTCCAATTGAAATCTTACTATTTTTGTATTCCATATGTTCACTATGAATTCTAAAAGCAGACCTCATCTCTCAAATGCAGCATTTTTGTCTGAGGACTAAATTCCAGTTTATTTTTTACAACAATTTCAAAAGTCTCTCTGGGCATACTGAAAACATGTATCACAGCAATTTCACCGCCTTTTTTTTTTTTTTTTAATTCTTCTTTCAACTAAGTTTCCACAGGACATTTCACTTTAATTCCCATCTCTGTGCCTTTTGCCTGTGAAGACTTTTAAAATTGCTGTAATAGAAAAACTTTTATGTGTTAATGAGCAAACATATAGTATGTATAAGAGAACATAATTATTGTACCTGACTGAAACAAATCAACTTTACTAAAACAGAGCTGTCTTTTTACCAACAACATTAACTGCTGAAAGGGGAAAATAAGTCTATTTAATGGCATATTAGATTCAATAAATAAGCTATTCTACAATTACTAACTCACTTGATGACAGGTGTCCAAAGAACAACCTTTGATCACTGACAAGGCCCCACAAAATCATATGAACTATGATAAATACCTATAATTAACAGTATGAAGTTATTTCTGACCTACAGCAAATGGATGACATCATATTCAACAGAATTTTCAGTCTGTTTACTTACTGATCCATGTGTTTCATTTGGGCTTTAAGCTTTCTGGACTGATTTTCTAAACTTCATGCATGTATCTTCATGTATAAAAAGAAACTTATAGCATAGCTTAATGCTAATGTGTAATTACTGCAATTTTCACATGCATTTTTATTTTAACATTGCCTTTGCAATGTTACTGTCCAGTTTTTACATTTGACTGGCCACACAAAAAAAACCCTATTGAACACTCAAATGGAATGCAGATTACTGAACTACTTGTATATTCCCACATCTTTGCTGTCAGGATAGATCCATAACAATTTTTTTGCTATAACTGAAAGATACTCTAGGTAGCAAAATAAAAACCTAGTCAATGTTCTCACTTGACCAAAATTTCACTAAAAAAGTGCTCTGGGAATTTATATTTTCCAGGGTAAGCTAAATTGGATTTAACAATTTAAGTGCACACAAGCAGACAGTTAATACACATCAGTGGTCTGTGGATGTAAAACTCCGTATGTCAATTATTTGCGTGTGTAAACTCTCAGTTATTTTCATGCTAACCCAGCTTCACTGGAGTTATCATAGATTCATATTTCTGTAAATAATGTAATTTTACATCAGATTTTTTAACACACCAAAAATTTTTTTGGGGGTAGGAAAGAAACCCTGGTGATGGATTGAAAAGTACCTATGGCTAGAATGAGTAAATTTCAAGTTTGAAGAAAACACACAACCTCTCTGAAAATGAACTGCAGGCCCAGCACATAGAGGGTGTGCTGGAAAATACCCCTGACTGCACTTGTGGGAAGTAAAGCAGAACCTTTATCCACATGAACAGTCAAAAAAACCCCCTATCTTGCTTTGGGGTATTTGTCAAATGAAACAGCTATTTAAAGATACCAGCATTGAAACCGAAAATGTTTAAATATTCTTTGTCTTTATAAAGCTGCCACTTTAAAGATAGACTTCATCATTAACATTAGGAACAAAGTCTATTCCCCTGCAAGTTTCCATTGGTCTGTATTTGGACTTAAATGAAGAGAACAGAGCACTGAATCACTGCACCACAATGTCAATCTCTCACTTTTACTTTGTGCTTAGCCAGACTTTTTGCCCGGACTGATGTAATGCAACCTTGAAACCCTCTATGGCTCACCGTGCTCTTGTCACTCAGTAGCACCAAGCAAGCAGGGACTGGTGTCTGAACACACTCGCTCATTGTTGTCACAGCTGGTGTTGCAAATGCAGGCCCTGAAAAAATGTTGCTTGTCTGGGAACTCCTCACTATTAAAAAAAATGGTTTTTTGAGTCGAGTATGTTGGGCCATTGATTTCATACATGTTGTATTAGGTTTGGGGGAGAACAAAAATTACCTACACTGAACAGAGCTGCTCTTAGCTGCGGCTACAAGTCAAGGCCCCCAAGCAAAAGTGTAATTCCTATAACCACCAAGGAGAGGAATCCCGTGCACCTCACAGGCAAACACAGACATTTGTGAAGAAAGGTTTCTTTCCGTCTGCATTCCAAAGTACACAATATGAGTTTTGGTAGAATCTACTGCATACAATTCTGTTTGATATATGTTTATTTCACATAACTTGAACCTACTTTAGTGGAAATAATGTAAAATAATATTTCCCACAGGATATACTTTTACTCTCATGAATGGATATAAACAAGCTGCTTTCCAAAGGAAGAGCAGGTCACAGCTCACCTAACACGATTCGCCACAGAGGTTAGGGGGAATGACTGCTTTCTGCGTGAGCAGCTTTTCCCTGTTATTTATCATATATACTGCTCTCATCAAACTGGAATGTGAGATCTAGATGCTGCTGTAATGGGATCTTTGATTATGTAACTCAATAAAAACCATAGCTTAAGCAATAGACAGGAAGTACCACACCATACAGCTGACTATCATAGTTGAACAATGTTAAAATTATATACAACCATATCAAAGGACCAGCGAATTCTGTTAAAAGCTTTGAAAATGAAGACCTATACAGAATTTTCAGAATGAAGGATGGAAAAGCCCAATATAAGACACCTAGCCCTTTCTGGGTTTTTTTTGGTTTGTTTTTTTTGGTTTTTCTTTTTTTGTTTGGGTTTTTTGTTTGTGGATGTTTTTGTGGGTTTGTTTTTGGGATTTTTTGGGGGTTTTTTTGTTTGGTTGGTTGGTTGGTTTTGGGTTTTTTCGGGGGGGGGTATTTTTGCTAGTCAATTATAAAGGTATGGACTATAATCTAGCGTACATAATGCTAGTGTACATTTAGTCTCCTGGGAATGTATGTGAAACAAATTAACAAAACTGGTTTAAAATTATTTTTACGTATTTTCTAAAATGTTTCAGAGTCAGGCTTGGTAATGATGATGAATATATTTTGCACAACTTACAAATATTCAAAGACAGAATACCTTTTATATTTTATTGTAAATTCTCTATATATCTAATGTATAGAATTAAAATAATAACAAACAATGAACTCTTCAGATAACATATTCCAGTACATATGTTCCCTATAGCTACACACTCAAAGCATGTATACGTATGTATACATGCTTAGGCAATGGATACGATAAAAAACATCTGGAATATTCACAACAAAAAAGAGTTAGAAGATTGACAAACTTGTAAGAAACTCCACAGTAAAAAATAAACTTTGATCACCACCATCTCTTTAAAAGCTATTTATGTAAACTAGAGCATTCTGTTTTCCTGACAAGTGGAACACCTACACATGCAAGGTTCTCAACTTTGTTTCTTCATTTTCAGTTTATTACAATTGCGAACTTCTCTTTTACTTATGAAGATATACTCCAGACATATCATACTATATAAAGAATATCAAGTACATTCCTTCACTGATATCTGTATCTATATGTCAATACAATGGCTTTGTAATGAATGTGTTTTAGGATGTGTGTGTGTTATGGGGGGCAATTATCTTGTCAAGCTTAAGACATCCTGAAGAGAAAAAGAGTGCAAATTGCACTCGATAGCCTTAAAAGCAGTATTCTGCTCATAACACGTTACACATACCCCTGGAAATGGGCCAAAATGAACTCTTCCCCGAGGTCTGCATTTTGTGCATGATAAGGAATAATCAGTCTCATGTTATATAAATGCAGGTGACAGCCTATGTGCTACAATAATGCAGATATAAAGCAAAGTGATGATACAAACCCCTCTATTAGATGTAGATTAATGTCACTAAACATTATTTTCCAAAGGTCATGGTCTCCAGCATACTTCTGGTTTTGGCAAGGCTACATCATTGATAAAAAAGCTCCCACTCAAATATTATAGAAAACCTACCACTTGACTTGCTATTGCTTTCTGTAAGACAATGTTATGTCACTCTAACTGCAAATCTAAAGCATTCATTTCTGTTAAAAACCACTCAAACATTAGACTTTTACCAAAAAAAAAAAAAAAGTAAATTTCAACAGTGCTCACATTGAAGTTTACTAAGGAAAGCTTTTCATGTATAACACAAAGTACATCCACTCTGGAAAGGATGAGTTTCATAAATCACCTACCACTGCAGACACAAGATTTTGTGTGCAGTCCTCCACCCATCATCATCACTCTATCAGATCCTTTGGCCCTGGACAAGCTGTGACCATCCCTCCCCATATCAGTGATGATCCAGAGAAGGGGCAAGAAATGCATGTGTGCAATCACAGTGATTAGCACAGCTGGAATGCAAATCCCAGTGACCTCACCATTGCCACGTACTTTTGTAACACCACAGCAAAAGATGTTGAAAGAGAGTTAAAAGCAGGCTAGTGAAATGTGTTTGGGATGCCCTCTGAAGCATAAGCAGTAGTGTGGTGAAGGGCATGAAAACTCCCATTTGCAGAAATATCTAGAAGGAAATAAACAAACTGGCATCATGGCAAGTTGGAGACGTGTTCACACCTCCCCACAGCAGTAATAAAAGTCTGAATCAAAACATTTAATCTATTAGGGCTGTGTTCTGCCACTGTGCAATACATAGAATTGTTGAAGGTTCAGGGAGTATTTTATAAAGAACATCAGTGTCAGAACATTGGTTTTTACCTGGCAAAAGAGTTTAACAATCTCATTAGAGAACTACTGAATATTTATTTTGAAGTGTCCTACTGGTTTAGGAGGTAAAATATTAAGCAGTTTCTCTCACATTACAACAGAATATTTGCTTATTCTTCAAGATAAACTAAAGATTTCAATAATGATATTTCATATTCTTTTCTTAACAAGTCATAAACATGTTCCCTCTTGAAAAAGCAAATATATTTAATAGATGGAAAAGCCAATTAAACAACTTCCAGAGTGTCTTTTTCACCAAAATCGATCTTTAAGACTCCAAGGGCCTGATTCTCCCTTGATATGTCTTGAACAATTTCCCACTCCCTTTATATACATTAATAAATGAGCAGCATGATTCTAGGCTGTGAAGAATAGCTCTGCTCACCATCAAGTATCATATTACATCATCTTTTGGACTATTTCTCATCTTGGCCATTTTGAATGGCAGGATTTTGGCAACTTGTCTTCTACTGAAATACAGAGCAAACACAACAGCGTCTTTCCAAGGGAATTTTCTTTTTCAGTCTTGTCAGATGCCATAACACCTCACGGTGCAAGACAGACTAAAGTCATGTCAATCTCTCAGTTATTCACTTCTAATCACACAACTTTATCTTGGTTCCCAGACTACAGCTGCCTGAGAAGCCAGCACAGTGCTCCTGCTGTTCCTGTTCCCACATGAGCGAAGCAAAACCAGTCCCTTATCTCCACTCAGGACACTGAATATAAGCAGGGTCGGCACATGTTGGAGAGGAGGAATTTAATTTTTATGTGCTTGCAAACTACTGCAGTAGTTTACCAGTCTCAGTGCTGTAATTTTGATATCCCTTTGTTCCTCATCCCCAGGAACTGTTAAGTTTTCTGAGGTGGTTAAAATGCTTATTTTTAAGTCTGTACTTTGTACTTGACTACAGTTGAGAATTGTGATCTTACATTGACTAGATAAGAGTACTGCTGCCTCAGTTCAAGTCCAAGATAGGTAGTCTGATAATCCACAAACTCTGGGTAGCAGGGAGATCTCAGAATTTAATTCTAGAGATCACTGCATCCAGGCAAAATGGGCTTATGAAGCTCATCAAGGAAATAGTCACAGTTACTGTTGGTTATCAGTGCTACTGCAAGTTTAATTGTTCTCGAGGCCTTCAGAGTTTCTGTGTGGATGACTTCTAATTGCTGTTGCATCAGAATGAATAAACAGTTCTTGGGCAAAGAGCTCTGATCCCAGACAGACAGATATTGCTGAATACTGCTCAAAGCAATCTGCATTGCACACCTGCATCTATGGAGGGGTTTTAATTGCTTTATATTAAACACTATCAATAACCCCTTCTTTGAATCCACAGGCAATAAACAGAATATTTGAAATAACTGAAGTTTCTTTACTTGTTCCTTCACCAATCTGTCTACAGGTCTGATGTATCGTCGTTAGCAAATAATCCTGATGGGAGTGGTTAATCAAGTTTATTATTTTTATAAATGAATTTGATCTTAACTCTGATGTTTTGCATGTGAGACCTGTTCTTATATTGATATTAAAGAAAAAATGAGGTTCTGGGAGCCTGGCTGTTTTCTGGCTCTGTTTTACTTTTTAACATCTATTGTAAAATTGTATAAACTTTTCTCTTAACCATGTGAACTAGAAAAATATAAACTAGAAATCAAATAATGTCAAATGCATTATACTTACAGTTAACTTATATTACTATACTTATAGTTAACGTATTTTTTGTCAATATCATGGCGGAATGTGAAAAATTGATTCAACATTTGTAAAAAGCAGACATGAAAGCAAAGAGTTAGTAATTGCTGCTGTGAAACAGAAAAATTAATTCCTATGAAGCTCTCTCACGCATTTTTTTTTGTCTAGTTGCCCTGTCCAGCTTTTTGATGAAAGAGTCATTGTGAAAGAAATACAAAATTCAGACTTCCTAAAGAGTATTTTCACAAGCAAGCTCCCTTTCCAGTTGTGACAGTCTTTCAAAATCTCTCTGCATCTGGATATAAACCTGGGATAAAATCCCATTTAGTCTCAAATCTAAATGAATCCACTAAAGGAATTTTAGAAGTAAAACCTGAACTTGAAAATTCAGAATTTTGGAAACTGGTTTTAGCCTTCTTCTGGAAAGGTTTTAATTCAAGGATGGATGTGAAGGTCCAGAAAAGAAGTTTTAAATAATTGATGGGTGTGGGACAGGGTGATACCCAAGAGGAAGGCTTCACAGTCTGCTTTGGGAATGAGTCAGTCCAACCAAAGCTAAACAGATGATACAAACTCCACCTCAGTGACTAAGACGTAAATTCTGCTAGTGTTAAGGTTTCCATTGTAATTACATCTCCTCTTCAAATAAGCAATATGATGCTCATCTAAAATAAATTAACCTGTTATTTCATGTAATGCATTTGAAACTGGAGCACTCACTCTTCCCAAGTAAGCAATTGTTGTTGCTTTACTAGAGCAGTCTGTATTTCTTCAGTGATGGCACAGAGGAAATGTTCTGCCTGAAACATCCTGGCATAGTCTGTGCTGCTAAAGTAAAAGAAATGATAACCTAAAGGACAACTCCCTTTTTTTGCACCTAAGAACAACTGAATGTACTGCTGGCTGCAATGCTATTGCTCCATTCCTCCCAGAGCAGCACTACTTAATGCCTCCTAACAATTACAAAAACAAGTAAGTCAGGATCATCCTGAACTGCATTGTGCTAACACACAGCTGAGGATAAATTTGGCCTTGATGAGTCTCTCTTTACTCAACACTTCATGTTGTTCTATTCAGCCTGTCCCATTTCTTGCTTAATCTCCCCTGGGATTATTCTGACTCCTGTAGGCTGACCTGGAGAGGAAAAAAACCTATTTTCTGGTGTACTGAATGTCATTTGTGTATTGTATATTGGTACTCATTCACATATTCTCTTCCACTAAGACTATTGCCCCCAACAGTTCTCCCAAGGGTTTCTGTATTTCCAGCATCCCTACTGCCTACATCCAAGGGCCATTAAATCATTCACTGAAATTTGCTTTTAGCTACATCTTACTGCACACACACACACTGCAAATGACCTTTGCTTAAAAGTGCACCGGACCCTTTACATATATCAGAGAACTACAATTCTGCACGTGATTTCTTTAATATTGTACCTTTGGCCAGAAACTGAAACTGTCCATAGTTTGAAGCTACTGATCAGACAACACTGCCAAAACCCCTGAGTTCTGTTCAAATTGGGTTCAACTCCCATTTCCTATTACTGTGATTGATACATCCTGCACAAGGAAAACACAGCTAAAGCATTAACTATTTCATGGGAAATGGTAGCTCAACTTCACATAACTTTCCTGCTTTCTATTTTTCTGGTTTTGTTGGTGGCTGTGGCTGTGAGTGTGTGTGTGTGCATGCACATACTTAATCTCTGCATTTCAGAGAAATATTTCAGAAATTTTCTCCAATCCTCCTGGTCTGCTCTAGCAAGCATCTTGTTAAGCCTGTGAAGGGCTCACGTGTGTTGTACTAACCTTGACATGTCACACAGTCTTAGGAAGTGGAAGCAAAACACAGATTGTCAAAACCATCAAAGGAATAGCTTTTTTTATTTTATATCATTTGAAAAATATCAGTGGTAACTAAAACGAAACTCAACCCCACCTCCTCCCCCCCCAAAAAAAACTAAACAAACAAACAAAACCACAAAAACAAGCAAACAAACAAAAAACAAACAACCCCCCCCCAAAACAACAAAACCCAAACCAAACCAAACAAAAAATAACCCCCCCCAAAAAAAACCCTACAAAACATCTTGAAACAGGCAGAAAGCTTTCCTTCTCTCACAAACCCAGAGAAGAAAATTCACCTTTGAAAGTCCTCTTTGTCAGCTTTTCATGGTTACCCAAAATTATAAACCATGGACTGTCTTGCAAACATATATATACACTTCTTTTCATAATGTCTGATTCAACACTCTATCATCTGGAAAATCTCCCACTGACTTCAATGCACCTTTACCTAAGCAAGGTCTGAGTAAAGACTGCAGGATATAGTCCATAAGCTTTAAAAATACACTGTGTACCTTTGAGGAGGATAATCTTTCTCTCTTTATACACCCTGTGCCAAGTTGGACCTGGCACTGACAGGATTTTTGCTATTAGCAGACAATAGGGACTAGGTTAAAAATAGTGTAGCCATGAGAAAGCAATGATTCTGATTAAGTAAATTCCATTGAACTCTTTCTAGTAAGCATTATTCAGGTCATGAATGCTAATTTGTCCTGCAGGGGGCTGTGGGTAATTACCCAGAAAAACTATCAGCTTTATTGAGTTGCTACAAAATAGTATTACTGAATGGAATGCTCTGTAAAGGGACACAACCTTGATATGTGCCTGTAGAACTGAACAGTCTTTTTCTGAAGAGATCATAAGCTGGACCAAAATCATAGTAACTTTACTTTGGATTAGGATACATTCTAGGCTACTTTTATGTTTCTCTTAAGTAAAATTAACATGCAAAATTATGCAGCACAGAAGTGCCACTATGACACCTAGAGCAAATTTAGCGTTCTGCATATTTAAAGTTGTGTAGAATCAGAACCATCTTAAAAAAATGAAGCAAATGTGGCACATTGGCTGCATTCCAGCAGTCACATAGAACTGCTGACATTAGTAAAATCTAGATAATTTAGTCCCATATGGGAATCCATACCACAATTATATTGTCCCTGTTCTGACACAGTCCTGATTTTGCACTTCTTTAAACCTAGCTTTTTATAATTTTAATTCCCTCCACCAATAAAGCAATTTGCATTCACGCAGCCTTCTCTGCTAAGTGAGAGTGAAGAAGAAATCTGTTACATGACCTTGGTCTGTTTTGCAGTTGATTACAAGGAAACAAAGTCTTCAGCTAAACTGTTCTCTCATCTGTTTTTAATTGATGTAGAACATTGCACTCCAAACCGTAGCAGAGAACTAAACAAGTAGCACACCATGGTAGGTGACAATTCACTTTCAGTTAAAGAATGCATATGTGAAGCAAATTCTCTTGCATGGAAAGAGATGCAGCACACACACTGGAAGTTTGCCCAGGTATTTACCTGGGAAATACATATATTTGCTGCTCACCGTACTTCCCAAGGAAATACCAAGTGCCCCAATTGAATCTTACAGCTCTTTAAGCACCAGCCTGATGCTTACTGGGCTCAGTGGGAGCATGCTCAGGGTAGCATCAATCCCTGCGTGTCCTCCAGCCACTGTCTGGGATTTTGGGGCCTCTGGTCAGAACCACTGCTATGATCCTTCCTGCAGATGTCCAAATATCCTATTGATCTTTGGGCATAGATCCAATATTTACTATTGGTAAAGTGACTGCCAGCAGCATTAGAATGGGCAGGTATATACAAGGGAGTGGCAAGAACGAAGAGAGGAGAATAACAAGATATTTTCTACAGCTGTACCACAATAAATTAAAATAATTTCTTTTTGTTTCCAGTCAATAAGGACCACACCTGAGCACTGTCATGCTCATCACTGCATAGACAGCTGGAGTCCTCAGCTAAAGGATGTGCCAGCAGAGACTGGCATTTCCACTCAGGTTCTCTTCTATGACAAGTGGGATCTGCTCCAGTTTAATTTGATAAATCTATGGTAATTAACACCCATTGATGATATGGCCCTTATCCTAAACATTTAATGGCAAAAATTAGTTCCAAATAAATAGTTCTTCAAAAACACTCCAGGTAGAAATGACATGAATCAGATTTTATTTGTTATTACTTCTGACATTTTTAGGTACTGTGACAGAACAAAAAAAAAAAAAAGGCATGTGAAGAGTATGATGAAATTAAAATTTAATAAAAGGAACATAAAAATTATCCTCATGATTCTTGTTAACTTCTGATAGTGCTGGAAACAAAACTTCTTAAAATGTAAGGCTCTGGCAGATATAAGGAGTATTTTTTTCAAATTTCAGTAACAATGAAGAAACCAGCAGCAAAGTTTGCTTATTATTTTAATAAATGATCTGACACTCCATTCTTTTATTTCAATTTCTCTTGTTTTCTCTCACTTTGCATTCTCCAACTACTTTTTTTTTTCACACAGTCTCCAAATAAATTCATTTCCTTTACTCAACAGAAGATTAACATTCTCACAGAACCAGCACTGCTGAGATTGGCTACTGTAATTTGTTTGAAGGATTGATTTCGTGTTCAAAATATTGGAATAGCAATGTTTGTCATTAAAATAAAATATTGAATATAAGTTTGAGTTGGACATGATATTAATTAATAATGTTTTTCAGTGCCTCACTTTCCATAAAAGGTATGAGGTTTCAATCAAATATCAAAATGCAAACCTACACATTTTGCTGGAAAAGGCTCAGCTTTGTTCTAAGTGTTTGAACGTAGTTGTAGAAGTTTGCTATTCTATATTTTTACATTTGATTTAAAAATAAATTTTATTATTACTTATTTTGAAAGTTTTCCTGCTTTATTTTTGGTAAAGAATAAAAAATTTGCTTCATCCTCACAATTAATTGTTTTATAAGTGTCCTGAATAAACTCACCAGCTATGAACAAAGACAAAAAAAAACAATTGTGAAGCTAAATTTGTCTAATGTATTAAAAAGGAAATATTTTTTTCATTCTTTTAGCGCCTTGACAAGAACAGAATTGAAAAACAAAATTCCACCCCAATCTATTGTAATTACTGGCAAATCCCATTTTCAGTGTCACTAAAACCAGTAAGCAATCATGACAATTCTGCTGCTATTGTATTTTTTTTAAATGCATAAGATGAAAAATGCACAACCACCCACACTCTTAATTCTTAAGATTTTTATTCTTAAAAATATCATATTGTTTCTTCTTGTGGTTCTTTCAAGAGAAAATTAAGACAATATATATGAATGAAAAATACCAGCTATGAGGAGTGTGGACAAATATGCTTATAACATTAATTAGTCCCCCCATTTCCAAAAATTTTTCCAATAAACTTTTTGCTTACTCCACTTACATGTGAAATATACTCTCCCATATTTCCAGCTTACAGATAGGTGCTCCTAAATACAATTACCATTGTGTATTTTGTCTTCACACAAATATTAATTTCCCAAACAAAGATAATACTGCCAGAGTATGTAAGATTAATTTTACTGTTAAGTCATTAGTGACTAGTTTGTGCTCATTCTAAAAAAAAAGGCAGGAAGCATTAATCTGAGCATATCACATGGGATTGTTGTTCGTCTTAAGGAAAGGTTAAAAGAAGCTTTTTATTTCCATAGGGGCATTAACATAAAGAAAATATAAACACACTTACAGAAACCCCAACAAACTATAAAATTCTGGTTTTTAATTCAGGCTGTGAACAACTGAGAGCCATTTCTCATCACTCCTGAATGTGCTGTGTTGTAGAGAGAGTCTAACAAGGATTAAAAAGGCCATCCTATGCATGCACTTTGCTAAATCCCTGCGTGCCATTCTAGGGTGACTGTACTGTCTGAACAAGTTCTTTCTGTTTGCCTGTAAGAAATAGCTGGCTCAAACAATTCATCTGATCAGTGAGGCTCAGCCAGAGAGTGTGCCAGCCCCACTACATGCAGTCTAATACTCTTTCCATGAATGACAGTTAAAAAAGGACTTTTTTGCTTGAATGGTCCTCCATAGGATGTGGAAATAGGCTCAGCTAGGGAAGGGAAGTAAGGAGGGTAGGAAACCAGAACCAAACATCACTGTTTAAGTCCTACTGGCTGTCTTTTACTCCAGTGCAAGCAGACAGATTTACAGTAAATTAATATGAACTCACCTGTCAAAAAGCTCTTTATTCTGCATCTGTTACAAAGCAGTTATCTGAAAAGGGCAGGAGGTCAATGAAATTGCACAATGGCAATAGGACAGTGAAAGAAATGCACTGGGGGGGATCCTTGCTTCCTCTTATGAACAGCCATTTCTCATGTGTTCAGCTGTTTTGAAAGATTAAGATGTGGAAATGTCAGAACTGGTCTGCTAAATAAAGCTACCAAAACATAGCCTGGATAATAATTACCCCACTAAAGCAGAGAAGAGAAAAAGTGGCATTTTATGATCAATACTGCAGAAACTGTAGATGGACAATAACTTCACACTACAGATACAATAATCATACTGTACACATATATATTAGTCCTGCACTCAATACATAACAAACCCATGTTAAGTTTACTGAGCACAATCATTATGTTTTAGTATGTTCGAGAGACTCAAATTATTCACATCAAGAGCTGAAACTAACTGCAAACTAATTCAGTTTTATATTTCACTTCGCAGAGGTTATGTGAGTAACAGACATACAAAATGAACTAGGCCATGCTATTTTCTATATGCCAGTTGAAATTAAGACTATATCACTAAGAGTTTCCCTGTACTCCTCTGGCAGTGAACTCACTGCTTGGCTGGAGAGACACTTATCTACAAAAGTAAAAGTTTTACAAGTCTTCCAACCAACTGGCCTCTAACCTATCTTTCTTTGAAAAGACAGAGTAAGCCTCAGGATTGTGAAGCTTATACACAGAAAGCAGCTTTCAAAGTATTTACAGGCCATGTACAAAGCAGGCAGCTGTAATGTGAATTACCCATGACTATCCCACTGAATACATTTCTGCTTTCCCACTGGAATCTCTTCTTGGTGACAAATGACTCATTCTCCATGCTTACTCAGTTCTGACCTCACCTGAACACATCATTTGCACCAAACACTGCAAAGCTTTCCTAGTTTTGTGATGTGGTCAAATTTCAGACAGCTGAAATGTCTTCACTTAAAAGAAGAAGTGATGATGTTCCAGAGACCTCAGAGGCAAGATGTTTTATCCAGCAAGACATCCTGCCCTTGGTGTAAGTGTATTGTGATTTGCCCATTCTATGAATTATGCTACATCATGTGTGCCTGTTTTTATAATCTGACAATTGTGCAAGGTGATCCAGATATTATTTCATGACATTTTTGTGAGTTTTTTCTTCAGTTTGTAGAGGATGCTTTTTTTTTTTTTTTCAGTCTGTCTAGTGCTGAAATTTCTATTCCAGGTTTCCCATAGATATAAAAGATACACATGTGCATAATATTACTTATTGTTACCTTGTCAGCATCAATAAGGCATACTGTACCTGGCCTTTCCAGACATACAGAGAATAGTAATTACCTAGAAAATATTTGCTAACGAAATTTCCATAGCTTTTTATTACTCTTCCCTTCTATAGTCAGATTGCCATCTCCGGACATGTATGAGACTTACATTTGGGGAAGAGATATTATAGCAGCTCAGGGTTTAAAAGACTTATGGAAAAAATCAACATCTCTGGATCTGATAGCTGGCAAGATGGTTTGTGTTGTCATTACACAATATCTTAGGACTCCCACAGTCCCCAGGTTGTGGGAGATGAGCTTCCTCTGGGCTATTTGTTGGAAGATCTCATAACCACTGTTATTAGACGCTTCATTAAGATTAAAGCATCCCACTTTTTTTTGTTGTTGTTTTTTTGGTTTTTTGTGATTGATAGTGCTTAAAGAGCAGAAATCTCAGTTTCTCCATGTGTGTGATCTGCCAACAATCATACAAGCCCACACTAGCTGCTCTGGTCACTGGAGGAACCTCAGGAGGTTGCTGGGTCCAGATGGCTCAGTTTATCACAGCACACTACTGAGTCTCTTAAAGGAGCTGCAAACCATCTGGGCAGATTTAAAGCCAAAAGGAAATGTGTTGGATCCTATGGAAACAGGTCTCTTGCACACTGCCCTCACAGTCTTTGTCATCTACCTGTTCCTCTAACTGAGGCACAGGCAAGGAACTCCATGGGAGGTGCAATTACTGGATCTCAGTGAAATAAATGACTAATATTATTCCTCTTCTTATTTCAGTGTTTCTCTTTCTATTAATCACTTTTGATGACTGACTAAGGGAGAACACAGCAAACGAACCTATGTGGGACTAGTCTCTTTCCCTGTCATGGAGTCCAGAACATTTCCAACTTTGTGGAAGCACAGTAAGTGTAAGTAGTTGATGTTTTGTTGGGTGTATGTATACATATACATCTATTTACAAATCAAAGACAATGAGAATACTAAATAAACATCATCATTTACGGTTTAATTTTTGTAGCATGTTGTCTACTTCCTCAAAAATTATAGAGCCTGCATTGTTCTCAAGCATAATCAGAAAGCCTGTTGAGGCAATCTCACCTGTGCTAGAATCACAAGCAGCACGGTTTCAATACACATGCAAGTGGCTTCAAAATTTTGTAAATCACTTTATATATCTTTAAACTCTACCTTCTCATAATTTATGCAGCTAGGAAGCATGTGATCAATCATTCTAACATATAATTTTATTCACCATTGTACAAAATGCACAGCACAGGCCCATGTGATGGTGCATGTGAATCACAGCATTTACACTGCCTAGGGCACAGGAACACCAAGGAGCAGTCTAGGCCCAGCTGATTAAGCTGTAGTGCAAAACAACACGTCAGTACTCAGTAGCCAGAGGTATGACAGCCAACAGTGGTTTACCGGACCAAGGAGTAATTTACTTCTTTAATACATGTCATGTTCTCTCCCATGTTTCCCCTTATAGAGTGAAATATATAGGTAAAGAAACTGCTGCAGTTTTATGTGTTATGTCCCTCCAAAATTAGAGAGTAACAAACTGTCTTTATTAGCCTGTACATTCCATATAGTGCAATAAATCACTGAAAGTGCAGGTGAGCATCTAGTGGTTTAAAGAGTCAAGAAAAACTAAAAAACTTCATGTATCTACTGAAAGCGATTTTAGAGCTGAAGCACAGCAAGACAAAATACTACAATTCCTAACCCTGCCTATTCTATTGCTTGTTTGTAGTCATTATTTTTTTGCTTATTGACAGCAAAGCCATAATTTATGAGGCTTAGCTCAGAGATTTTAGAAAATTTAGATTTTTTTTTTAATTCCCCAAGCATAGTAATATGGACCCAAACTACTTTTTTGTACCTGCTTTTCTTTCAAAACTGGAATTTATGGCCTTATTCTAGATGACCAAAGTATTGGTCACAGAGAATTTGTAAAAAATGCTTACTTGTTTATGAAACAAACACATGTAAGATTGATGAAATTATTAATGTCACGGTGTTAACTTTCTTCTCATAAATATAGTTTAACAGTGCTGACATTGCAATTGCAGTCAAATGTTCCAGCTCTTTGCTTATTTGCTCAATCTGTCAGTCCACCATGGGGGGAGACAAATTGTGGTGAGCATTTGACAAAGCACAAAAGAGATATAAGACTATTCTGATTAAATCTTGGTGAAAGATTAAATGACTCTGAATACTTCCAGATTTTTCAGATACGACATTTTTAACCAATACTACTAAAATATTCTGCTCACCACAGGTTTAAAAACATTTAGGGTAAAATTAGTGTGTGTAGCTCACAGACTAGTTGGTTGTTGTGTTTCAGAACCAACAGATTAATAGCCGCATTCACATTATGTGTCTTAGTGATGTGAATCATGCAGTTCCCTGGATCAAAACCTGTATGTAGCTCATCCATACTCAGACATCTGACCCCAAAAGAATGACTCCTCTGACAAAACTTTCTCATTGACATCTATTTGACTCTACATTGTGAAGAAAAAAAGAGTACTAAACAAATTTCAAACTCAATCATGCAGGTAAGAGGACTATAGATCAGGCAAATTTCGAATATATGTTTCAGAGTCAGACAATGACTAAAACATAGGGTAGTAATGTTCCTGACTTTAAATGTGTGGCAAGATTTCTACAGACTTCAGCTGTGCAGGAGTAGGTCCTTACAGATTTTGGCACATAATCATAGAAACAGATTATGTGAAACATGTGAGCTAAAACCCACTTGTTTACATTCCTACGGGTGATTAAAGGTCTTGACTTCTCAATACAAAAGCATAGAAGAAATGGAAGACAAACTTCTCATGGCTTTTACTGGGAAACCATTTAACTTCGGCATTAAAGTTGCTAAAGATACTAAAATGTTGGTTTTTTTCCTAGCACATATTTTATCCATATACTGGACTATAAAAAAATGTTAGTCTACTTGTAGTCACAATATCAGAAAAAAGCCATGTAAAATTTAATGTTTCTTAATCAAGGAATTGTAAGTGATGGCACCAAATGTAGGAGCATTAAGAAAATTAAGTCCCAATTTCTAGATTTATATTCTGCATTTACAATGCAAAACACATACTTAAATCTGTTCATCTAGACTGGTTTCATATCAGGTGGTCTTAAACTTCCACTTTACTAAGACTTTTTTTTTTTTTTTTTTTTGCTTTTCAGACTGATATTTTTGTAAAAGGCTCAAATAGACAGGTTGGGCCTTTCATTTACAATTGATGAGACATATATTGAAACTGAAACACATAAATGACACATTTCAAAAATCTCCAATAGACATATGTTTACCTTCCGAGTGAATGAGAGTATTGTATTTGCTTTCTCTTTCATTAGATCTGAAGGCTGAAAAAAGTCTCATATGCTCACAATGAAAACATTTTGATTTATGATTTGCCAGATTTCAGTGATGACTTCTTTCAAAAGAGAGAGGAATCCTCTGTATGAGTTTCACAAAATATTTAGATAGCACAGAACAAAAACAAAACCTACAAAAATGCAATCTCAAAGTTTACAGAAATAAATTAAGTTGAAAAAAAAATTAAAAGCTATTTTGTTTTGTATTCTGCTTTTACATGCACCACAGGTATCCACTAAATGATAGGAAATGGTGAGCTGGGAAAAACCTAGGAACTGGAGACCTTTTTGTTGACATTATCCTGGTTAGATAAATTGAAATAACAACTGTCTGCCCCCAAAATTGTTATTGCTTGTAACTCCCTATGCATTCCTTTCAAATTTGCAATATGTGAATTTTTTTGTTTAATTTTTATATATGAAAAAAGTACACAACTATATGCTTTTCAAATGTGATAAATGAACAAGGAGGTAGTGATTTTTAAGTCCACCTTCCAGCAAATACTTAAAATACATGTGAGTTGAGCAGAGCAAGCAATCTCAATCAAAGTCAATGTGCCTGGCAGAGCTGTGTGTAAAATGACAACCTTACAAAAGATCCTGTAAATTTACTGCCCAATCCTGACCTTAATACCTTCAGTGGTAAAACTCCTGCTGACAGCAGTAAGAGCAGAATCAGGCCCCTACAGCTTAGGTTTCTAAGGTTTTCTCCCCCTTCCTTCCCCCTCCTTCTACAACAGCTTGAATTCCTGTATTCTGATTAAGATAGATGGAGTATTTGCATCCTATCCATATTCATAATCCTCCTTTTCAGTGTCAACCCAAAACACCACATTTGTTGCCCAGGCAGACACATGCAATGTCTTCAGAAGGTTTTGCATAGATGGATAAGGACACATCTCTTTTCAAATTTTGCAGAATAGGTGGCCACTAGGTGAATTCATGCTGTTAAAGTGCTAAAAGACCAGAACAAAAAAACATGTCTTTTGTGTGTGACAGAAACTGTAATTAATGATTTCTCCCTTTTTTGCTGAAGAGAAAAGGGAGATGTGCTGTTGACAGGCATTTTATTAATGGTTTCTACCATCTTAGTATACATAAAAGGCATTATTGGCTGCAGAGCTAGTTTAAAAGATTTTTAGTTTTTTTCGGAAATGTTGAAGATGTTTCATGGATGAAAAATGAAGGCAATCTGTCCACTGCCACTGAAAGTTTGGGTTTCAATAATAAAATTGAAACTATTGTGACAGTTTCCATTGAATCCTTTAACCATTTGCCTCCTGCTGGCACAATCAATGATGGCAACTGCAGGAACATGGTCACCCTTACCTAGTTTCTCTCTTATTTCAGCAACAAAACCTGTCAATAACATGTCTCATGGCTGCTTTTCTAAGGAGATTTATCAACCATCTAGGTGATGGCACTTATTTTAGTGACTGTTGGTCTGTTGTTTTACTTGGAACCAATAGGAGATACACATTCAGCCTGGCACACAAGAAATTAGACATGCATTTTCCAGTTTCAACAATGGCAGCTGACTGCCTAATCCAGAGGCCAGAGCAGTGATGATTTAGACTTTGCCTCACGATGAAATTAAAGTGAATGAGAATAACACAATGTTACATTACTTTCTTAACTATATTAAGTAGAATGTGACAATCCTGCGTGCAATTCTTGAATTTGCACTCATTTTGAAATATGCCAAGCGAAAATCCTAATTCTGTATAAATGAAAGGCGGCAGCTTGACTGTTCCGATAGCGCTATGCTCATTTACACTGGCTAATGGGCTTCCCATTGCTTATGGACAGACAAGAAAACACCCATTTATCTAGGTTAGTGCTCCTTCCCCAACACTTTGAGAAAATGTTTTGCTTTGCCACTGATTTGTGAACAACTTAATAACTTCTGTAAAGCAACAAGAAAGCAGACATTTACCACATGCGTTCACAATAATGCAATCAGAAAACACGTCGGGGAAGGGATTTACAGCAGTTTGCACACTCTCTCCAGACATGAACAACCAAGTAGGAAAAGGTTCTCGCTGTATTTTATTGCTGAAGGGTTGCTGATACCTTCCTTTTAAGCACAGGACACTTTTGAGACTACTCAGCTCAGCATCACAACTGACATGGGTGTTAAATATAGCTGTATTGCTAGGTTAATGAAATATCCATCTCTTCTCTAAGCAAATGCGTGATTCTTTTAATTCAGTTTTTTCTAACTTCCCTTCTTAGTGTCTTGGAAAAATCTATGTTTTGGGAGGCATCTGGAAATGCACTATTTGCACACTGATCTATACCAGCAGCCATTCATTTTCTCTGGGAATGTAAGCTCCCTTATTGGGAATATGCTAATGGCAACCGCCATGATTACTGATTTTCTTTGAATCATTATTCCTCTGTGGGCAAAGCAATCAGAAAGGGAGAACAGGAGATTTACTTCTTGCTTGTGTGCCTTCTTCAACCATCTGCTCTATCCTGATTCATTTGAATAAGATCTGCAGTTTTAGATTCTTTACTCTGGCATTCTGAAGCATTTTAAAGCTTAAAAGGAGTTAATAGTTATCTATCAGTGTCACAAACGTGGTACTGTGATGCATTCTAAGAGCAAGTTTGCCTTCCAATGGTTTACAGGGCCAGATTAATTTTATTAAAGTAAAAAATTACAATGTTCTTTAACAGCTTCATTATTTCAGACAAGTCTTTTGTGAGCACATTTATTATCTGGAGCGTGGAGTATAAAAGCTGAAAGAAAGGGAACTAATTTATAAAGCAAGAACATTTTAAAAATGGAAATTGTTAATCTACTCCACCCCATACATGGAAAAAAGAGACGACAAAATTGTGATCAATTTAATGAAAATACAACCTTGTAAAATGCACTGCAGTTACTGAATTCTTGTACCTGTTATTTTACCTGGGTGAATTTCTGAAGTACATTTACACAAGGTCATTTTGGTTTTAACAAAGATGCTATTTAGCTGCATCAAAATTCAATTAAATTGTTCTCTCAAATCAAGTACTGGCCTCATATAACAAGTTTCCCATGCACAGTGATAATAATGTGCATGCTTTATTTTTTTTTTTAGTTTGATGACAGTTTTCTGATATAAATATATATCTATATCTATATATATATATACACACACACATATATACCAGGTTAAAAATCCTAGCACTGCTAATTGCCAAAATGCCATTTTGTACAACGGAAATGGAAAATAAGCAAGAAGACATCATAGCAAGACAGAACTAAGCACAGATGAATGATAGCAGCATTCAGAGAATTGTAGTGAATTCTCAAGTGCAGTCTTTTCACAAGCAAGTAACCTTTGAAACGTTAAGAAAAATTAGTGTTTGGGAATCAAAAACATTTTTACTATATTTATTTCAGAAATACTGTTATGATGAACACAAGAAGACTCTCTCTGATCAGTCCTGTAAGTTATTTCATAATGCCTATTTAAAAAGAGGCCCTTCTACAAAACTAGAGAGTCTTTAGACTAGCATGCAGTATGCAATGATCTTCAAACCACAAGATGACCCATTTTGTTACTTTTGGAACCAGAAACCTAAACTAATGCAGAATTATTAAACCAGAACAGTTTGTCAGTTCCTTTGGTGAGGCCACAGACATTAAAATATCTGCCTAGCTTTTCTACTTTTATTTTTTTTAAATATCTTTTTCTGGCAGCCTCTGTTGGTTAGCATTCTGATTTCTCCTTATCTTTTTAAAAGTAGAAAGACAATACAAAAGACTGAAGTGGCAGTGCCCTCCCAGCTAGAATTAGTTATGGGGAGCCACTTTCTATCAACTAATTTCAGGTCCTTTCAGAGCTCTCAGAGCTGCAACTTGTGTGAAGAAAGAGAAGTTACTTAAGAAACTGTTTGCCTGTTCTCATTCAAACAAAGTGAACTTAAAAATGCACTTTGTGCTTCCTTTTAATTAGAGATGCAACTAAACTAAACCATAAATTACGGAACTCTGTATTTGTGACTTGGTTATCCTAGAGATCAGAAACAAGGACTATAGTTTCTTTTGGTTTAAAGATGCATCAATCCTTAAAATTCCTTATCCCATAGCTCACTAGAGGACTGGAAATCCAGATTTATTTTTATGGTGTTTTTCCAATGTCAATGTGTTTTCATGAATTTCAAGGATTGGTCTCAACCTTATTTTTACTTTGATGTATTGTACTAAGCGAGCAGTACTGAGAAACATGAATAAAAATGTTCTATCTTAATAATTCATAAGGCAAAATTTTTAACACCAAATTAAAGATAGGCAAGTAGCCAATGAAATAGAGAGAAGAAATCACAGAAACATAAAAATCATACATCTTTATAACAACACAGGCACTTCAATATTTTGCTGTCCAAGGGTACTACACATTAAAACACAGTGCAATATTAAGTCCTTTTAACTGAGAAACATTTTGTCTTGTCTTACATTTGTATTCCTCTTTCTTCCTAGTGAAACCGTTCTTATTGCTACACCTTTGTGCAATGCAGCTTGCTTATTTCATGGTTAAAGCCACTTACCACATGAAGCTCTGGCTCTAAGTACACAGCCTCACAATGCAGTAGGAATATTTTCATCTCTTCCTCTCTGTGGTCTTAGACATTTTTAGGTTCTTTTTCTACTACAAAAAAAAAACCCCAGCAACCTGATTACCTATCCAAGCAAGGAGTCCCTGAAAAACAGAGCATCAAATGCTAACCCCTCTTGAAAAGCTGAGGGGAAAGCAGGGGAGGTAGCATGTTTATTCTTGACAAAGAATTGAACAATATCTCCAACTGAAAGGTAGAGTAATAACACCAGTTAATAGGTCCAACCTCTCCCATATAAACAGCCAGCAAATCCAGACCAGGAAGGGCTACCAAAATTGTGTTAAAAATACTCCATCTTCCCTTCTGCACTGACAACTGTACAGAGTTCAGCCTGGGGTATCTGGGGGGAAATGCAAAATACTCTGTGTTAGCTCTCCATAGGCTGCCTTACAACAAAGTCTGTTTATGGCAAACTTGCAGCCCTTGTTAAAACACTCAGCTCACGAATACACCGTTTGTTGTAGGCACTTTACATAATCCTAATCACAATAATGCTTGAGAGCATCACGATCTTTACAATTATCAACTCACGCATATGAAAGGGCAGTGGAAAAGATGAGTCTTATGTCTTGTATCCCATTTTGATGATTCTCTATTATGTAGTTTACCTAAACCAAACCAAACTGACAAAAGAACAAAAAGACAAAAAAACCCACACCAAAACAAAACAAAAAAAAAAAAAGAGAGAGAGAGAAATTGTGAGACTAGATCTGAACTATTAGTGAACTCTGCTGAACCTCAGAATTTCTTGAAAGCAGTAGAGAGGTAGTAGCAAAATATTCTTACTACAAATTTTCTCTCTTGAATTTAAGGTAGATGTATTAAGATTTTCCATTCATTAATAATGCAAAAAATAAAAAAAAATAAAAATAAAGCCCCAAAACCACAAACAAACAAACCAAAATAAAAAACACACCACAAGACACTACAAACTATCTTGAAATCCACAAATGAGATCTAAATATACTTGCTTTATGAGTATTTCTATAAATATATTTGGATAACATTGAATAATACCCTTATACACCATTTAAAGTGGTATGTATTAGTTTATGTTTTCCAGTGTATTTTTAACACTCAGATTTTAAGATAACACCACCATGCATAAATATTGTAATAATTCAATTTCATGTAAGTTTTCTTTTATTGTTGAGAGTTGATATAGACTGTCAAGTCACTAGCATAGCTGCATTTCTGTTTCTTTTCAGAAGGCACTGTATTTCTCAACTGTGCCATAAAATAATAAAAAAAAATTCCTTTCATTTGCATATGATGCTGTTTGGAACTGTTAATCTATCATGTAGACACAGTCAAATGCACCTTGTAATTAACACAAACCAAATTCATTGCACTTAGGTAGGATGCTAGTTGATGTACACACAAGACAATTGTTCATACAGCCTGCTCTGAAAGTTGAAAGCCTTTCATTTAATGCATACAACAAACCTAATGTGATTTCTAAAGAGGCAGGCTTTTTAAATAACCTGAAGAATGGAAAGGGGTGGGGGAGGAAAGAAAAATAAAATTCTTTGCTTACAATGCTTCAAAACAAATGTTTCCCAGACAACAAAATGTACACATTTTTTTCATATTAAAAATTGATCAACTGGTGACAAAAATAAGACTTAATTCAGAATCTTTTGAATGGTTTCATAATTTGGGTCCACTTCCAGGTAAAATTAAAATTTTCTCAGATTGCATTTTTGGGACCTGAAGGAACCAAAATCTGGTCATTTGTCTGATGATGGATAAAATTTCTGAATGATATATATATTATCCTCTCAAATATGCACTCAGCACTGAGATTTTCTGGTTTATGCAGCTGTAAGGGTGTTTCCACAGAATTAATTTGTAGTATCATCACATTCCAAGAAACACTTGCAGTAATTCAGTTAAGTTGGATCGATCTAAGTTGGAAGTTATACCTTTGTGTATGTTACAGGCAGTCCCTGACTGAGAAAGGAACCTGTGACTTTGGGAGTGGCAGGGAGATGTCAGGGTGACCAGCAGCTTGAAGGCACAGAGAGCACCAGATTCAATGTGTGCATTTTTGACAAACACTTCAGTCCAGAAAGAAAAGGCTGAATAGCACAAACTTGGCTCAACTTCTCCCAAAAAGCACAATCCAGGACAGTGAAGGAAATTACAACTGTCTCTCTTTGCCATCAAAATTTAGCAAGCACCCAGCTATCTCCGCAATATATTCTTGCAAATCTCTGTGCTGATTTGGCAAAGAAAATCTCACATCATAAACACTGTGGTTAGCTACAGCACAACTTAAATAACTTAAGTTTGAACAATAAGGAGCAAAGGAGTACAAACCAAAATGCTGCAGGAAAACATGATTGAATTAATCATCAGCTATCATTCCTACAGATTAATACAGTGATCAATGAGCTTTCATTAACTCCTAAAGAAATTATTTGTATTTTCTCGAGTCATACACTAGTGTAAAAACAAGGACAAGGAGACAAGGAGGAGCTTCAACCAAGCTTTGTATGTGAGTTAATTAAGCTTTTGGAGTAATTGTCCTCTCATAAACCTCAACAGATTTCTCTCAGTTCCTTTCTCAGATACTGGATTCCCTAAGGATTTTAATTTCCTTCTCCAGTTCCTAATTACTGTATCCACTCAGGTTCCAGTCATCTTCTTTTCCCTCTGAGTGCTGTTCTACTCCTTTCAGCTCCCTATGCCTTCGCCATAGGATCTAGTTTCCCCATTCAAGCTGATTTACCGTGTTATTATGGGTTATTTAGTGGGGGGGGGGAGGGGTGGGGTGTGGGGTTTTTTTTAGTTAGTGTTTTTTTGGTTTTGTTTTGTTTTGTTTTGTTTTCTTGGCTTGGTTGGTTTTTGGCTTTGTTTGGGTTTTTTTTGTAGCTTTGTTTTGTTTTGTAGTTACTGATGAAAATCCGTCACTATTACAAGCAGACCAGATTTTGGGGCAAAAATAGAACACTATTCTCAGCACTCTGCATTAACTAGTCTTTTTTTTCTTTTTCCTCCCAACATCGTTTCAGCAGTATTTCTGTGCTAGCTAGTTTATGCTTTGGGGTTACTTTACTGAGAAATAAGCCCATCTGCTTACAAAATTTTAACAACAACATTACTTTAGGTGGAAATGCACAAATCTAAGATCTGCAGACTGCATTCGCATATGAAACTACAGCCTAATTTATCTTTCTCCAGAAGGACTTGAATGCTTTTTCCAAAACAAAGACCAGAATCAACAACAAACAAAAAGTACCAAAAAAAAAAAAAAGAAAGAAAGAAAAAAACACACTCTCCAGCTACCCTGCAATTTCTTTTCAAGAATGGTACATTTTCTATTATCTTGTCTCAAAACTTGTTGGCTAAGAAAGTTTAACTTTGCATGTAGTCTTGCTCAAAATCATCTCAGCATCTCACTGCTTATGGAATAAAAGAACACCGTACATTTTATGGTACAAAAATCAAAGGTTGCTCTTCCTGCTACTGGTTTTACTCAGCAGTAAAGAGAAAACCTTGCAAGTGTTGTTTACACAGTACTAAATCCTTGTAAAGTCATACTGAAACAAGTCTGCTATCTGACCTAGCCCTTAGGGCTACTTAAACACCTGTGGATTTATAGAGTTCAGATGTCTACAAGGTCTGTGCTGAAGTTCATTT
This sequence comes from Leptocoma aspasia, assembly GCA_013399835.1. Taxonomy (NCBI): domain Eukaryota; kingdom Metazoa; phylum Chordata; class Aves; order Passeriformes; family Nectariniidae; genus Leptocoma; species Leptocoma aspasia. Next base: position 1,216,611 of record VXAX01001526.1, on the reverse strand, counting down.
CCAAACCTGTGCCCCATGTGAAGTCCTTTGTTGGCACAGTTAAGCCATTACTGCTTGTTTCTGGTTTGTAAGGCAATCACATTATCAAATAGAAAGAGTTCAGAATTAAGATAACTTACCTTTATACACAGACTGTAAATGTCCATAACAGCTAAAAGCTCGACATGTAAGTTTTTATTTGCAGAAGCTTAGCTTCACTAAGATCAAAACAACCCAGGGAAAGAGAGGAGTTATCCTCATCAGTATACATATAATGAATTCCCCAGCAGGACCTATACATGTAAAATACATATCAGACCATCAAGCTCAAGTAGAGTATGACTTGTTCTAAGAGAATAAGCGTTATGGTAGAAAACACAAAAAACTTCTCATGTCACTCTCAGAAAATACACCCTCCTGCACCCCAGATACAGTAAAAAAAGCATAATAGAATTAATAAGAGGAATAGGATAGAACATGTTCTAAACTTTTCAATAATTTAGCTAGTTGGAAGGCTTACAGGTTAAATCCTGGTCCCACAGAAATCCATATGGCTGACTTAAAGAGGACCAAGACTACATGGTCCACTGGGTTTAAATGTACTAAGTACTAGGAATTGCCAAAAGCCAAAGGTGTTTGCTTTCAATTTAATTATTTCACAATCATCTTACATTACAGTTTACAGTAAAGGCTGTGGTATTGTTATTCTGTGGCTCAAAGATCCCCATTTTCTTTAGATCCTTTATTACTGGATGTATGCTTACCATAAGATAAAAATAGTGACGACTGTATGTTTTGAGTGTGCTTCTTATAACTCTGTCCACTCAAATGGTAAATGTCAGGTTTTCTATGAGGTCTCCCAGAGGTTTCAGAAACACAAAGCCTCACTTGGATGGTGCAGAATTGCAGTGACTCTGGAAGCCTGCACTGCCCCAGGACTCATAGGAGCATTTGCCCACTTCAGCTGCAGTGTGCATTGAAGACTCATGGGTTTATTAAAATTTCACAATCCTTACTATTTTTCAAATAGTTCTTAAAATATGAGGTCAGGAAAAGTTTTAAAATACTATTCTAGTACATTCTAATAGTTAATAAAAATGAAAGCAAATAATTATTAAAGAAAATAAATACAGCCTCTTTTTTTTTTTTTCCTTCCCCTCTGGTTCTGTAACTTTATTATTCTTAAGCCAACCTCATAATACATAAATGTGTCACCTTAATTTGCTAATGCTGGGACTGGTAATATTGCTTCCTGGAGATCTGAGCAAGTGCATGCTGAGAAAGAGCTTCAGGAAAGCATGCAGTTGGGGATCTTTTTTTTTATTATTTTTCTTTTTTTTAACTACTAATCTAGCATCACTACACAAAGGAGAGCAAAAGCAGCAATTGTATTACTGTCATCCCATCTCTCTGTGATGGCTTTAGGTAGGTTTGTGCTGCCAATAAAGAGCAGTGAACAGGGGCTGCACATCACTATACCAAAGCTGGCTCTTGCACAGTGGGGACAAAGGACACATTCTTGCTTCTATTCCCTGTTTAGTCCTGCACTAACCTAGGGCACAGCAGCACACACACCTTCTCATCTGAGCTGCTACTGCAGCTATTCAGAGTTCATGTTTATACCTTGATGAATTAAGAAGTTACATAAATGCTAAATGCTCTTAAAATGAGACTCACAAAAAACTCAGAACTCTTGTGAAATGCAAATTCCAAATTAGATCTCTCTTAAAGAGCAGAATAATAAAAACAGTTATCACAATTTACCACTTCTTTCTCTTTTACATTCTTCTCAGTATGACTTTCAGTTAGGTAGGTATGTATAATAAACTACTGCCATGCTTGGCCTCTTGTGGATCTATTCAGTTTACACATTGCTAAATCTTTTTTATTGCTTCTGACAATATGTTGTTTCATACCTTTATATCTGTACTTATATTGGTTATATTGCTGGGTTATCATTGTGGTGGTGAATTACACTGAAAAAAACCATATCTGCTTATGAGATAGGGTTTGGCTCACACAAACATTTCCATTACCATAATATTTTTTGCACCATTTATTTAATATACATTTATACACAGATACATGGTTATACTTTACCAAACATACTAGAACACAGTAATTGTCATCAGTGCTATTACTAGAAAAGGAAAAACTGACACTTTCTGGCAAGCGCAAGAGATGACACAGCCAATGCAAATTATTTATCTCGGTTGTTCCCCATGCTGAGTCCTTGAGGTCTGAGGATGAATTAAGTGCCTAGCAACTAACAGATAGTCCCTGCCACCCTTCTTTTCTTGTCTCTCTTTATGTGGAGAATTCGGCCCTCACCGGGAAATATCTCTTATCCCCAGTTAATAAGAAGATCCTTATTTATCACCAATTGTCAATCCATGCAGATATCTCCATCCAGTCCTACATTAGCCATTCTCAGAAATGCTGACTGCTGTGCACTACATAGGGAAAGTCAAAATCTGTGAAAACTGCAAGCAACTCTTACTCACATAACTATTTATACAGCCAAAGGTTATAAAATACCTTTGATCTGACAGCTGCTGGGTAAAACCAAAATGAATATAACTAATCTTCTGTTTGAAATTTTTGGGGAAATTCAGAATTGCCATCCACAGGGTTTTACCAGTGGCAGAAAACCAAGACAATACGCAGGCAAAGAGATGCAGATCAGCCAAGTCCCACGTACTGAATGTGAGATTCATGCACTTGACAGCCTGAAACTCCCTGTAGGTAAACCTGCATCAAATGCATTTTCTAATCAGGGCAGAGGCTTCTCCGTGCTCCTGCATGTACGAGATCAGTTTTGTCTGTCATCTGCGGTCATGAAGCAGAAGGCAGAAGCCAGGGGCTCAAAGTAAAAAAAACCCCATCCTGTGTCACAGGTGTCTCTCTAGGATATACCTTGACCCATTCCCAACCTCTCAAATGCCAGAAGAGGAGGGTTAATTTGAGAGCCCGGGGTGCCCAAGTCAGGGCTAGTCAGGCTAGTCAGTAACAAGACAAAGGAAATTGCCAAGCTGGGATTTGGGGTGTTAAGGTGGGAATGTAACAGCCAAAGCTCCATAAAGTCTGTGGAATAGAGAGAGCCCATTTACTTCACATCTGCTTGGCACCTAGCACAAGGAGGCTCCTCCTGGCACTGCAGAAAAATGGTTTCACACTGCTGGGTGTGATTGCCGTGCGAGGCCATAGCAGTAGCTGCTGAAGGGCAGAGAGGAAAAATGAAGGGTAATGGGTCTGAATTAAGATGAATGGAGCAGCGGACAATTAGCTAGTTCATCAAAAGAGCAAACAATCATTAAGAGAAGCCTTTCACAATGTAAAACCATTTGTAAGAGGGTTGCAGTAAAGAGGACGCCAATTCTTCAAGACTGCAATTGAGCTTAATCTTATTCCTAACAGGGCTGATTCTCAAAAACTCAGAGAAATAATCAGTTATTTCCTGCCTTCAGTGGAAATGGAGCACTAGATCTTTGATTAAACTTCATTCCTAATATTTGGTTTGCTGGGAAAAAAATGCTCTTCTAAATTATTAGAGTACTTTGATGGAACAATTTGTTCCTTCTGTTTGAAATATTTCCTACTGCAATAAACGGCTGAATGTAAATGCTAAAATACAGATTTTCAGAGCTATAGAGATATTTTTAGGTTTTCAAATATTAAGACAAAATGGCATCATTTTGTATCTAAATCTGAATTCTAATGAGAAGCTCTATTGATAATCACAGAACATCTATATTTATAGAAAAATGGAATATCATAAATACAGGATTGTGATACTATCTACATATGTTGCCTCTCTCCATACACACAGAAATCAGAGTTTAATTTCTATAGCAATGGAAATATGGCAATTTACACCAGAACTATTAGTCAGAATGCAAAAAATAGATCTAAGCCAATGTGTTGGCTCAGTTTTTAAAAGTTGGATCAAGCTAAATTTTTCTCATGTATGCTTTTATTTCTGCCTCACTGAAGAGAAGCACAATTCTGTGCTCACTCCATAAGGCCTTTATAGAAGGTTCTCAGACGTTTAATGCCGTTTATTGTGGTGTTGCAGTACTTACAACCTAGGTCTCAACAGAATTAAAACGTACAGCAGCAAACCAGAAAAGCCAAATACAAAGAAACTGACAGAAATTTTGTAAATATAAGTTTTATTTCTAGAGATTAGCAAAAAATAGTGAAAGAAAAGGAAAAGACTAGCAAACATGATTTTTGATTCCTAGTCTATAGCAAAAAGGAATGTTATTTTTAACTGTGAGCTTGAAAAGTTCCCCTACGTAAACATACAATAGCTGCTCTCTTGAGATGGAATTTCTACAATTTGGTTAAGTGTATAACTAACTTGTGCATATGGGGTACATATTCAGAAGAAAAAAGCTTTATATAGTAATTTGAAAATGTTAAAAATAGAAAAGTTGATGTGTAAATTCTTAGTCCCTTTTCTTAATGCTGTATGCATTTTATCAGACACTTCAAAGGGCAGAAAATGTATCCATTAAGCAGTGTACCTACAGATCTTAGCAGTGGGAATGTACACAAACATATAAGAGGAGAGTATAATGGACACAGCTAAAATGTTGAAAGCTGTCTTTCTCAGCATATTTCTATAAGCATAAGTATTTTGAGATAAATACCACTGTTCATTAGCTTTATTTCATAACTAATATAACAATTGGATAGGAAGAAAAAAAAACCCATGTAATAAATTACTGGTATATGTTATTGCATGAGCAATAGAGCAGAATGTGAAATCAGTAAAAATGAAATGTCTTTTTCTCCAAAACATGTGTTATGGAAAATGTAAAAAAAACCCCAGAGCTTGCAAAAATCTGACTTCTCCTTCTCCAAACATATATATAAATAAAGTCCATATTTTTGTCATTTTTCTAAATTGAAGCTTAAAGGGGTTTTGTTTTCTTTTAAACTTTAGTGACTGTGGGAAAAAATTTATACACTGCACAGAGTATTCTTTTAGGTGCATATTTTCTAGCATTGTTATTAATAATAATAATAATAATACAAAAAAGTGTAGCAGATCAAACCAGAAGGAGCCTTGAATATATTTGCTGGGAATTGCCTCAGGCTAAACACCAGGGACATGAAACAAACTGTTCTTATCACCTTTTTCCAAACACAGCGATTTAAATTTACAATGAAAGTGCCAGCACCAGCTGCACTTTAAGAAAGCACCACATGTCTTGATGAGCTCCAAGAAAATGGAAAAAAGCCCAGTTCAAGTTGGAGGTGTCATCTTCCTCTAGTCAGCTGGGTGACACAAAGCTGAAAGCGATGAAGTGCTAATTAGAGGTTGATGAACAGAATCTCAGAGTGGAAACTTGTCGAAATAGCCTCTACTGAATCATAGCCTTATGAGTCTGCCCTTATCTCCCCATACAAAGCACTGACAGAACCAGAAAAAGGCAGTGTGAATCTAAATATCTATATGGTTAGGTTACACATTTTATCTCTTACCATATGTCCATTTTATCTTGGGAGTTATTTAAAAATTACCTTATTTTTTAGAATGCAGATATGACTTTTCCCTAGTTAGTTCCCTGAGAATGTCTAGACTGTATTGCAGAAGGAGCAATCAGACCCTGTAAAAAAATTTTAAAAAGCCTTTTATAACTAATTAGATAAGGGAAAAAAGTCTTCCAATGCAAAGTGATAATGAGCAAATAGCTATTTCTTAATCAGAGATATGAATAAAACCACATGAAAGAAAAAAGGAAGAAATGAACTTAAATTTAAATAAAGATCATGCTTAGAAGAGGTCTGAGTTTAAAATTGTTCTTCACCAAAAGCAAGGGTGGAGGGAGAGGCTTTAGCTGGCGGGAGAGTTTGGTGCTTTTTTGTTCTTTTTGTATAATATTACTGTTGAATTGACAGCATTTTTGGTGAGTATCTAGCTCTAATGGAACCAAAAGCAGAAATGTTTAGCAGTGCTGACAGGCAAGTACAGGCAGGGCGGTTTCACTGCTGGCAGCAGCAGGAGCTGCTGCTCACACAGCAACAGCAGATGCTGCAAGCTGGGCTGCCAGGACACTGGAAGGTAACTCTGGTTTGCACAGTTGTGTCTCTCTTGCTCTTCCCTCCACCCCACAGACCCTCGTTTCCTCCACCTTATCCACCCATCCCAAATATGCCATCCTCACTGAGCCAGTGCACCCCTCCAGGTCCCACAGCAGCAAAGTCAGCTTCAGTGGGAGACAAACACGTGCTGAATGCTAAACGCAGATTCAAAGGTTCTGTTTGATTCCCGATGCCAAATCCAATTAATAAGAATGAAAATCTGAAGGTAGAGAGGAGGGTTGAAACCTTTCCCACACTGATGCAGCAGCAGGACACTGCAGCAATAACTGCCCCATACATGTATGCACTATGCTGGAGACACAGCTATTTGGGCCACCAGTTTGGCACCAGAATACCTTACCTGGAACTTTTTAGAAGCTTTTTTCAAATTAGACTGCACTGATACCCAGGAACTAGCTGACTTTATGGAAAATTCCTATTTTGTATTAATATTAGGATTTTTCTTAACTATGCATAGTAAAATAGTCACTTGGTGAACATTAAGTAGTTTGTGAGATAAAATACCATCAGAACTAAATTTCATCGATTTTGAAACATCTTTCAGCACATATACTAACAAGTCCAGCAAAACTAGACTACATAGAGCAGAAGCATTCACAAAAGCCCAACCCCTTGTGATCTAAATTATATTCTTGGGAGGCATTATGCATTTCTGTGCAATGTGTACTAGCTAATATGATGGGGTTTTTAACATAATCTGATTGTACTAATATATAAAGTACTAAAGTTACAGACCTGTGCTGATATCAACAGAGAAGAAAAAGATGACGAAATCCTCAGAAGTTTAGTCACAACACAAAAAATACAGCCTTTGCCCTGAAGAGCACACAATTTAAGAATAAAAATCCAGGGCTATGATCATTTCATGTAAATTGGGTGTGCTATACAAAATCATACTTTAAATATTTAATACCTTGCGAGCACACACTCACATCTATAATTTCAGTCAGGGTTTTTTCTGTTAGCCTATTGCTTCAGAAACATAGTTCAGATTAACTGTTGTCTCAAAAAAAAAAAAAAAGGAAGAATCCATGCTCTTTTGAAAATGTCAACTCCCATTAAACCAGCTCTCCAAAATAATGATGTTCATCTGATTTTTCTCTCTTTGATTAGGCTTGTATAATTCTGTATTATCTTGGTAGCTTTGATGCCAAACAAGATTAAATTGTCATGTACAGTATATTAAATTTATAATCTGAATAAGAAAAATCACTTGTAAAGCACTCAATCAGTATCTAGAGACATAGCTACTAAATTTACATAATTTACACCACTGACGTGCCATTATTTCCTAATCATTTATGGCCAATTATCAATTGCTGGTCAATGCTTGGAATCAGTCACTACAATTATTTCCCTACGGCTTCTTGTTTAGATGCAAGAGACGGTTTTATCAAGCCTCAGTATGACACCAACATACACATTACCCTTGCAAAGAGATAATATTTTTTGCTGAGATTTTAATTCAGCAGTAGTAAAAAATATTTCTACTACAAACTGTACTCTACCATTTCTATTAAAACTTAGAGAAGCATTTTGTACAAAACACTTAAGACAGGATTCTCCAGAAAAAAACCACTAAAAAATGTCAAAAAAAAAAAACAAACCCACACCAAAAAACCCCCCACACCAAAACTGATATAGTGGGAGAATCTTATTAACAGTAATGTGATCTTAACCTCTATCCTATTCTCTTTTAATTTATTTTTTTTATTTAGCACATTTTCGTCTTTTTCCTTTTGTATTTTGTTAAAATGGATGAAATAATAGCTGATTTCTGCCCTCATATCTAGATTTCACTTCTACACAAATCAGTCCTAAAGCATGCAAACAAAAATCTGCATCTGAATTCCTAATGATTCCTGCTATTGTCTCATTGCTGCTACAACCTGTCAATCACTGCTGAAAAGTGCTAATCACTCCCAGAAATCCCAGTCTCAGAGACAAAAGTACCAGTCACCACAAAAATAATACCAATTGGTCATGGGTAGAAGGCAAATCTCACTAGGGATCTAAGTGCACAATGGAGTTTATTAAGTCCATTTTGCTATAGTCTAGCTCTGCTAGTAGCATCCGATGGTTTCAGACTTTAATTTCAAAGTCAACTAAAATCCACTAAAGTAACTTATATTCATTAGCTAGGCTTTAACTGAACTGCTGTGAAATCTCTTGGCTGCAAGGGCTTTTAGCAGAAGTGGCAGCTTTCATTTTCAATTTAAGGAAAATAGATCTAGTTGGATGTTAGGTACTTCTTTTTTAATCAGTTTGATTTTTACAGGCACTTAGTTCTTTCCAGAGTTGTTTCTTTAACTAATTGTATACATGTTTGGCTAATACTGCACATGAAAGCATACCTTGCAGTTAATACTCTGTACCTGATCAATTCCCCTCTGTTACAACATTCAACTTTAGCAGAAAGAAGGAGTAAGAATGAATATATACAATATACTATAAAGAACTATTGCCTCAGGTTACAGAAACTGCATTTTCTATTAGAAAGGGGAAGGTGGCTATGCAGTAGTCTTGACATCTAAACTGCTGTATCCTAAAATCCACATTTTTTTAAGCCTCGGTGCGGATTGCACTGTTTGCATTTAAAACTATAAACACAGACTGTGTTTTCCTGTTACATCAACTAAATACTGAAGTATGTTTGATCTTAATAAACTATAATTAAGCAATATACAGTAATTACCTTTTAGAAATCCCTATAGTGATTATTACCTCTGGAGTTGAGTAGAGGAGACTAAGAATGTGCAATAATTGAGTTCTGTTGGTTATATGCATTCTACTTCCTTTTTCTTAGAGAAGTAAAACATTTTAAATGGGCAAAACTTCAACGAGTAAGGTTCATCTGGCTTCAGGCAGAGACTGCTGCAATCATTAACTTGTACCAAAGTTGCTGTTGAGTTACATTTATCGATCTTATTGCAGTGGAAGGACTACCCCTGAAAAAATGATAATACTTACATTGAAATAGGTTTGCAGAGAGGCATAATTTGTATATGGCTTTGGGCAATGTGTGCCTACCTGCTTGGGATAGCTGGATTTCAGCAGTTACAGCATGCAATTCTGAGCACTTCTTGCTTCAAAAGGAACCCACAGCTCCCAGCCTTAGAGTGCTTCCACAGCACACTCAGTGCCCATACTGCTGGCAAAGTAACTTTTTAAACTCAAAATACAACATGGGAAAACTTTTTTTTTTGTTTTGTTTTTTCTTTTAAAACAGTGTTTGCAGTTTAGGTGACTTTCTTACAGTTAGAATAAATAGCAAGTCTCAGCACAAAAGCAGGGCCTGCAAAGCAGTATATAACTCCAAAACACAGGTTCATTAATATAATTCTCTCATTATTACAGTGTCTATTATTCTGGATTTCTGATTTTGATATAAATAATAATGCAATTCAAGTGACTGCACACATGGTGATCCAGGAAAGGAAGCAAGCTTGCACTTCAGATATACTCACTTTGTGATACAAGCCACTCTAGGCACATTAATTCAGAAGTACATTAATCCACAGTGCCACCTAGCCACCTGTGTATATTTCGTTTAAATGTGACAAAAGGAAAAGCCTTCCAAACTGTAAAAACTGTTAACCCTCTCCCCTTCCCCTCCCCTCCAGTTACAGGATGTAGATGGAGTAGAATAATAATAAAAAAAAAAATAGTCCGACGTGTTTATAGCAACTGTTACTGACCTAAAGGAAACCTGCAAATCTTTGCTACAGCTCTGTGTTACACTGTTATTACTCCAAACAACATAAACTGGGATATTAGCTTCACTGAATTAAAATGAAGCGTTCTATAAACACCTGCTTTGTTGCATGAAACTTGTTTCACTGAAACATGGAACCTCTTCCCTTCTCTTTTTGCTTCTTTTCAGCTCTAACATTAGAACTAAATTAGATTTTGCATTATGTTTATATTGCAAGAACGTTTTAAAGCTTCAGCAAGTATCTAATTTATTTTAGGTCTTATTATTGTAAAAATAATAAAGTCAGGCTAGCAGATATTAAAATACATCCTCTAAACATACATCTAATAGATATTCTCAACCAGTGATATTCCCACAGCAATTTTAACACACACCATGAGTACACCAAACCCTTTTGACAGAATGCTCAAAGCACCATGTAGTTCCCAGCTCAAGGTGTGACAGAAATGAGTTGCTTTTAAAACTTTTTACTCCTTTGACAGAAACCACACAATATTCCCTGGCTACCTTTACAATTTGCATAGGAAAGGAAAGCTAGGAGGGGAATTGAAATGTCCGGAACAGCCATGCAAAGCGAAGCCTGAGGCTGGTGTCTGCCTCACCTAGGGAAGCAAGGAACTTTTTCCTCCATGGCACCTGAACCTCTTTCAGGCAGGACAGAGTTTTGTTGGCCACTGACCCACACAGCATGACTGAGGGTGTGACACAGCACATCAAAGGTATGCTCAGAAGCCCTCCCAAACACACTGGGTTTTAGCAGACAAGCCAAAAACTTTCTCTGTGCAGGCAAGTTGACCCAAAGACTGTCCTCCCCTTAATTCTTTCCAGCTCCCAGGCCTTCACATTTTGCCTGGTCCACCGGGGTAAAGAAGGGCCAGTAGGCTAGTCTACTCAGAGAGTAATTCTAAATATTACTCTCTATGCATTTATTTAGACCTCTGCACAATGATGGCACAGAGAGAAAGCCTAGGGTGAAGGAAAAGAGAAAAAAAAAATGGAAAAGAAGTCTTTAATATATGTTTTTCCACTTCTACAGTGGGAATTTTTCACTCTTGTTCAATTTCCTATGAGCTGAACCAGTGATCCAGCCATGCTTTTTGCTCCTTTTAAAGAAAGTACACTGATTAAAAAAAAAAAAAGGCATAAAAAGGACACTCTTAGTTTATCATAAAAAGAAATAAGCCCTAAAGAGCAAGCTACAAAAAAAAAAAAAAAAAAACACCCCAAAAAACCAGAGATGGGTTGTTCCTGACAGAGATTAAAATAAATAATTCTAACTTCACAGTTTTCTTGTGTGCAAAATGTCCAGCTTTGAGTCTCCACCCTTGATACCAGACCTAGGCTGGTTCCAGGGGACTGCAGACACTGTTTCTTCCAGGTCTGGGTTTATTTATTTATCTATTTATTGATTTGTTTTTAAATACTTTTAATAGCCTATTTTGAGGATTCTTTTGTTAACCTCTTCCTTTCTTAGCACACGGTATATAGGGAAATATATGCTTATGCTCCTCTCCTTGGTTACTTTCTGAACCTTCACTAACAACTTTTTCCTGACAGTATAAATCAGAACTAATAAACCAAAATAAACTGAATATATTGACAAGAATAAAAAGAAAGACAAATAGAGAGATTTAACTGGTGAGAATTAAAGAAGAGATGCAAGAGGACTTAAAAGACCCCAAAACAAATAATGATTTGAAGGCAACCCTTCAGCCCCACCTACCTCACTCTATCTGGCTGTCTACTACAGGCTCAATCAATTTAGGGCATGGGCTGTTTCAAAAGATCCTGCTTGGTTTTGGTGCGAGTAAAAATAAAATTAAAATTCAGGGTTTCTTTTAAAACCTAATCTCACCCTTCCCAGTGGAGTGCTTGTCCTTTCTATATAACTTCAATACTGGTTATTTCGTATCAAAGTAAATGTAGTGGGCAGGACGATGACTGACACCTGATCCAAGACAATGGGGCAAGGACCCAGTGCCCAGCAGCCCTGTGCTTTGACAGGCTTTTTCTCCTGGTGACTGTTAGCCATTGTTTGATAACTACAGACTTCCCTTCCCACAGACCTTTCTGAACTCTGCTGTCTTTGAACGGCGCACGGAATGAGAAGGAAAGTATTTACCAGCCAGTAATTACAAGCCACCCCTCATGTAAAGGTAAACGGTAATGAGGAATGTGCAAAGAATAGCTAGCACTGTCAAAAGAGGGGAAAAAAAAAAAAAAAAAAGAGAAAGCTTGTAAAACGTAAAGCCATACAAATGCCTTATAGACTTATCCGCAGTAACTGTATCAATTAACCATGCTAAAAGCCCTAACTCAGATGGGCACTGCACACAGCATGTCTGCCAGTGTTTTATTATCAAGTCCATTATGATGAGTTCTTGTCCTAGACAAAAGGAGAACAGAAAAAGAATTCAGGCTGACAAATTAGACTTGAAATCAGTTTCATTTACATAACGACTGGAAGTTCATTAATAACAGAGTTTTAATTATTCATGCTCTTGTTTCACTAGATACAGCAGTTTTCCCCCTGCTGTGCTGGATGTCTGGATTAGGTAAAATGAACCATAGCAAACTGATAGACTGCCCAGATTTCTTAAGTTCTTTGCTGCTTTCAAGGAGAGCACTTGGGGGTGGAAGAGTAGGAGAGGACAGGGGGATGGGAAGAAAGCCTTTCCTTCAGCTCATATTGTAACATGCTAGTGAAGGGGATATTTATATCTGCTTCTGGTGTAAACTTTGATTTGATGGAAACTCAGTCTCAAAAATTCAAGCCATAAGAAACAGATGTCGAATTCTGTGTTGATTTGCCAAATTCTAGTTCCTTATTTAGATCAGTAGAATCAATGCTAAAAGTTTGTCTTAGGATATCTGGTGTGAGCAGTGTGTTATTACATTTTAGTCTCTCACAAATAGTTGTTTAACTTCTACACTAAATTCATGGCAATTTCATAAATTCAGTTTTCTCACATTTCTTCTGTGGTCTTCTGTTTTGTTTTGTATGCATTTTCCTTTTGGTTAGCTTCATTTTTAATTATAAAGTAGAATAAAGAAGGTCAGAAGATAATATATTTTCTATAGAAAAGATCTAATTACTAGGATCTTTGTAAAAAAATTAATCAAAACGCAACAATGAATGGACCGCTTTATCTTATAAGGATAACTTTTTTCCCATCACAGCATCTAACAAGTAACTCCCATTGACTTCAACATACCCTGCAGGGAAAGAATAGGATCCGTGGATTTTACATGACTATTTGCTATTCAGTGAAACCTGAGGGCCCTACTCTCCCTCTGCAGGATGCATGTAATACCCATTGAAATCAATGGGAATTACCCTTATGTCCTGCAGCACAACCAGGCCTCACAGCTACTTGTCGTGAACTATGAGCACTGGCAGGTGGACCAAGTGAGGGACAGATTTGAAGAATGGTGCTTACTAAAAGATCTAAGTTATACTTTGAGATTCTTCTTTTTTCTCGTAGCTTGTAACTAAGGCATGAGAACAGGGGTCTTCTCTTTCAAAACACAAAGTTTTCTTAAAACAAAACAATGAATGGAATTTAAAAAAATAAAAAGTGTAGAAATTAAAGCTAATGGGTACTTTCTTAAGCTTTTACTGTTCAGTGCTTCCTTTTTGCTGGAAGAATCAGTAACATTTTTGCCCACTGGCTCTCCATCCTTGAATGCTTAATAATATAGCTAGAAAAAAATATGGAAAAAATCTTAAGAAGACAGAACAGTAGAGATTAAATAGACATCTGAACCATATTTGCTCTGGTACTCTGTTACGAGTATTCTGTTGCTACTGGGGGGGTAAGGAGGAGAGGTGTTCACATTTGAATTCAAGTACACGTTTACAGCCACCAAATTTTTGTCAATATGTTGCATCTTCCAATTCTGTTTATTGGTAGGTAGTGTACACGTCCATAATAAATATCATGTCCATAATAAATGTCATAGAATGCTCACAAAGGTTTGGTTTTTTTTTTAATGGAAAACGATTCTAAACTAAAAGGAACAACAGGAAGTTGGAAGTCAGTAAATTTAGACTACATTCCACCATATCACTGTCATTTGTCACACAGCTTACCCTGGGCCAAACCCTAAATCCCTCAGTCATTCTGATGGCTAAGGAGTGTATTCATATATAATCATTCACAGGAATTGTTCTGCAGGGCTAGACAAAAATCTACGAGTCACTGTTCACCCCTGTAAATAAGCAGCACTTAGACTGGCCTCATATTTTCTGTTCCTCTCCCTGGAAATAAGGAGACAGCATTTCCTTGACTGATTGGTTTACTCCATGAATACATTCCTCAGTCAGCTTAGTGATGAACACAGTAAAAATCTGAAATGAAAAGAGCTGCTAGATTCCTGTTTGAGAAGATTTGGTTGATGTGAACAATTTCCTCTCAGTCTGAGAGTGACAACAGGAACATAATAAAGGCATGAGAGGTGTATGGATGCATTAACCGTGTAATGTGTTTTTGATTGGACTTTATGAGAATAATGTGAGCTTCTTACAGCCAGCTCCAAATTTAGGTTGTTCATAAAGAAACTAGTGCTAACCTGACAGACTTGATAGGGTCTAGTGGAAAAAGAGGTCTGCTTACTGCAGAGGTCAAAAGGGACCAAGGTTATTCCAGCCTGCTCTGTGAACACATTTCATTTTTATTCTCACCAAGTTCCCAGATATATGTGTCTCTCACATTCCTGAGGGAGATCCTACGTTTCTAACCATTCTTCTGATCTTTTAGGGAACATACCAGGCAGCTCCCACTGCACAGATGGCAGGCAGTGTCTGACTGAACCAGCAGACTTGGTGCTGTCTCAATGCCTTTTATTGGCAAGAACTGATTGAGTAGCCCTGATTGATAATCTTAGTAGTAGCTGGACAATCTGCCTTGCTATGTTTAATCCACAGACCATGTGGCTGTCGGAAGACACTTTTTTAACAACTTTTTAACAATTTACAAGGGCAGCTTTTTTGAGAAATTATCTTTCCTGGTTTTAACATGTCGCTGTCTCTACATATTCTTTGTCTATCACTGGATTTTCTAAAAAAAAACCCTTCCCCGTAACTTAGTGTGGTTTATTTTCAGCTGCTTTCAAGTTTTAGAATATAAAAAGTGCAAAATCCTGGAAAAAATCTTAGTGAAAAAGTGTCGCTTAGTGAAAAAATACAGTCACGAAAAAATATGGACACACATATCACCTCCTTGTCATTGACAAACCACATTGCTGAAAAACCTAACGAGATAGAAGCTTTAAACAACACATTAAGGCAAATTAAACAGACTGAAGGACTCTCAGACTGTTGTTCTGGCCCACATTTTCAGATATTCTAGATTAAAACCTAGCCAAGACTTGACTGTCTAAGATGGCAAGCTTACAAATAGAGCCCTAAATTTTTACATAAAAAATTAAAGAATAAAATTACCTTTCTTTGATCACTTCTTTTTGAAAGAAATTACCTACAGCACACATTTTTGAACTTGTCAAACCTAATAACTGTCTTTGATTCATCAGAAACTCAATGCCATTTGGCCCACTGCACAGTATGTGATGATGTGAACATACATTTTTTTCCACAGCTAGAAGAATTATGTACAGCTTCTTCCTTGAGGAGGATAGTTAGGTGAAGGGGAAGAGACAAAAGAGAGCTGTTTTTCATATCTAACCCTTGTTATCTCCATTTACCACATTTTACCTGTTCTCACCAGGTAATTTCCAGCTATTCACAAGTTTTCCTTTAGCCTTAATAAGGAAATCTTCAAGTCAGGTTAGTGCAGAAGATTAAGACTGTATTAAGTCTGTAATGTTCTGCTACCAATTAGCAGTCTAGTATTTCTGTAAGCCTTGAATTTTTGATGCGATCAATGACACCAAGTGGAGCCATCTTCTGTGGAGTGGTTATTAAAGATATAAAAATCAATACAAAGATGATACTTGGAAATCTATATCACAAGATAATGAATCGCCATGAGAGCCAGCTAAGAAGGAATGTCAGCAAACCAAACAGAAGGTTTGTGCATAACAAATTATTTGATGCCAGTAGAGTTTAAGCTAAATTTTGCATGAGACAGAAGTCTTCAGGCAACACTTATGATACATTTGCATGGCAAGGTTTTAATGAGATGAAGACACAAGACCAACCATGCACAGGGCTTTTTGTGCATTAAAGAGAGACAGAGGGAGAGAGAGATGATTGAGACATATGGGATTAAGACAATAATGCTATAATTTGACTTTAATGACAAAACAGTATCAAAAACTTTCTCTGTCAGTAATCCTTATTCAATTTCTTTTAAATGAAACATTATTTGCCTGCACCTTAAGTGCTGATTGTTATTGGAGTTGTGTATTGGAGCTTCACAGGATTCTCCAAATTTAATTTGAACTAGGGATTGATTTGGTTGGCTTCAAAGCTAGGTTTTCCTTTCCAAAATTGAACTAGTGCATGACTTTGCAAGTTCATTTGGGTTTACTGCCTGACACAATTGTATAAGACTTTACAGCATTTAGGGCACGTTTTGCCCTGCTGATCTCCTGTTCACTCACATGTTCAGACCCACGCACAGAACTATTAAAACAAACATTTCCCTGGGAAATGCATTCCTCGTTTAAAAGCTAAAGATTCAAGAGACACACACAGTTCAAATTCATATTGTATGGAAAACATCATCACTTTAAGATTATAATACATCAAATAAAAGGTTTTGAGAGCATTTTACTATCATTACTTTTCCTAGAACTCTTTCGAAATATGAGAACAGCATGTTCCTATTTTATAGAATATACATTTTACTGAGGTATGTAAAAAACAAAATGAACTAACATTAAGATATGACAAGGTCTTAGGTAATTTGCTCTTCGTTAGTTGTGGGACATTTGCCTGCTAATTGCCTATCCTGTCTATTTAAACTGTGAGTTCTTTGTGATACAGCAGCATTACTATGACTGAGTCTAAATCAGGGTCTCTGAACACTAATGGAATTCAAATGACTGATATTAATAAAAATCAGATAATAGTATCCCATAGGAAGTCTAGAAGATCTAGAATGACAACAGGTTCTCTAATGCATCTTAATCTGCTGTAGCTACAAAGCCAAACACACTCTAAAATTTATACAGCTTTACTCCGTTTTTTTTTTTTGTACCAACCACATATATTCCTTTTTTAAACTCCATATTCCCTTTCAAGCGGTATTTGCTCTTATTCAGTAGGATTAGGGCACTTTGAACACACCTACTGCGGTACAACAAATCCTCTGTTTCCTTGTTTTTCCTAGGCACACATAGCTTTCACATTTGCAGGCAGTAAGTAGCAAGTGCTTGCAGATAATCATAATCTCAGCACACAATCACATCTTATTGTGCTTTTAACAGGACACTATATGCAAGCCCATTATTCTTTGTTAATCAGTAACTGTCTGTTGTTTGACAGCCACTAGATTTTTATTTAACTTTTTAGTGTGCAATTTCTCACCTTCTCTATTGCAAAGCCTCTTCTCTATTTCAAATAAAAAGACTAAAAGGCAACAGCAGTATAGATGCTCACCAGGGTAATATGCATACCTCCAAAGGTTGCATCAATTGAGGATCAGCCCTTTGTCCTGCAAGCAAGAATAACACTGAAACATTACAGCAACTCTACTGCTGTCTGCTAAAGGCAGCTGGCAAGTTAGCAAATCAGCCATCCAGTTGTATAGCAAAGCTACTTCAAACCTAAATAGACAAATAAAGAGCAGCCATGACATTCTTCGTGCAGTTTTCACCAGCTTTTGCAGTTTTGACTTAATTTGTTTCCCTGCCTCTTTGCATCTTGAGTCTTTGAAGGCAAATGAACCAGTCGGTGTCATAAAACAAGGAGAACTAGAACAGCCTTCAGTAATAACAAAAACTAACGGAAAAAGCAGATCTTTTGCAGGCAACATTTCACATGGCTCAAAACGTCTTTGCCGCAGTTTAAATTCTGCAGCCTTGCGATTGTTCTGACACCTCTTTATTGTTCCTTTTAAGTGCAAATGCCTAGGTAGCATCACTATAAATGAAACAGTAGTGTTCACAGATTGCATTCAACGGCTGTTAGAGCTTCGCCTCCTTCATCTGCACAATTTGCATCTATTACAGGCTCAGGAATATAGCTTTGGCTGCTTCTCACTGGCCTCAGAAGGGCACAGAAGAACCCCCCCGCTAAAGAACGGCAGTGAGGCTGATCTTTAAAGCCCTTCCTAGAGGCAGCCCCTCTATGGTGCTTACTGAAGGCTGGGAGGAGGGGAAGAGGCTGGTACTGTGAAGGCTTTGAAGGACATCACTATGATGCACTATGCAAGTTCTCTGAATGATCCTGCCTTGTGATACCCACCACAAAATTTAAGGTGTTTAACAAGAATTGCTAGTGAAGATGCAGAGCCCTAGTCCAAGCACAGGCATTCAGGGCCTCCTGAACGTGGCTCAGAGGGGTTTTGTACAGTGATTTGTGCAGTAGTCTGTCTCTGGGGTGCAAAAAAGAGGTGGATGAATACATTTAGTACCTGTGAAATTCACTTTTTTTTTTTTTCACAACTCAACAAGGGAAAAGAGCATATAGAGAACAACCTCTCTTAATTCTCTAATATCAGGTAAGTGCTGAGACTCTTTTAACAAAATTAGCCAGTATGGCCTCAGCCAAACCCCTGTCTGCAAGCTGGGCAGTGTTTTCATGCAAAGCAAGATACAATGCAGGAGGTGCTGTGTGTTTCCTTTCAGGTTGCTCAAACCAAGAGAGAACAACCACTCTTAACAAATCAAACATATCAAGTGCAGAAGCTGCTTATTTTTTATTTCCAAGAAAATAGTATTTTGATGATTTGACCGCTCTTCTTGGATACATAAAGAAAGCTTTGCAGATGAGATTCAGAGCTTTTGTCTCTTTCAGGGAAACGTTTGCAATAATTGACAGGAGTGGCACATTCCAGAAATTAAAATACAAAAAATGTGAGTTGTTTAGGGAAGAAACTTATGCTATTTATGTTTAGTACTTGAGTAGACCTAATTTAGGACCTTTAGGTGTGGTACCAATTATAACCAGGCTAGAGGTGATTGCATACTCAGTGTGGTTTTATTGCTGTTATTATAACTGTGTAGTTATTACCTCACAAGTCCAACATTTCAACAGAGTCACACTACAGCATGTGATGCCATTGATGTTCAGATAGTACACACAATTATTTGTCCTTTCCGTCATGAGACTCCACTATTGCAATATTCACATCAAACGAAAGCAAAAATACTACTTCTATTATTGTTGTTATTTTTCTTTGTTGTGTCTCTCAGGAATCAGAAGATAAGCCAAAGCCAGGAGATGGGAATTCATTTTACTAGGCCACCCTGCTGATCAACTAAAACAAAAAGTTACCATACGCTTTATCTCTGTGACAATGCAATGGGATTATATTATTTTATCTTGTTTTACTAGCAAGGCATAATTGTATACAGCCTCTCCATGGAGCACACAAAGAACTGAGACTGGGAATTTGAAAAAAGAAGATAGGTGTATGGAAATACATTTTCTTCAACTCTGATCAATAGAATGAAAATCTGAAGAATCACTGACACAACATATTTCATATTCTTTTTTGAGATAGAGAACATATTTCATTACAGAATTGAACTATTACAGATGCAGTTGGAGTCTGCATTATCTGTCCTTTGGATCCCAATCATCGGCTCAAAATCTTTGTCTTTGTCGTAGTTTTTTCGTTTAAAAGAAAATAATTAGGTAAAATCTCTTCAATGACCATAAGAATTTATAAGCAAATACTCCATTTGCATGTCCAGCTTCTGTAGAATACAAAGTAAACCTCTCCTCAAACACATAATAGATACATTTTTCAGAAGACAGATACTTGTTTCATATAATGTTTTGTTCAACAGTTAAAAATATGAGATTTTTGTCAAATAACCTACAACAAAATCTGTGCTAGGGAAAGCCCTAAGCACTGACTACCCACCTTTCTATTTTAAAATGATCTTTTTCTATTACTGCCTTAAACACCTCGCAGCATGACTCCAGTGTCCCACTATAGTATGCCATCAAGTGTGGTGCTACTATTCTCCTATAAATTCATACCAGAGACACAGGAGAGCAAGTCACAATGCCTCGACTTTCTACACCAGTCAGTGGCTATACAGAATACAGATTTCCATCCACTCTAAACATTCTAGCAATTCATTTCAGCTACATTCATCTAGCACAAAATTAATTTATATAACATACTTTGATCCTCCAAATAAACTCATACAGAGGCAGGTTTCCTTCTACTAAGAGAACAAAAAAGTCTTTAAGGTGACGTTATAGCACCGTGGTGTTTGTATTCCAAGGAAAGCAAGCAGTATTGTAATTTACATGAAGCTACAAAGCTCAGAAATTCTGCAAGACCTACATTTGCCATTAAACTAGTTGCCCCTGCCCAATGACTTAGAGACTGTCCATCATCACTAGAAAAGAGAAGCTGGGTACAGATATCACAGATGATGTAAAACAAACACATTATATGTTTATGCAAATAGATGAATTTCATGGTTTTGTATTCCTCTGCATTTCCCACCAAAACAGGACTTGAAACGAGGCAATCAAATTAGAACACTGGTAAAACTCCAGGAGAAATTAGCTCAAGCAGACAGAAAAATCCCAACGGCATCATTGATAATTGGTTGCACCCTTCCAGACTTTGCCTTCCATAGAGGCAGACACAGAATAAACAGATGCAAGCAGGAAGATAACCACTTGGCAAAACCTGGATGCAAGAGCACAGTAGCCAGGTAAGTACAATAATCCAAGTAGGAGGGGGAGCACTGAAAATGGTTCATCAGGAATGACTACGAGGCTTTTCAGCCCCGTATGGCACCATTTTCAGCCACTTGACACCAAACCTCTCTCTCAAAAGCAGCATTTTTAAAAAACTAGTCACCGTGGCTACACAGGCAGTGCCAGGAATCACCCCACTCACTTCTTCATGCTTCCCACCACCTGGTGCTGGCAAAGATCCCTTTGGCTAGCAAGGCACTGGGACTTTGTTTTTTCTTGTGGCTCTATTGTAAAGGGTACAATGTGGATCCTTGTCTCCTTAGGTATAATTAAGTGCTTAAGTGGCAGCATGTCAGGCTGCAATTTGGTGATCTGAGCCTGGGTCCTGAGCTAGACTGAAAGCTCAGAGGGCAGACAGGCAGCACTGCATTGAATAACTGGTGAAAATTGCCAAAGATAACATTAATTCAGGGGATAAATGCACATGAAAAATTTAGAGGGACCTACCTTCAACTCAACTTCATCAGCAATGCTTTAAGGAAAGGATGAAAGGCAACAGCAAGGAAGAGGCCATCAAATTATGTTTGTCACAGTAGCACCTCCAATCACTTACAGGTCTCTTACCCAAGATTAGATTTCATTCTGCCCAGCTTCAGGTAAGGTGGTGTCACTGGAGTACCGTCACCTGCAAAAAAAGCATAAAGTATTTGTGGATTTAAGATACAAACATTACAAACATTAAAAAAGTAAAGCATGATGAATTTAATCACACCCCTCACCAGAAATGAATCCATATTTATCTCACAAAAAAGCAAAGGACAGAGTGAATCCAGAAGCTCAGTTTGGTGGTTGAAAGCATGTGAAAAACTGATTAATCTTATGTAGCAGTGGAAGGGCAGTAATGAAAAAACAAACAAAAAATCCCAACCAAAACACCAAACCCAAACCAATTAATTCCTAATCTTCAACAATTAGTTATTTGAAGACAGCATTTTTGCCAACTGCCTGTATTGATCATTAAAATAAAGGAAGGCTTCCACCACCATTAAAACTAAATTTCTTTCTCATCCAGAGAGAAAGTAGTTGCCTTTGGAGACTGAACAAAGACAGGTCTGAATTCTTCCCCTACACTCTATTCTTCCCCAAGCATGGATCCAGAGAGAAAGACAAAGGGGTTATTTTGATTTGCACACCACTGCTTCCTTTCATGCTTTTTTTTCCTTGAAGTGGCATGTGCTCCTTTAAAAGGAGCAGACTCCCAGCTTGCCATGGGACCCCATTGTTTTCTATCTGTGATTGAAATAAATCTCCTGAAATATGTTTGGTTTCTCTTAAATTTCAAAGTGATGGCCAGTACTCAGCTGCAAATGGTTTCAAACTGATCTTAGCCACTGCAGATTAAAACTCCCTCATCACTTGCTGTGAAACAAAACACAGTTAAAACCCTCTCATCATCATCTGGGAAATTCTGGTCAAGCTTTACTTTCAGCTATCCTCATTCAAATCTGGAGACATTCTTTGGAAATCAACACAGACAATGTTAGACTTCAGGTAACGCAAGCAAGTTCCCACCAGATTTAGCAGTTACTTCAGGATTTGGCGTTATGGCTAAGCATGTATTTCCACAAACTGAACTGAGAGCAAAGTGTCCCCATCCCTACATAATCTTTGCATCCACCTCCCTGTCTTACTTTCTCCTCTGCTCACTCCCGATATTCAATAAAAACTCCAGACTTATTCTTTGCCAAATTAAGCAGACAAGTGTTTCATTACTTTTTTTTTTAAACTTGTTTATCTTATCTCTTGCTCTCTCTGAAAAAAGTGATTTGCATGTGTCTTGAAGCCAAGAAATATCTTCTAGTCTTTCATACATTTCTGAGCTGATCAAAAATATTTTATTGGAAGAAATTATTATGTAATGGTTATGGGGGAGGAGAGTATGAAACTGAGTACTACAAATAACTGAGTATTCAAGGAATTCTTCAGCTTAAATTTGCTATAGAAATTTGGTTTTAACATGAGATAGAAGACATTTAATATTATCAAAAGAAACAAAATTAACAACAGCTTTGCAACAAAACACCAAACCTATAAATAAAAGCTTATTTTGAAATTGATACCCAGAGTAGTGGAGGAACTAAATCAAGACCACAGCTAAGGCAGAGGAGCTCTATTCTTGTATCAGTTTTGATCACTGTGCAGCCTCAAGTAAGAAACTTCTTTAGTATCTAATGAATCAAATTCAGATAGTGATACCATCTTTAAAGGGCTTTGACATCCTCAATCCTAAGTTTTATTACTATGGCATGCCTGGGTCTGTGGCATAGTTTTGCAAGAAAAAGCCGGTTGTTTCAAGCAAAGAAGTAGCATATGTTCAGTTTAAAATTCAAATGTATTTATAACTGAACACTAATGGCAATGTCATTTATTCATTTAACAAATTTGCAATAGGCCATATGAGGCAAGCCATTTTTAAATGCAGTAATTGGTACTGTACAGAGAAAGAGGACTTAAAAAGTAGCTGAGATTCATCAGAAGTTGCAATGTACCATAAGGTGGTGAATGCTGCCCTCTGGCTCAGGTTGGCAATGGTCACTGATTTAGAAATGTTCTGTTTTCAAAAGTGTGGGGGAGAAAAGAGAGGTTGAGGTTCAACAGCTTTCCTTAATACTTTGGTCTCCAATAGTTAGATGAAAGGGCTACATGCTTGAAACAATACAATGTTAGAAGGAGTTTCCTCAAGGGTTAAAGCTTGTAGTTATTTTAAAATTATGTTTTTCAAGTATCTCCAACACAGAAAAAGAGCTACTTTCTTTTATCATCTATCTTGAATGGGCCATATAAAAGTGTCATGTCAGCACTAAATTTCCGGGCCTGTAGAGGACAGTTTCTTTTACACGGATTTTAAAAAATAATTCAATAATAGATATAACTTATTTCAATGTGTTATTTTAAAGTTTTAGGCAAGGTTTAATAACAAAGGAAAACCACAGTACTCTTTATCTGTTCATACAGTGAAGAAAAGCTTAGCCCATTTCACTAAAGATAGTGTGATTGAGATGTGTATGTCTGCATCTTAACCATAACAGCTTTAGAATCTGCTAAAGATTATGCTTGCATTTTTCTGCTGTAGATACACCATTGCTTTTTTAAAAATGATGTGTGAACAGATGTTTAAGAAAGAGAAGACAATGATTTTATTGTGCTCCTTCTAGAAAATAGGGACCATTTTTCCTTTTAAAAGTTACACCTTCCATTCTACTACCCCACAACTCTAGTTAGTTGGAAATAAGGGGAAATATCCCTCACTTATCTAAGTGGGAAACAATTTCTATTACAGAAGGTAGATGTAAGATACTGCTCCACTGCCATACTAAGTGTGCCCACCCTGCAAGAGGCCCAGAGCCAACCTGTCCTGCTGGTTGGTCTCTTGCCTGGCAGGTTGATCCTCAGAAAAAGAACATTAGACCTGATGTCCTTCTGAGTGCAAGGCTCAGTTTTATTTTCCGACCTCCTCCCACCTAAAATTTGGTGCTTGAGGGTGTTTGAGGAAGCATGAAATAGAATAAAGGGTTACAGGCAACATGCAGGTTCCCTTCAACGTGGTTGAAGGGATTCTATGATTCTGCGAAACTCAGCCCCATTGACGCCTTAGTTTCAGCTTTCATATTGTCCAGAATTTGTACTCCATTAGTATGTAACTCTGAACTTCATGTGGGGCCAGTTACATGTTGGCCAGTTCTCTTCACAGTTTACTTAGACAAAACAGTCCTTTTCCAGCCTGAGAACCAAGGACACCATTGCAGCTCCAGGCCCAAAAAGTATAAACAAGAGGGAATTGAGGAGAGCAATCTGAGAGGATGGGACTTCATAACCTGAAGCTGTAATTGGACAATTAACCCAATATGTAAATGCACCAAAACTTATAAAAGTGTGAAAATTTGTGACATGCTGTCCATCTTGGGTGTAGCCTTGGCCAGGCTCTTGTACTGTCCAGGGTGTATTCTTTGAAGGCCTTTTTAATAAAAACCTATTTTATTCCTTTAACACTGTCTAGCCTCTGTTCTAGGTTGCCTCTCAAGGCATCACCATGACTAAGTCCTAAAGCTTATCTTTCTACAATATGAGCTAGAAGAGCAGATGACTGGAGGCCTTTTTTTTAAGGTGATAAAATGCAATATTCTGAATATGAGACAGTATTTCTCCTTGGAATATTTAATTTTGGATAAGAAACAGTACTCTTCTATACCTAACGAGAAAATTTTGTTTTGTCTTGAGGGAGAAATTTCAGGATAGCTTTGGGAACAACCATCTCGGAATAAAATTGCAAACAGAAAGAAGTTGATAGAGCTTTTTGTACACTCGTAGTACACATTGGCATAAAGGTAATTAAAAAACCCCAAACCAAACAAGCTTAGCATATTAAAAGAAAAAGGAAACCCGAAGCAAACTTTCAAAGGAAGGATTTTTAGAAGTTACGAATGCAATACATGGATTCAAAAGACCCAGGGGAATCAGGTAAGGAGAGCAAAATACACTGGGAAACCTCATAATGTGCTCTCATCTGCACTTAATAGTGAAATTTACACTCACAGAATGAGTTTTAAGAATTTTTTTCCTATAAAAATGAGTAAAAACAAGGCAACTTGCAAATCTTCTAGCTCAGATGATTTCTGAGCTAGAAGATTTTTTTATTTCTGAGAAAGGCAAGTGTTACACTAATTCCATATCCCTGTAAATAAGGAGATCTAGAAAAGCTTTTAACATGGAAAATACCTCCTTTGCTTATTTATTCAGCAGGGGATATGTAGAATCAAGTGGAAATTACTGAAAGTGAATTTGAGTCTTTCAGCAATAGAATTAGCTATGTGGGAAAATTAGTTTCTATGTCTTTAGCCACTACCACGGCTTCCGAGAAGAAAAGAACCTGTTTTGAGAAAGGTCACATAATTAGAACTGATGGAAAGATAGAAAATAATTTTTTTCAGGTTTTGAAATTTGTTGCCCTGCTTTGAGCACACAAAAAGCCTTTCAAAAATCTGCAGAAACAAAATAGTATTAAAGCAGTTGTTTTGATACTCAGTGTAGCCTGCTGGGTATGCTCTATTCTGAGGAGTTTTCACACTGAATTTGGCAGAACATAAAGCTGAGCCTAGGTCATAAATTTCCCAGGCCAGGGCCAGAGCCCACAGACCATAACAGTCTCTAAAGTTTGATGACAATGTTTTGGATTTTATGAAGGCATGTTTGGCCTATATTGCATGTGACAGCGAAGTCACTAATTCAAACTTTTCCTCAGTGATGTAGCCAAGAATTCAAGTGGTTGGTATTGGCATGGCAGGAGAGCTGGTATTTTGGGGGTGCTTGAAAAGATCTCTGTGCACATGGTGTGAGTTGGCCAAAGTGCTTAAAGGTGTCCTAGGGAAATGCAAGGGGCTTTGGGAACTATCTTCTTGTTTCTTCTCTGCAACAGCATCTGTTCTCTTACTTACATCTCCCCAAATTCTGAGAAAATATTTCAGTGGGAAAGAGGTGATAGAGAAAAGCTGGGAATTTGACAGGGAGCTTGTGACAACACAAGGTCGACAGAGGTGAATATCCCAACATCTGGAGCTAAATGTGAAAGTGCTGCTGAGGCTATAGAGTTCACATCTTGTGTTAGCTCTGGCTGAGATGGATAGCACAGCCCTCGCAGTGCTGTGCTTTGCACTGCTAGATAGAAAACTGTTGATAACACACCAGTGTTCTGGCCACTACTGAGCAGTGCTGGCACAGCATCAGAGCTGTCTCTCCAACATTCCCACCTCACCAGCAGGCTGGGCAGAATCTTGGGAGACACAGCTAGGACAACTGGCCTAAACTGACCAAAGGGATATTCCATACCGTATGACATTGGTCATATATATAAGCTCAGGTATAAAAGCTAAGAAAAGGAGGAGGAAGAAGGGTCATTTGTTATCTCCATTTGCCTTCCAGAGCAACCACTACCTGTACTGAAGACCTGCTTTCTAAGAATGTATGGACATGACTTGCTGGTGGGAAGTAAGGAATAAAATCTTTGGTTTTTTTCATTGCTTGTGCATGCTTTTGCTTTAGTAAACTGCCTCATCTCAACCTATGAGCTGTTTCCTATCTTATTTTCTCTCCCCTGTCCAGTTAAGATGGAGGAGTGATAGAGTGGCTTAGTAGGCACCTAACCAAGATCAACCCACTACACACCTGCACAATTTTCTTCTCTGATGGTATGGACAAAATTCAGTCTTTGGGAAGCTTCCACATCTGTATAAAAACATCCTTGTTCTTCCTGTAGGGACAGAGTCACTGAGCTTGACAATGGAAGCAAGAGAAGACATGAAAGACAAAGCATGTGTTTTTCGTCCTGCTCCCACCAGCCTTGGTGTTTCCCTGGCCTTTTTTCTCTACGGAGATCCCAGATGGATGAGTAAACAACGGGATTACTGTATTTATACAGGTATTTCCAGAGCTGAAATATAAAGAAAATGAAGGAAAAATAAAGAAAATTAAGGAAATATAAAGAAAATGAAGGAAAAATTTTTATGCTTCCCACACATTTATACTCCAGATAGAGATTCTCTGATCGACTTCTAAGTCCACACAGATATTTTTAAAATAGTACATTGCTAGAAAATCCTTATTTGTATTAATTTACCTAATGAAGTAAGACAAAGGAGTAACTAATTCTCAAGGAAAGGTGATGGTAAGTTACGTTGTCTTGAGAGTTGGTGCCTTTTCTCACTGATGTTACATTCCAGAGACATGAGTGCACAAATACCACACAGCTGAGACTTTCGAAAGAATCTGAGTGGCAAGGACCTCAGCTTTTTCCAACCAATTAATCAGAAGACATTCCAATATATTTTTCCATTTACCTGATTAAGAAGCTATGTTACACAGCACAAAAACCAAATCTCTAGCTTCCCTGACGGAAGTGGGAGGACTTGTGCTGGTCACAGTTGACACAGAAGGTAGAAAGTGAAAAAGATGTGCTAAGTAAAAAACCTGCTTCTTTCTTGGTGAGTTTGGAAACTGCAGATCTCTCTCATCACCTGTGAATCTTTTGAAAAAGGCTCTAGCAGCTCCTTTGCTCAGAGTGACAATACCTAAGTGACTTAACTTCTAACATCGCACATTTAATTTAAGTTAGAGCAGAACAAGTCACCACCAGAGAACTACTGGCAAATAGAACATATTTCATTGCAAGGAAGCAATCAGGATGCTCATGAGCTTTATGGAGGATTTAGTTGTTTCACCTCCAGCTTTCAAAATGAACTCTTCTTTCATTTGTTTTAAGTAGCTTCTTATTTTCTGAGTGATTTTGCCATAGGAATTTGAACACATTCTCAAATTAAAAAAAATTAGAACAGTAAATCAGACTGTAAGATAAAGAATAATACCTCCCTTATTAAGTATCACTAAAAGTTACAATTAATATGAATTTTAATATGCAAGTCAGCTTCCACTCAAAAAATCCAAAAACTTGATATAAAATGAGAGCTCTGAAACAGCTGGGTAGCTTGAACCTGATATAAACTTTATCTTTCAGAATGATATGCTGCACATCTTATAGCTAAAGACACAGCTTTAATTTGCAAGCCATGGAGAAGAGAGAACACATAGGGAGAATTCCTCATTACTGTGTCAAGGGAAACTGAGAACATTTGCTTAGACTCCCAATAGGGGTACGAAGAGATGTTGAAATTTAGAGGTTAATAACAGTTATTGTAGTCCTTTAATGAGTTTTTATTTTCAAAACATGCGTACCCAAAGTAAGAGTTCAAGACTTTAAGTGAGGTTCAAGTGTATGCTTTGAAATGGGAATAATATGGGAGTAGATGACATTTACACCATCTAAATCAAAAGAAAGGAATTAAAATGAGTTTATACCTGAAGTGAAGAAAAAAATTAAGCTAATCATGTGAATCTGAAGTTATTTATGCATGGATGTCTGGACAAAAGAATGCAGTAAATACTAGCTTGTTAACAAAGACTATGGACTTGAAAGGAAACACCAAGGTCTGTAGGAGAAAGAGGAAAGAATGGAGAAACATTTCCTGTTTACTGTGACATTAGATCTGCAGTGGCTCAGGAACACTTGGTTGAAAATAAAGAACTAGCTCTTTCCAACAAGTTGCTAAATGTTGACTGACAGCCGACTGGGTTGAGCAAAAAATAAGAGGAGAATAACATTAAGTATAATAACATAAATTAAGGATAGTTTTCACACTTGTAATATCCATTTTAACCATTTTCTTTGAATCAGTATCTAATTAATACTTCTGGACTAGGCCTTGTATGCTGGTAATAATACCTTTAGTATCATTTTCATTTGAATTCTTCTTAATGCTTTCTTTGTCTGGGTTCTCTGCCTTAATACAAATTAACTTTGCTTTTATGTAATGCCCCTGGCAGAGTTTTTGAGACTCATGGCACAGAGTCACATTACACTAATCCATGGCAAATGTGCAAAACTGCTGAAAGGACAGTGGCATTTTGGCTTTGGTGGTTTGGTTTTTGGTTGGTTTTTTGAGGTTTTTTTTTGTGGTGGTGGAAGGACACAAACGACACAGAGAGGATGTATGTTGGACTGGGTTAATTTTGTGTCAAGTCATCCTGCCAGGATTATATGATCTTTAAACTTGGTATCAGTAAAACAGGGATGGGACTTTTGGGATCAGCCAGCAGTTACACTGAATTAGGTCTAATGTGAAACTGCACCGTGAGAAGGGAAAAGTCACTTCTGGGCATTTTAGAGAGCTGTGAAATGCCCTCCCAGCTTAAGAGAGAGGAATGAGGCTACAGGCCTGTCAGAAGAAAAGAATTTAAAGTGAGGTTGTGTCTGAGGGGAAGGCAAACCCAGTCAGTGTAGACACAGAGTTTGATCCACAACTCTCTGAAGTCAAATGTTTTAGTTTACGTCAATGGCCTTTGATTAGGCCCAGAGAGAGCTGTAAGATCCAAGGGCTGCCAGGCTTGGTTACAGTCATCAATACTATAAATCCCTGAGAGAGTTTCCTTACTAAACTCTAGGCCTTTTTGCTGCAGGACGCTAACTAAGGGCATGATCCTGAGCAAGCGGAGTCCCATCGGCTCCAAAGGCCATAAATTCTTTTGACCATCTTGCAGCACAGATTCTCCGGTTTGCTGTAACTATTTAATACAAGCACCAGAAAGGACAAGAGAATAAGAGACAGTTTCTGGCGAAGAGAAGCTGTTTCTACTGCCAGAACAGGAGCTTTCTCCAAGGGCAGGGTGAGCTAGGAAGGCCCAGCCTGCTGTGAGCTGGTCCCAGGGGCTCTTCCATAGGCACAGCCGGAGCTTGGCCAGGAGCCTTCCCTGTGCAAAGGGGAAGCTGGACTCGGAGGCTGCCTGAGGGAAGCCTTCAGGTCCATTTTGTGGCACTGAGCCCAGCAAGTGGCCCACTAACTATAACAGTCTATACGAGTTTGTTTCGTTTTTATAGCATCTTGTGAAAAAAATCTGATTTCTCTAGTTATTAAACCTTTCTGAACTGAGACAAGCTCATGTGGGAAACAGTTCTCTTAGAAGACAAAAGCTATAACGCTCCTTGCTGCAAGAACTTATCATAATGCTGTATACTTGGGAAATCCTTATCTGCAGATCAACCTTGAAGCTCACCATCTTACTTCCTCAAAGCCCAATTTACATTACTTGGTTGTTTGCGGTTTTTGTTTTGTTGGTATTGGTTGGGTTTTTTTAAAATAAATTTCAAAGAGAAATATATGCAGGGTAAGCAGAAAATAAATCAACAATAACAGAAAACCAGCAACTTGATTCTTTCTTCCTGCTTCTGCAAAAAAACCCATAAAAGCTCAATTGTCCTCTCAGGACTCCTTGTAAGTCTTAACAAAAGTCTCTAAAAAGCAGCTAAATGAAAGACCAGGGAGTTAGCAGCAGGGCAGATCTATCATAGGCAAGTCAGACAAAACACTCTTCCTTCTGACCATATCTAGGCTTAGTTCTGATCTCCTTACTCACGCTGAGTAATAATTCACACCATAACTAGCCCCACTGGAGCTGCTAAAATCACTTGGAGTAAGCCATAAGCCTGTTTGACAAATATCAGTCTGATACACTAAGGCTTAAAATCCTAAAAGCTAATTCAAATATTATTTTTGTAATTACATGGCCTCAAAAAATTATTCTGTTCTTTGTTTTTGTTACTGTGGTGTGTTATCTTCCAAACAAAACCAGAAAGTTTGTAATTTTCTTTTTTGTTTGTTTTGGTTTTCGTCTTAATATAGAATCCAGCTAGAAAAATAATATTTTGTCTAACATAGAAAATGCAATGAATATACAAAGATATATGAAGAACGTGCACCTTTTTGACAGAGATATTAAACCAGGAAAACCTGGGGCTAAGTCTACAGTACAAACTTCTGTCTGAAAAGTAAATTAGTCAACAATGTAATAGGACATGATCTCAGCCATTTACCGAGGCTGAGCCTACCCAGTGATTAGCCTGACTCAAAGGCCTTACTTATTTACTGGCCTTACTTATTTATTGCCCCTTCATGTTGCTTTGCTCACCCATGGGTACGTGACAGTGATGCTGCTGGGAGGGAGACCTGCTGTGCTGCTGCACAAGTGTGCACTGCAGAGATTTTTCCTACCTGTGTAAATTGATCTCTGTGTCTGTCTCAGTAAGCCCTCGGAGAGCTTATCCATGTTTCTAATCACATGAAAGGGAGGTGCTGGAAAGTGTCAAAAGACTACTGACCATCCAGCAAACCTTCCTGAGTTTCAGCCTAGCAAGGCTGGACACCAGCACCAGTGGAAGCACTCCAAAAGCTAATCAGGATCGTTAGGAAGGCTATTCTTGCTCGACATCCTGAATGCCTGCTAGTGAGCTCAGCGTGGAGATGCGCAGCCCTGGCGAGTCCCGGAGGTGCCAGCAGCGCTGCTCAATGACTGCCATGGCACAGCCCAGCCCAGCGGTGCTGCCCAGCTCCTCCTCCAGCAGGAAGCCTGGCAACGAGGCACTCAACCAGTCCAACAAAAACTACGAGCTCTGCACCACGCCAGCTATTTGCCAACAACCAGCAGCCCGCAGGCTGGATACAGTTACCTGGTTATTAACGAATGCTGCTGATTAACCTTTTCAAAGCACTCTGTCCACCACACCTACTGGTGGGAACCTGCACTGATAACGCTCAGGGGAAGTTGCTGACACCGGACTGACACGGGGGGTACTGAAAAGGCACCCCAAGAAGTGACAATGCCTTCAAGAGTTAGATATAAACCAGGAGAGTTCTTCCAGAGACATTTGGGAAGAACGGGGTGGGGAGGGTAAGCTTTTTTAAAGCTTTCTAAAAGTAGTTAAGAGTACAGACTTCACCATAATTTACACTATATCTCAGGCTGCTGTGCTTGATTGAGAACAAATTAAAATTTTATTCAGAAAGCTTCTTATTATGCCCCAGAATTAAATTTGGCAGAGATCCTGACACCCTCCCCCAGCTATTCTCACCCATGTTTCAAGCCCAAAATTCTTGAAAGTAATGTACTGCTGAAACATAGATGATGGCATCTAAAGCACTCAAAATGATGGGACAAGTTCCAAAGAATCTGGGGACTGTAATGCTCTGGCAAAAAAAAAAAGTACTTTTGTATCTATATTTCTTTTAATTTTTAATTTATTTTGTTGTAGTTGTTGGTCATACCTCCTAAGCATTTTGAAGCTTAGTTTTCTTTAGAATATACCAAATAGATAAGAAGTCAAGACTCTGGGAAAGGGTCATGAAATAACATGAAACTAGAGCAAGAACAACAAAAGATACAAGATTTTTAAATATAACAAAGTTTGCACTAAGATATTGAATGCTGACAATTAAAACAAAAGCACCAGGAATAAGCAAATATGAAGAAGCTATCTAAATCTCAATCATTAATAGCAACAAAGGAGGCAAAACAAACAAATTCTGAAAGAAAAGTACAGAAAGGACAAATATGAAAAAGAAAAGATTGCACAAAAAGCATATTAGAACGAAGAAAAGAAGCCCAAATTCAATAATATATGTAAGAAAACAACCCAGCCTCATTTTGCCACAATAAGACTGCTTATGCATACCTTTACCGGGGGGTTTGCAGAACACTTTATAAAATTGTCGTTTTCTCAGTTTAATAGAACTGTTACTCTTTAAGCTAAAAGCATAGTAAAAAAAAAAAAAAAGATTTCTTGCCTAGATCCTTGCTATGGCTGAGATTTCACATGACAATTGAGCCAGTTTGACAGCTTGCTGCTGTTGACTGGGGAAGCTGCCTCACCCCCCTGCTTTGTTCCCGGCCATGTGGTCTTACTCCTTCCCTTGCACTGAAATCGGCACTTGCTGACACCCCAGTAAAAAATACTCCACTCTCTTAATTAAAAACAAAACCTTTTTCTTCTGCAGATATTTTTGTTTGTTTTTAAGTAGCATTGAGGAGAGATACGTGAAACTGCTTAATAGTTCCATGAAATCTTCAATATTAAAATATTCCGGGAGCTATGGGGATGACCGATATTTGGTTTTTGTGCCTGTTCTGTTCATTCCAATATTACCTATTTCATTTCTTGGAATAAAAATACTAAATGCAGTTCCATTACCCTCATAAAAAAAAAAATGTAGCAAGGGTTCAGGTTATAGCCCCCTGTGCAAACTGTAACAAAAGCGGGATATGAGAACTAAAGTGAGTTTCCCTGTGAATTCCACACTATGAACTGACATTGTATGAGCACAGATCAAGGCAGGCTATCTGGCATCAGCTACACTGACAACTGAGAACAGGAAAAAATTACAAATCAGTTGCCATATTCCGCCATCATTTGCACTCTTACAACCTGGTTGACATTCACTGCTTCAGCAGTATTCGGGTTTGTGTATACAGATTAGAAAACAAGGAAAATCTAACATGGGGTTACTGCTATTATTTAAATAAAGGATCTGGAGGTTTTTTTCTCTTCTGTTTCGGGGAGGACAGATTTATTTTTGAGTGGTCTTATAACGGGCTGGAAAAATCTGTGCTTGTGCTATAATCCACAGACCACAGAATGATGTCCATTACTTTGCATTAGCCAAAAATTTTTCTTTGGGCAACGTTATTGCCAGACCCACACAAAAAATCCTGAAAACCCCAAACACAAAAACTAAACACAAAGTTATTGCTGAAAACAAAGCTTAGTTTCTAATATTCAGCCCGGATTCTTACTCATAAAAGCAGTTTCATTACTATCTGTGGTACAAACAGGACATGGCAGCATGCAGGCTATTAAAACCAGAGATTATTCAAAAGTTAACATGTGGTTTTTATTTACAGAAACAGAACAAAAGAGACTCTAATTGAAACAGATCATTTAAATAAACCCAGCACACTGCTTATGCAGATAGTGTACTTATGTAGATACACACGTGCATGCACATGCACACCCAGCCAGAGCTTCCAGTGTTTTCTGGCTTCTGTAGTACACACAGGGACCTAGCGGGCCCAAAACTCTGGCTGCACATTCCAGGATTTTCTGGGTATCCAGGCCCCCCAGTACAGATCTGGGAGTCACTGGGCATGAGCCTCTGCTCAGCTGCCTCTCAGGGAATTTGTCTGTGTTTCATCAAATACAGCATATCCCTGAGAAATATCTAAGGATATTTGATGTACTGATATTTTCCTGATAATTTCCCTTATTGTTCCTTTTTAAGAGACAGCGGAAATTATTTAGATTGCTTGTTAAAAGAAACAAACACAGGAAATGAAACCGGGTGAAAATAATCTCTTAATTTTGAGGGTGCATTGAGGTGGAACAATCCTTACCAAAGATAACTGAAAATGTAAACACACTGATTTCAATCAAGAGCACTTTTCATAAGAATATTTCAGTCACTAGTTGCTGCTGATCTTTTCAGAGGTGTGTTACTCATTCTGGAATATACACAAGAGTTCAAGTGTTGCATAATTACATAAAACAGGGCCTATACAAGAATATCCTGTTTTGCTTCCTGTACACTCACTAGGGTGGCTCAGCTGAATCCTTGACAACATCTAGCTCCATGAAGAAAACATCAAGACTCCTTGCTGATAGGAGGTTTTTTACCTAGAGCTTCTCAGCAGTTGGGCTGTTTAGCCCCAATGTGTAAGCAGACAATCACCCTATTGTTTACCTTCTACTCAGAAGGAGCATTACTGCTTTTCCTCACTGTCCACGGTCTCTGTAATCTTAGCAGTCATGTTCACTCAGCAGTTAGTCTAAATATGAGCTTCCCAAAGGAGTTTCAAATCCATCACATAGATTAGTATCACTGTGGTTTGATGCTATCTGTGACAAATTCCACAGTAATTAACATTTTAAACCATGGTCAATACCAAAATTATTTGACGAGGACTCACTCTAGCCCCCAAATCGTGAGAAATTAACAAATTTAAGGGGTATTATTACGGAGTGAATAGGCTGTGGAGGACAATGTATCTTTCAAAAACCCTGTCAGCATTGCTTCATCTCATTACATATCGCTATATCTTTAAAAAAAGGAGCGATTCAATTGTGTGATGGTGAATCATGAAACTTCACAAACATTCAAGGAACACACATGCCACTACAAATTAACCATTAGCCCTGCATGGTATTCATCCTTTCTGTCACACACTGTGGGAAGCACGCCTTATTAGCATGGAAGCATGGAGCAATAGCATCTCAGTGTACTTAACATTCGCTTACCTTGGAAAAAAGAGCACACAATTGCAGTCTTAAACAAAAACCCCAATCCTCAAAATGCTGCAGATCTATTCCTTTCCACATTTAATCCTTGGATTTAAAAATTGCAAAACTGAATCCCAAATCCTTTTCTTTCCTCTCTTCCAGTTCACTGTTTTTTACAATGAAATGTACTTTTTGCATTTTTAATCAGCTTTAATCATAAATAAGGCAGGCATCACAATTGCAGCTATTGCAGGGTTCCCCCTCACACACGTCTTTCTTGGTTTTGAATTTCAATAGTACCCTCAATTGGGGGTCTTCCTAGATCCCAGATGTCGAATTATATGGTCTGTCCTATTCTTAGAGGGGCAATCCCGTTCCCTGTTAAGTTTCACAAGAATCTGAATAGCTATTCTGCAATCACCCATTTCTTCCTTAATTGTATTACAACTGAACATAAGTTTGATCATTAAGAAACAGTTCTTCTTGACTTAACAGTTTCTTAGAAATTTTTAGAAAGTATCTCCTGTCTTTACTTAGTAATATGAAGCACTCTGTGCAAACCCTTAAAAAAATAAATCTACATTTAGCATCATTGTTCCTGTTTGAGGTCCTGTGCGGTCTATAAAATCTCAAGAAAGGGGCCCACTTCCCATACCCATCCTACTGACATGCTGTTTTATTTAAGAATCAAGAGTACATTTTACAACCACTTTGCCATGTTAAAAAAGAAAGAAACATAAAAGTGACTTTCAGGGGGAGGGTAGACCTATGTTTTGTTTTACTAGCTTCTTTCAGAGTAAACTTGTAAAATAAAAAGATATAAATGCCAAAGAATTTTGTAAACGCTAATGTAGCAGTAAGCCAGAGCCTCCCACTGACCTAGAAACAGAACTGGTATTTTAAAGGTGCACCGCTTTAATGTACATCTTATACATATATGTATTTGAAATGTCATTTTCTCTCAAGTGTAACCCAACACTGTGGAATCACACACATCTCAGAAATAACTCCTACCCACTCCTACTTCAAATAGTAACAGAGGCTAGCTGGCAGATAAGGTTAACATTGTGTAAGGTATTTAAACTAGCAGAGCAGTTCAGATACGCAGCAATGCATCACGAAGGCAAGTCATGGCCTTTGGCACCCTTCCTCATATTATTATTAATTACATATTTCCTCATCTTATTAGTGTTTGAATGGATGTAAGAAATAAACAAAGCTGCTCTGAAGTATATTGCAGACATACTACAGCCTGACATCTTTCTGGGATTAATAAAAGAAGAACCGGTACTACAAGTGAACTTTGGCTTGTATGTCCTCAAGGCAATTTTGTTTTTGGATAGATTACATGGTCAACTGTTATCTGGATCTGGGAGGGACCATTTCTTTAGAGATATTGAGGATCCTATTGAGCTACATGGCAGCAATCATAACCTCCCTTGTTCTTACAAAAGAAAAAAAAAATCTTTTGAGGCTTGACCATATCAGCAACCCACTGAGTTATTGAATAATCTCTGTGCTGCACTCAGGCACAGCTGTTAGCATTCATTATGCTATGATTTTCATTGTGTAATTTACTTTAAAATCATAAATATCTAAACCCCCTATATGCATAACAGTTGTATTAACATCATATCAGATAAGTTAGGTGCTGAAGTCCATCTAATACTATCTGAACTTGCCCTTAAAGTTGTAGACATGTAAAGTTATCTGAAATTGTGCAAAAGTCTCAGCTCCAAACTTCAGATATGTTCACAAGTAAGGTATCTTTAAGCAATTCTACTTCCCAAGCAGTATGCTTTATTAGCATTATCAAAGGGATGAACTAAACTCCCATTGTTCGTGCTGTACCACTTCACAGCAACATCTGCTGGGTAACCCAGAGCTGTAATAACAGCAACCCTGACATACTGAAGTGACAGAACAATATGAGACACGGCTATGGGAAGGCAAGGGTTAGATAAGAGGATAAGGGAAGGCTTTCACATCAAAGACTTTGCCTTGAAATGACACCTACCCTTTGCTACTGCCTGTGCCATTGATTTCATGTCCGGGTTGCCAGTTCATCTAGAAGTCTCCCCAGCTTATGAGAGTTTGTATCAGAAACAATAAAGTCAGATGGCAGTTTTGTATGCCTTGGGGGAGAAAGCAGATCCATACACTGGGGAAAATGATAGAAAAACCAGAATCATTTTTACTCTATTCCACAGTCATTTATTCTTTCAGCTAGCATTTAGTTTAAGTGCACCTAACAGTGTTAGGACCTGAAATTTCATGGCCAAAAGTTCCCTCCTCTCTAAGAGGAAAAAGGTTTAAAAACCCCACATTCCCCTTAGTAAGGCAATAACAAGTATATTTGGGTTGATAGTCCTGTTGATGCAATAGTTGAGGCAGGGGATTTTTTTGTTGTTTGTTTGTTTGGTTTTTTGTGGGTGTTTTTTCTTGTTGTTTGGGGTTTTTTTCTTCTTTTGTTGCAGCAGGAGTATCTTTAGGGCAAAAGTCTCTGGGAGAAACACTATTAAATACTTAGCCTGGACAAAAGCTTCTTGCAGAGGAAACTTCAATTGCTTTTCAGCTGCACTGTGGTTTATTGTTTGCTTTAACTCAGGCCAGAGCCTAAGCTACATACCATGGTGTCTGTTAAAAAATCATTATGGTGCAATTAAAAACAACGTTTAAAGTGGAATTCCCCCCTCCCCTTTCTCTGTATAACTGTTGTATGCTTCCTCTGTGCCTTTCATGATTATCTGCACCAGCTCTGGTCAGGAGATACAGCTGTCATGAAACACTCAACAGATGGCAGTGGTTGGGTGATGCTTCATCCATTTTTGGATGCTCTACTGACATTTGAGCTCATGCCTTCCATAAATGCTGTCATGCCCCTGACTCTTTTTAGCCAACACAAGCCTACAATGTGCAGTGACGATATTCATCTTTCCAAAGGAATAGAGATAAATTGAAATGCCCTTATGAAAAGCAATATAAAATACTTAAATTTAGTGTCCTTTAAAACATTTAACCATTATAGATAGATATGGCTAGAAAATAGATAGACTGATAAATTGGTAGATGGATCTCCTTTCTTACTGCTGTTTCATCCTTAAGCTATTTTATTTTTATAAGGCTCTTCAGAGACTGACTTAGCTTACAAAGAACAGAAATTTCTCTCTAGTTTTAGGAAACTGCTAGGAACTGGAGTGCTTAGAAAAGAAATTGATTAGCACAACTTCTTTAAAAAGAAACATCTAAAAGATACAGAGTACTTTTAAGCTTTTCAGGTAGTAACGGGTGCTTAGCCTCCAATCTTATACTAAGTGTTAAAAGCTTATTTCTAGTGCATTATTTTTATATAGTTAGAATCAAACTGGAAGATGCATCAGCTTGAGTACTGAAAGATACCACACTGTCTTTATGGGGTTTTTTTTTGGGGGGGGTTGTTTGTTTTAAAACAGCTTTATAATAGTGCTGCCTAATATGATTGTTTGGTATGAAGAGACTGTGACAATCCCCGTATGTGTCCCACACAGGGCACTACCTTTCATGCTTACCAAGGCTCAATCCCAGTCACTGTGACTCCTGATACAAAAACAAACAAGAGATAAGAGATGGAGGGAGAAGAGGTGGATAAATTCATGTACTTAATCACAGGGATTAAGAAAGACATCTTGGGAATGGTGAGTACTGGTATTTTGTCCTGACCTAGGAGTGGTGGCTACATTTTTCTCATGCTGTTTCCAGTGCAACTCATTCTTAATGCAGGATGTTCAGAGACTATCACTGCAAATGCAGATGATGGGTTTAATTGCAAACATTTGATGATGCCCTTCACTATGAGGCCTATTTTTTCATGTTAAGAATGATGTGCTTTACAAGTTAATTTATAACTTAACAGTGATGAAAGAAAATGTATGGGCTACGTCTTTGCCAACAGTCCTTGCTGAACAGCCAGGAGATATTTAACCAGGTACTTAAGCAAGACACACCTTCTAGTGTGATGAAAAGGAAACTAAAGTTAGGGAGTATGATCTAATTCTTCAAGCCTGAACTTATATTTAGCACTGGAAGTATCAGCAGAATTATGCCATGACAGTGTGAGGCAGGACTCACTTTTTACAGCTCAGCAATAGATTGTGTCCTGTGTGAAGTGATTCAGATCTCATAGAAACTAACTCCACAACAACAAACACAACTCATTATTTGGTAACACTAGCCATGGTTGGCTACCTCACAGAACAGCTGACTGATGTAACTGCTTACAGCTTTCAAATTAGTCAAAGAACCTTCAGACTGCTGCCTTCTCTGTCAGATTTAAGGGCAATGACTGGAGATAGGGCAATTTCAATCATTTTTCATATACTGTATTTCTGTTACCTTCAACTGTTAGGACGGTAAGGGAAAGGGACTCAGTCTATACCTGAGCCTGTAATTGATCAACAGGATCACAGCCACTGATTTTCAGCATGAACTACATGGTCTGCCTCTACAAGAGTTACATTTATTGAATATTTGATTCCCAAATTTCACCTCTAGAGACAGCAAACTAGCAAGAGAATCTAAAGCTGACATATTAACTTAGCAGTTCCTATTGTTTCATTATTCTTGGGCTTCACAGACAACATCCTTGCTAGATCAGAACAGTCAGGTATGGCCAACTAATCTGCACTATTAGACCTCAGAGAGCAACAGGAATATACAGGGTTCAGGCTTGGCACCACCACATCTATAACTGTATGTCTGAGCATTAGAAATTAAAGAGATGCTAATGCTGTAAATCAGAGGGTTAATCTTCTCTCTCAGTACTTAGAAGTCCTCAGGATCCTACTTTCACTATGTACCCACACCAAGAGTGCAGACAGCAATTCTCATGAATTTCTGCCTTTAAGACAGCACAGTTCTCTGATGCCTCAGCAAGTATCAAAGAATATGTAATATATGCATTTATCATAGTTTCACATCCCATTAAACACTCTCTTATTTAAATACAATTTATCTCATGTTGCAGAAAAGTATGTTCTCTAGCTGTAGCCATATCATTTGCTATTTTGCTGAATTGTGCCACTGCATTCATTACCTAATATATGAAGAGAGTAAAGTAAGAAACTATAGTTCTTTGCAGCACTG
The DNA here is from genome assembly GCA_013399835.1 of Leptocoma aspasia. NCBI lineage: Eukaryota > Metazoa > Chordata > Aves > Passeriformes > Nectariniidae > Leptocoma > Leptocoma aspasia. The sequence goes on along the minus strand of VXAX01001526.1, from coordinate 1,176,180 downwards.
GCTAGTGCATTTAGACACTCTTTTGTACCAATTTCAGACACTTCCAGGATAGAGGAGTAACTAGAACAGGATTTGAAACCCTTGTAACTTCTAAACATGAGCTACAGAGAAGTCTGCAGTGCATCTGTGTAAGTCTGGACAATATTACTATTTCCTGAAGCATTTCCCATCCCATATGTTTATCTCACACAATTTTGTGGAGCTGTATTAATGAGTGGAATCTTACTAGTGGTTATAGTTTCATTCTAAGTTAAAACCTCAAGAACCACCTGTTGCACACTTCATACAAATGACAGCATGACACTGAAAGCTTTCACATAAATTCTAGCTATAAGTCACCTCATAAGACACTGATTTTCCTTGTAAAAAAGGGTACAGAGCAATTCCTTCCTTTCATATGCACATGACTTTGCCTTTTTTCAGCATCATTAACTTGGCGACTGGGCATTTCATATTTTGTTTGGCTCTTGGAATGTATGAGCTTATAGAAGTTTGAGCTGAGAGCTGTATGGTAACGGTTACTTCTCTTGTTACATTATTCTTGATTATATAACAATATAAAATGATAAATGACTGAGAGCAGAAACACTGGAAAAAGCAGTAACAAACACCCTGCAAACACACAAAACAGCAAAGCCGAGCAAAAAAAATCTTGCTGCAAAGATTCAGAAGCCACAGCTGATCTGTTTGAGCACTCTGAGACTACACACAATAGGGAGCTTTCCAGTACTAATCTGTTGTGACATTTTATAGAAACTAATTCTTTCAGACAAATAAAGGTCTAGTTTGGAACAATTTTTATTCAGGCCATCAACATCATTCCTGATTTGATGTGATTTTCAAATAGCATATGTTTTTCTGTTTGTGGTCTTCACATCCTGCATAAAAGCAGGATAAAACTATCAAATTCAGCATTCACAAAAAAGCCAAGATAGCAGGCAGGTGCAGTTTAACAGATTTTAAGGCAGGACAAGCACATTACAGGGAGAATTTTGAACAAGAACAGAGTTACTAATGTCTATATATTTGGCATATGTATGTCTATTCACACATATGCACACACATCGGGAATTTTCGCATAAAACTGTTTTATCACTTTCTCAGCTGCCTGTATGCTGATCATCAGTAACTATCTGAAAACCTAAAAAAAAAAAAAAAAGTTGTTTGAGGGGGTTTTTTTGTGGCTTGAGGCTTAAGTAGTAACCCTTCTGTCAGTGTTTCACTGTGTTATTCTGAAGAGCAACTCTCTGCATGTGAGGAGGCAGACACTGGTGATTCAGGCAGGCCAACAAAGTACAGTAGTATCACTCAGCTGATAGTTAATGATTTCCCATTAATGCAGTTCATTTTTCATAACCCAGGGTTCAAACAGACACAGCTGCTATTAGGGATGTAACAATATTGAACTTCAGACCAAAGGTATAGGAGAGCTTCTTTTATAACTCTAGCTACTGGACCCATCTGGCTCTTCACTTAAGTACTGCAAATGAAGGAGAGACACACTTTGCTTCCCATCAGCAAGGTCCTGAACAGAATACACAATTATTCAGAATAAAGGCTTTCCAGTAAAAACTAGCTGCATTAACAACACGCTCCTCAACTTTGGTGGATGAAAACAATTTAATCCACTTTATTTACTAAAGAACACTGGAGAAATTAAAACAATATAAAAAAGTGAAATCATGCTTACTTTGAATAATTTTTAATACCAACATCCCCCAAGACTCATCATGAACAAACTGGGTCAGTGTTTCTAAACCATTTTCTTCTGGAAATGAAAGATTGAGTTTTGATTTACCTCCACTTTGAAACAAGAAGGGGGAGAGAGAAAAAAAGAGAGTTTCCAGGCTTGTAGGACACACCAGAAGCTCATATACCTTCTCTTTCTGGTAGGAAGCTTTCAATATTGAGGCATGAGACTTGCAGTTCCCCAACATCCCATCTCTGAGTACCTTAAAAAAAGTAGTATTCCCCTTCTCCAGCAAACTCTAATGAAATGCTTAGACTTGCTTTACATTTTTGTTTCCATCACTTTGAAGTAGACAGCCTTCAAGTGCTAGAAATGTTATCAAACTGCTTACTTTTAAGAAAAGATCTGTTAAATATAAAATCCTTTCCTTGTGCAATAATCTTCTATTTTCATTTCTGTTGTGGAGATCTGACAGAAAGTAGATTATGACAAAACTACATTTACCTCCAATTTCTACCAACATCTGTAAATTAGGATTTGCAAGAAAAGAAGTGGATTATGTACTTTCATTACAATTACAGGACTACAGAACAACAACTGTTTCCTAGTTATGATTATAGCTAATCCTTTCATTGCCCACAGTGGACCAAAAAAAATTTCATAGCTTAAATGTAAAAGTAGGTGTCTTTTCTTATCAGCAGCTTTTAAAGCAGAAGTATCCAAGCACAATGCAATTTTAAATTACAGGAATCTTTGTCAGGACTTACATGCAACTTCACATCTTTTTGGGTTCCCTCCCCATCTAAGAACACAAAATCATTTTGCAATTACTATAGAATTCATTCTCAATATTGACTGTAATTTTGGTGTTATCATTTTTCCTTTTCAAATCTCTTAAGACCATTGCTAGCATTGCTAGAATTTATGTCCACATACCAAAATCAGTTCTGGATGGGTTCCCCATTACTTGTAGTACCCAATATTATTATCGTTCTAGAACACTGGGAAAAGTGGGGTCAATTCACCCCTTTCCATAAACTCCCAGTTTTCAGTCCTTCCTTTATCCCCAAGAATACTATCTCCAAATTGCATAATTTCACTCAGATATAAAAATTTATAAAAGAAATTTATAAGAAACTTGAAAAGAGTTTTGCTAGATCTAAAGTTTATTCTCAACTATTAGAATATCCTTTTGTAGTCTATGTTGATTCTCAAAGACACAACTTTACTTCCAAGTGTTGATTTCCCTTAAAAGTTAAACTGGAAAACCACATACAATTCCTTGCCAAGCTTTATCAGTTTTAGATTTCCAAAATCAGGTTATGTTAAACTTGGCCTTTTTCCTTGTATTTTGTAAGCATCTCCCTGCCCTGTCTTTCCCTTAGACTTCATTCTTCAGACACACACACAAATGAACTATTGGGGAGCCACTGGGATGTTTTTTCTTCAATAAATACTAAACTTATTGCCACGCAACTTCATGAAGTTTCATTCAGCATCCTCATTGGTTTTTCCTCTGGTAGCTTCCAAAACTCAGATGCTTCTTTAAATGCTTTTTCTTTGTGTGAATAGCAGTTTCCACTGGATAGCTGTGGTAAAAGAAGTACTTACATTAGCCAGTGTTTGTAAACAAGGATGGCAGAAGAAAGCAGAGCCTCTCCTCCTCCCTGCTGTTTCTTGGCATCCCAAGGGTCCTACACAGCCAATTCTTCCATGCAAGACAGACTAATGAATAGCTTAATTTCTGTTTTATAGATAGCCTTGTCCAAAACTTCAAAACCTGCTCAGGTGATCCCTAGCCCTAGGAGCACGTCAAGTCTGGAGGCATTTTCAAGTTAGGCAGCAGAAGTCCACAGATGCTAGAAGGGTTGTGGTTTTTTCTTACACAGGTCAGACAGTGCTGGAGTCCACACAGGGAATTCTGATCTGTCAGATTACTAGTCAAGGCAATTCATGAAGTTTCTTACAAAGGAACTGAATACCCTACTAAATACCCTCATACCCTAAAGATTTCTAAATTTTCCTTATGGAGAAGGACTCCAAGTTCTGAATCCACAAATCCTTCTGATTCAGCAAAACACCTTCTCAGTACACAGACAACACCTTTGTTCAGGGTTCACAGAGCCCTGGTTGCTTTCAAACTGCTTAGTTTATGGAAATGTGGGTATTGTCCAGATTTCACCTACCATGATTAAGTACACTAAAGTTGGATTTTTGAAGTAGGTTCTTCCAAGTTTCCTGTCTAGAGGGGCCTAGTAGATTTATATATCAGAAGTTACTTTAAAGGGGAATAAAAAGTCATGCCCTAATTGTAACAGTTACCAAAACCAAGTCAAGTCTACTTATGTTGTCCTCAGCACAGAGAGACAAGCTTTTACCTCTGCAGCAGCTTAAAAGAAGAGACCTTATGTCTCATACATAGGGAATAAAAAGGCTAGAACTATTGGATAAGAGCAGGGGAAAAAGTGCCACAGGGATAGAAATAATTTTGCTTTAAGGGCCTAGACATTTAATTGCAGAAGAAGAATCAAGGTTGCAAATGCCATCCGTAAATAATACCCAGGACTGAGATTACCTGTTGCAAACTGAGACATAAATACATCCCTATGACACAATGAGTAGGTGTGAGCTGGGAGAGAGCATCTCAGCATCAAGTCACTTGCTTTGACACACATACCAATGGCCACCCTGTGACCAGGATTACATATGCCATTTATCAGGATCTGCTATGCACATTTCAGTGGCATAAGTATGGATTTGTTTTTGTGATCGTGCCAAATGCTACAGAAGGTGGAGGAAAGGAGAGAGAATATTCCACAGGCACACAGGCTATGAGCCTGGCAGAATAACCAATCCAGCCCCCAGTTTTCCCCTTTTAAATTCTGTGACTTTTCAAAGAAGCAGGCCAGGAGAATCTGGCAGGCCAGTCTAGACCTGACCTATCTATGACAGAGCAGTTTATCTTGTAGCGTACTCAATTCTTCTTCAGACACCTTTTCATTTGCTAATGCATTTGTTGTGTTGATTAAATAGTTTTGCAGTTGTAACAGAGTGTCACACTTCACAAGCCTGCTACACTGGCACCAATGTGTGGGCAGACAAATATGAGTCATTCCTTCCTGCATACTCAAGCTCACTTTTCACTGATGTCTGAGCATTTCTTGAACTTTTCAGCACTCTTGTGCTGTGTTTTATTTTTGCCAGATGCCTCAGCTCTAAATTACCCAAGTCTGATTTTTATGCCTCTATGTGAAGTTCTTAGATACCATTCCTAAGAACTATTCACCTGTTCTTAGCAACATTTGTGACATTTGCCCACCAAACTCACAAAGCTACTATTCTTTCCTCATGACAACAAAATAAAGTTACTAGCCCACCATACATCATGTAAAGCCTTTCTAGAAACTCTGTCAAGACAAACTCAACTTTTCACCCAGATTTCATTAAAAATATTTTTCATTAATGCGTGTGTGATTTAGTAAGACTATTGTTATAGTTTTGATTTCTGTAAAATACCGCCTCTGAAAATTGACCAACACACTAATGCAATCACAGTATTAAAAACATATAGCACACTTTTATAAAGAACTACATCTTGCTAGCATTCTTTTCTCAAACTTCTAATCACATTACAATCAAGACTTCGCCCACTGCTTCACTACTTGTTCCTTTATTTTTCTACAATTAGATATTAAATACAAGAACTAGAACTACTAGAATTACAAGACAAGTAGCATGCTTTTCCATTTTCTAGGAGAAAAAATGTGTCCTAAAATAAGCCCAAAGTCTTCAAACAAGCACTACCCAAAGAACAAAGTTTCTTAAAATTTATATATGCTAATGTTTCACCCAAACTAATTATCCTATGTGCTAATTTTATACAAAGATTCTAATAAAAAGATAATTTTTTTGTATTATATTCAAAAAATGTAAAGATAGATAAAATGGTGTTTAACATCCTAATATTTATATATACCATCCTCCCTTCCACTAAAGTGACTTTCCCAAATATTAACTACTGTAAGTTTCTGGTACTTCTCAAGGAAAAAAATTGCTCTATAATAACATTTCTTGGAAACAAAAGGGGAAGTAGGGGCATTACATTTTTTTGGCAATGCCATCTCTTAAGACTGACTATTTGGCTCTTGAGTCTAAAACAAAATGTGGCTTTTGATAAAAATAATCTGACATCTCAGTTTCCATAGAAGACCTCAGTTGTGTTGTTATCTCCTCTAAATATTAAAATCAACCCATGACCTCAGTAAGAAAAATACGGACATTGGAAGGGAAGAGGATCATAATTAAAATTGACTGTGGGGAAAAAATGTGTGTCCTTAATTACACTTATGCAAAGTATTTACAGGCTGAACAGAAGACATACTTGTCTGCTTCATATCAGATTGTTTCTAAGGAAGAAGCTAGCAATATTTGTTTGGCAACCACTTATTTTGTAATGAGGTCAGCATGTTCACTTCATTTGTTTTTCTCATTGTAATAGTTAGTCCCACACCTTCAACTAAAGGCCAAAGACTATTATTCCACAGTATTAGCAAGAACATTATGAAAATACAGAACAGAGGTTGCTTAAGACCATAATACCATGGACAAAGGCATTTGACAACACTGAAAACTGAAAGATTTATAGCTAATGATAAGTATTTGATTATACACAAGAAATACTCTGTAAATATATGTAAATTACTTAGCATAGTTGTATTTGTAATAATTTACATTTAATCTGGCATTTCTCATATGCTACCAACAGTAGATAATAACTAGTATTGTTTCATTATATGTAAGAGCATACTGTTTTGGGAAAAGTTTGGTTTGGTTTGTTTCATAGATACAAATTCACACTAATAACTCAGGAGGTGTCCTTCCTCAGTGTTGGATGGACAGTAACTTGCTTAACGTGCATTTTGACTAAGAAATGTCACTTGTGCAGAGGAAATTGAATGCAACAATTTTCACCTCTAGCTGACAAAGTGTTACCTTGGAAATACTGCAATGTAATAAATGTACTGCATTATTGGTCAGAGTGACTGGATAAAAGCAATATGGTCAGGCAGGCTTTTAGAGTAGGTGTGAATGAGAGAATGGGGAAACCAAAACCAACCCAAAAGACTTTTTCCTCTCCTTGAGTACCAGGTGTCAACCTCAATATGATGAGCATAGGAAATCCCTTCTATTTGTGACTGAATAACAGTGATACCTCTTCCTTTATTTAGGGTCCTTTCATCTTTTTAGATCAAGTGCTTTAAAGGCTTTAGATGAAGATTACTCCCCCACATCCACCTACCACTGACATGCAGTCAGCCTCTGGGATGCCAGCAAAGAGTGCCAGCAGTGCCAAATAACTGGTTCCAGAAGGGGAAGTAAAAAAGAATTAATCCAGCTGAAACTACAGGGGAACAGCAGAAAGGACAACATAATGACCCAAAATGGAACTTGGCCAAGACACCAGGCTTAACAATCACGCAAAGAGCTGAGCAACTGTTAGAGTTTAGTTTTGTGTCTCATCAGCCGCAATAAACTGAGCCAAAACACCACTGCTGAGCCCTCTGCTGATGAACTCATTTAGTCCTCCTCTTGCTTCTCTAAGTGGCAAGAGGTGTCATCTATTAATTTGCCAACAGCCCCGACTGCAACACCCAAGTCTCTATTGTTCTCCTTTCCAAGCCATGCACAACCCAGTTTACTTAATAGAGGATGACAAAGTCACAAGGCAGTATGGCTAAAGAGACAGGCATTCGAGAGGATAATGATCTGTCAGCAGGGTTGGTGGCAAAAGGAATTTACACGAAGATTAATCAATGTTTACAGCTCTTCTCATTTATGAGAACAAGCTGCTGCTCCTACCTGCCACCAATTCTATGATTATGACAAAAAAAAAAAAAAAAAAAAAAAAAAAAATGAGCTTTGTTTTTTTTGGGGGGGGGGGGAATATTTTT
>VXAX01001526.1:1066041-1168445 GCA_013399835.1 Leptocoma aspasia | reverse complement strand
AAAAAAAAAAAAGAAAAAAGAAAATGAGCTTTGCTTTTTATCGGAGGGGTGGGAATATTGTTCTAAATACACTGCAAATGCCAGTTTTAGTAGGTATAAATTCATAGTTACTCTTTAGTGGGGGACCAGTGTTTCGCAGACACTGGATGCATCATTTATACACTGCTTGAAAGTAATTGCAAACCATGGTAAGGTTATCCGAGAAAAGAAACCAAATGCCACCAAAACCCCAAAGCCCCAGAAAAACATGCTCACAATTTGCCTCTATGAGTTACCACATGTGTCATGATTAATGGTGGTTTGAGAACTGAAAAAATAATTTCTTTCGGGGTTTCTGTAATTCAAAAAAACAAGTGAGTGTGTATTTTTAAGAGGCAACACAAAATTAGAGGTGATATGACAGAGCACGCGGTAAGATCTGTACAAAGTAGGCTATGAGGAACTTCTTAATAACCTGAAAACTGGAACAGGAATTTAAAAATGAACTTATTGATTTCTACATCATATTTACAAGAGCTACTGTTGTGAAATATGAATTACAGCTTTCTATGCCAAGGGAAGCCCTGAGCCCCAGTGGAATCCACCCTAATGAGGACAAGTGGGTGAATGCTGCTCGCTTCACTCAGTCATTACCCAGTAAGGATGATAGGTTTATACTCCATGACTGCCTAATGGGAGTAACTCTCACTTCTACCTGTCTCAGTCTTTCCTGGCCACAGCACCTGGGTAGGTGGCAGTGCAGACATTAAAGCTTGCTGCCTTCACCCTTCCTTCCTCCTACCATGAGGGAGGATCTGCACCCCATACCAACCTTAGGGTGGAACAAATCCAGGATAACCCAATTACAGATGATAAAGTCACTCTAGATCTGCACAGTTTTCATTAAGCTAGGAATCCCTCTTAGGACAAGCCAGCATGAAATGGGACTGATTTGGCATGGGCTTAATGGGCAGATACACCAGTTGGCAATTTCTGGTTTTTTTCTCTGCCTCATGGGGTTTGCAGTGCCTGGGTAGGATGGTGGCTTCCCGGTGCCTCTGGGAAATGCCTGCAAGCCTCACCCGGCTGCTTCCCAAAGGAGCAGCCTCTTTGCACGCCCTTCCCTGTGATGAACTCCTCCACAAACATGGAGTCAGGGCAAAACAATGGCAAGTGACAGTGACTGAACTGTATAAACATGTTGACAACTGATTAAGCAAAAATAAAACAAGACTCAAATAGCTCTTCTGCATAATTCCCGATTTGCATAACGAAAAGGGTGGCAAGGCTCCAGCCACCGTTCATTTCCTGCAGCAGCCAGAACAATGCAGTTTGGAGCACTCCTTTGCCAACAGGAATTTCAGAACTCTGCAGGGCATAAGAGAGCCTTGCAGGCTGCCATTGAGGCAGCAAAGCCTCCCCTCATGGTCACAAAGGGGCAGCAGGGTTTTGTTGAAGCTGCTCCTCAGGAGACTCACAGGAGCACAAGCAGGCTAAAGGCCACAACAACAGGCAGCAGAGACACCACATTTTAGAGACCTGAACAGGAGACAAACTGCAGTGCCCCAGCCATGGTCAGCACTTCATCTAGGAAATTACCTCAGCCAAAGGAAAAATGCATCCCAAGGTGTAATAAAGCAAAAACGCATGTCTCTTGCTAGACAAAAATCAGTGAACCACTAACCTTGAGCTGAGAGGTTATTGAGATTATCTAATACTATTTTGTGGCTTCTAAAGCATCTCTACATTTGGGCAGTAATTGCCAGCTCTGTTCCAAAAAAACCAAAGCTGGAGAGAATTTAATCACTTTACTTTGACTATGAACTGGTTTGGGCTGTGCTTCTTCGGTTTGGGTTTTTTTGGTTTTTTGTTTTACATTATAATTTCCACATGATCCAATACAGAAATCGATGTTCCTTTAACAATAAAAAACAATGCCAACAAGGTCAATATTGTGGTATTACTGCCACTGAAATAAACTCTTGCTGTCAAGACAGGAGTGTTGCAGGTTGCTTACAAAGCCACTAGGTTGTATAAATGCAGAGGTTAGACTGATGCTTATTTGAAGGCAGAATTTTAACTCTGTTTACATATAGGCCCAAATAAGCTCAGCAGAAATATGACCATTTTTCAGGGTGTGAGGATGCATGCACCATTTGGCCAAAGCTGCCTTCCTCCTCTGAAGCTGCTTGAAGCTGTTTAGGAAACTCAGCTTAATGGAATATTGCTCAAAACTTAGATTGGTGATCTCTTTCCTATAAGGTAGCTGGAAAACATTCCTGCTAATACCATAGCCACAAAATAAGTTTGAACAGGCCACTTCCTGATGCTCCTAACATGGGCACTACAGTAGAAGAGTTGGCAAGGTCACAACGATATAGCAGTCTTGATTAATTCAGTTCTTCTGAACAATAAATGAAGAACTTTTTTGTCTGCTTGCTTTTAGAGACGGTCTTGCTTTCATCCATAATTTCAAGACCTCTTTTATGTGAGAAAAAGAGAGTTAGGTGGGGTTTTCTCCCTCAGCCAGAGGAAACGTGTCGTAGTAATCCTCTGCTTTTAGCTTTTTGAAAGACGAGATGTCACAGCTTGTCTCCTCCCCATGCCTACTGCAGCGGGACCAGATATTGAAACAAAGTTAAAAATAGCACTGAACTCTACTCCCAATATGCACAGGCTGCTTTGTTTCCAGGTTTCTGCTTTTTTTAAGAATTCTGCTAAAATTTAGGCTTAGGTCAGTTGTATTCAAAGTGTTTAGGTTTGGTTGGCCCTTCTCAATAGTGGCTTATGCTGCCCTTTCCCGGTACACATCCTCCCCTAACTCTTGCACCCCAGTCTCCAGTGCTCAACTGCTGTCACAAAGAGCTGTCTATCCCCACTCCTTGTGCAGTGAGTTCCACAGAACCAACCCTGGACTTGTTTAGCGGAATGTTTCCTCCTCCTCCTCTCCCTCAAAGCTCTTAGCACAAGTTTACCAGCCTTCCCTAGCTGGTTGCCTTTACTGTTAGTATAATCCCCCGAGAGCACCCATGTTCCGAGTGCACTTCATACTTTCTTTGGCTACTAATTCCTGAGGAAGGACATGCTGCAGGGATATCATGTTTTTTGTTACCCCACCTCAGCTGTCCTGAAAAGCCTGAACTTGCTTGGAAGCAGGAAACACAGACTGCCTAAGGACTTTGTGCATCTGCATAAACACCACAACTTCCTCAAGGTCAGCACGGATCCCACCATATGCAAAGAGGGGTTCTAACAACTCAGGAAACAGCATTTGGCTGCCTGTGAGTCCACTGTGTTTTCTCCCAAACCACCCCATTCTTTGCTTGCTCCCATCCCTCGCTGCTGCTCCCACAACTGGACAAAACGTGTCCCCGGGGATCACAGACTCCAACCCTGCTCTCTGCCAAATCCACGCCAAAAATACTCAAAAAGGAAAGGGAGTGGGAAACAAAGAAGATATGGAGGGAAAGAGGCAATGGTAAATGGAGTTCCTTGCAACTTCCTTACCCCCATCTTGCCAGGTTCCAGGTCCTCAGAGGATGCTTTTGCCCTACTTCTATGGTTCAGTGTCAACTCTTAGAAAATGAGTGCTAGAGCCCCTTCAGTAACTCAGAAAAAGCTACAAGATTATGGTAGTGATGACTCATGACTGGGGTAATTAAGATGTTTCCATGAGAGCCACAAAATATATCCAAGATTTCCTGTTTAAAGCTAGCATGAATGACCAGTATTTCTGATGGGAAAGACAAGCTGGTAATTCAAAATAATTGGGGAAAATTACTTAAATTCAAGTATCAAGAGACAACTTCACCAAGTGTTTTCATCAGTGGTCTGTCAGTTCCCAAGAACGGCCACTAGCAGTGAGATAAGAGCCTAAGATGAGAGATAAGCAAACCCTAATTAGTGGATGTGTGTGCATTTGCACACTGATGTGTGCAAGGATCTGCATGTGTACCCACACAGAAACCCCAGTGCAATAAGGTCCTACATTAGCACACCAATCTAGTGATGAGGGTCTTCTTCTTCCAGATTTCTGAGGTAAATGCATGTTTTCAGCATCTATGCTGACACTTTGGAATTTTTTACATTTAATTGGCATGAAATCTTTGGAGCCCAGCTTTCTTATCTCTATTATCCAAACGTGGTAAAGAAACTGACAGCAGATCTCTAACAGCCAAATAAGTATGACCAGTAGAAATTATTAGATTTCCATGCTCTTTAAAAAGCAGAGTTATTAGAGAAAGTTCATTTAGGTTTCTTTTAAGGAAAGAAAAACCTCTTAAGCCATGAAAATATCTGTTATTGCTGAGCAAAGTGAACATCTAATTTGGACTGTAAATAACATATTGACTTTTTTAACAACTTTTTTTTTACTACTTTTACTCTAATTCTGTATTTCTGAAAAAAAATTCAGAGGTGAGAAAGTGAAATAATTGGAAATTCTTGATTTGCTAGGATACACCCCTTCTATGCTAGACACCAAATGAATTTCTCTGTTTACACATCCACACTTATTCCACTTTTGGATCCTACTTTGGCTGAAGAAGATATACAATCCATAATACAGTTAGTTGTGGCTTGACATATCACATAGATAAATACTTTGACCTGCATTAGCTAACCCTGGAACAAATTATTGAAAGTTAATGCTGACGTTGATATTCTGCCTTTATATCTTCACCAAAGCCAGCACTGACTTGAAGTTATTCATAGAATGCCCTTGGATAATATGATAGATTGTACATGAATTCAGCCCAGAGTCACTTTGAAGGCAGTGATGACAAAAGGTGTCTGTCCTAATCCTGGACTTTTTTTTTTTTCTTATTTTCTTTTTTCTTTTTTTTTTTTTTTAATTAAAGAAAACTGGTATCCAGTTTTTTCTTACTGTTAAAATAGCCATGGAATAAATCACACAAAGCTGAAGTCTGGCTGAACATGTAGCAGTATACATTTACTGACCACAGAGAAAAAACTGAATCCAAACCCACTCCAGTACTATAAAATTTTAAATAAATTGCTTCGTTGATAACTTAGGCATTGGAATACAATTATTAGTAAAATGGCTTAGTATTTAGTCTAACCAGAAACCAAAGACATGGATTCCAGTACGTTATCCCTTACTGTTATTAATTACAGGTAAAAGGCTTTGGGCAATCTTTGAGTTGCATCTTTTAGGAGAGGCAGCCCAGGGAGAAAGAAGGGAAAGAGATTTGAGACATCTTACAACAAGCTTGTATTTTGTTTGTATTGTATTCTCCTAGTGCAGAACTAAGGCAGCCCTTTTAAATTTACAGCAGCTCTTGAGGATCTTGAAAGGAAGTTCACCACACCTCTGTGGCCCAAGATACCACTGCAAACACCCATCATACCATTAGTCCTAGGCTGAGAAAAGTGAAAATGCATCTTTTGTCCCACTCCAAACCTTTACTCTGAGAATACCATTCATGGCTTTGTGAGCAGGAGAGAATTTTTATAAAAACAGGAAGAAATAAAATAGCCAGATCATCTAAGAGACTATCTTCTTTTAAGGAAGAGTCCACACATAAGGTACAATTTGAACTGTTCAAGTTCAGATATCAGAATACTAATGATATGAAAAATTAAATTTAGCCAAATAACATCATAACAATCTCCAAAAATGTGAATTCTTTCATCTACAGCGAAAAACAATAAATCTGATAAGTGCCTTTTGTTGAGAACATACCCTCCCAATCCATCCAGAATAAATACATTCAGAGCAAACAGTGCAAGGGATAGAAAATACATGGCCTTTTTCTCCCAGATTTCTCAAAGAAGAAAATAATGAGGCACAGGAAGACAGATTTATGTTGTTTCATAAGACAGTATTCTCTTTCTGCCTCTCTTAAATTTGCTTTACTTCTAAGAACAATAAAAAGTCACTGAAGAGTTAACAAAAGGTTGCTTACCAGATACACAGAATTAATCAATGAATAAGACATAGGACTGGATTTCAAGGAACATAGTTTTACTCTGCCCTTTTTTGGCAGTTATTTCACCTCTCTGTGCCTCAGTTTCCTTGACTATAAATAGGATTAAGACTTAGAAAACCATTTCCAGGGAATATAAAGTGCTATTATGTTCATGCCATAAATGGAAGAAAGTTTTGACCTTTAAATACACGTCTTCAGAAAAAAGAAACAAAGACAATTGTCTGTTTATTTGAAAGTAGCCACTTTATACCTTTAACATCCCAATAAAAATACAGAATCAAAGCCTGGTTTTGATACATGTGTGGTATTACAATCCCTTGTTGCTGATAGTACTTTTTAATGTTAAGAGCCTGGTGGCTAACTTATGTTTCCCCTGGGTGCGTTCCCATATTCCTCTCCATTTTGGGAGGCAGGCTCTTGTTGCTGCTCAGATATGTATCCCACATCTTGTAATCATTAATGTACTCAGGGGAAAAGGAGGGGGCAAGAGGACGTTGTTTCAAAGTATGTTTCTGCCCAATTCATTTTGGCTTAATTTGAAGACCAAAGCAGAGCTCTATTGAAGCACGTCCTTCCTCAGCCATTTATCATGCTTCCCCTTCCCCACTGCTGAGCTCAGACACTAAGCAGCTATAATACAGCTTTGGTTAGATTAGAGAGTAATTTCTTTGCTCATTCTTATTCTAATTTTTGTTTAGATTTTGAAACTTTCTTCATTGTTACAAATGTCAGTGGATTGGCAACATAAAGGTAACAGTAGAATTATTAAACTGCTGCTTTACTTGGCAGCTAAGTGTACTGAAAGAATATTCCCCTAATAGCTTTAAAGAGCAGGCAAGAATCTAACTCAAAGCTTCCCACTATGGGGAAGGAGTAATAAAAGAAAAAAAACTAAGAATTTCCATCCCTAGGATGATGGGATAGAACCAGTGCCAGCCAGCCCAGACCTGATAAGGATAATGGACAAAGCAGCAATTTTCCCCCCCCACCCCAACCCCCCTCCACTCCCCGAGACCCCTTTTCTTCAGTGAAAAGTCTGGTTTTCAAGGGCTCTGGGACAGACAAATAGAAGAAAGACCTTGGCTAATTCTTCCTCCTCCAGGAAACCTTCTGCCCTAAGCAACCACCTAGTTTGACTTTATGTGACTCTGGCCTCGGAGCAACTACACTGGGAAGGGCTGAGGATGTGGCTGGTTAAGATTTTTACAGCTGGTGCCCAAATACATGACAGGAAAGCTTGGGAGAAGTGCAGGACTACCAGAACTAGTGCACTGAACCAGACAGATCTTTTGGTGTCTCATTCTGCAGTTATGAGGGCAGCTCCTGTGCCAATGGTGTGAATCTGTTCCCCCAGCCTTGCTCTGTTTACTGTTGGCAACACACACATCCCTGCAAATAGCTGCACCCCTCTCATTAGGCAAAAATATTGTTTAGCAGTGAGATTGAAAATATCAAGGAAATCATCCCTTTAAGAAGCCCAACTCGTCCCTCCCTCCAAAACCAATGCACTGCAAAGGCCTACTGTAAAAATTCTTGTTGAAGGGGGCCTCTGTGCTTGTTTGCCAATAAATAGGCTTGTTTTTTTCTTCCCTGGTATGTTGTGTTTATGCCAGTAACATGAAATATCATCATAAATAAACCAGAGGGAAAAAATTAGACTCCTTTAAATTGAACCAGAAAGATTTTCCTGATTGCTTATACACCATGCAGTGTGTATAGAAACAGACAACTACCTGCAGAACATGTCTACTCTGAATAGGTAGTTATTAAAACTGATTTTATTTGTGCATTTTACGACCTGAATGACTAAAAATTGATTCTTATATCTTACTCCAGCAGGTTTTTAGAAACTGTAACTGCATTCTTCCCATAAACTGCCTTGAATATTTCCCCATAAGGAGAATTTAATATTTCAGATAGAAATCATAGGAATTAAGACAACAAGCTAACATTTGTCCAAGTATGATCTTAACTCCTGATAATTTGAGGAATCTCTCTCTATTTTTGTGTTCACAGTTTGTGCCAGATCCTCACTGTGTAGCAAAACCTTTCAGTGTTGGACTGTGTTCACTCCAAACTCATAATGAAACAAAGCACTAGTTTTGTGGAATTGCACTACTACCCATTTAAGCTACTCCCAACTCTCTGGCACAGTCTGGTACTATTAACACAGCAGACAGCTGCCCAACCCCCTTTTCCTTTTTCTTCCTGCTGTTAAGCTACACCTATCTGTAGATCATCGAGTCTTTCTGGACTTGTAAAAAGATTTGTGCCAGACTATGTTTCTTGGCTTCAACGGTTAGCTTCCCTTCCAGAATATACATGCTGCTTTACACATACTTTTATTACTGACATCATGAGAATACATGTCTACTGTGTTTAAATTTGGGTGTTAACCTGATTTTGCTTCTTCCATATGTGGGTGATGTGAGACTAAGAAAGCAAATTAAGAAGCTGTTACCTGCTTGAACCATTTCCCCCTGCCCTTTCACAGGGGAAGTGATTGTCATCTGAAACAGCAGGCAGCCTCCAGTTAGGACAGTTTTCCAGAAATCTGAGTTTCCATGTATTTGAATCATATCACTAATGCAATCATATTGACTTTGCATTTTATTATTACTAGACACTAAAATAGCACCCACCCAGCTTTGCTTGGTTCTCAGCTGGACATATTAAGAAACAAGTTTTTAGAAGTAATTATTAACAGTTGTAGGTTCTTGCTGAGTTCTGTCTCATCAGGACTAAGTAACAGATATTTCCATATGTCAAAGACACAAGACATAGGGTGGTCCCTATTAATCAGGGCACATTTAAAACTATTATGGTTGCTCCCTATGAACTTCTTGCACTATGAGAGTTTCTAAAACATGGCTGGAAATAAGCAGTACCTTGTATAAAGCCACATTCTACTGAGCGAAACCAGATGAGGACTCAGACATTCAAAGAGAAGATCCCGGTGTTCTCAATGAGCCATAAGGGAAGGTTTATTTAGTTTATTTCTATTCAACACTCTCTCCTTACAGACTATTTTCTAAGGATCTCACTACATTTGCCTAGACTGGGAAGCTGGAATTGGATTTAGCTCCCAGAATGGGCCTTTTATTTATCACATTCTGCAACCACACGAGTCCAACCCATTTATTTCCCAGACCACATGATTTATGGGATCAAGCCTACATCAGCCAGTGGAAGACCAAACTCCCACTTTCTTGCAAGAGAAGACTATCATTCTGCACAATCAGAATTTATTAAAAGGAGGAGATATTTTTCTTACTGTCCTTTGGAAACCTACTCCATGAACATTAAGAACATAGGCAATTGGCTGTTTACAGGCAAACAAAGCTATTTCTAGGGCCACGATTACACAATATTAAATGCTCAGCAGCAAAAATGGTTTAAATTTTCTGTCATCCTTTTAGTAATCTTCCCCTTTCCCAGCTCTTTCTTGTAAAAATATTGTGTCAGAAAATCTAGATCAGTTCCCAGGTTCAATTCTCTCATGCTGATACTGGTACAGCTGAGAAAAAACCTGCAAGGGCATAAACAGAAAGTAAAGAATAGCTAAAAACTGTTTACACTGCTATTGACTCCAAAGATTTCATATCAAAGTGCAGCCTAAATTTAACTTCTTATCCTGGCTTTAATCTGAACCAGCCACCCTTCTTGTGTCTGCAAAATTACTCAGGAAATGTCTGAGATTAAATTTACTCCCACATAATTCTCTGACTCTCCAGCTCACTCTGGGACAAGAGACATATAAGAGTAGCCCTTTTGACAACGCTTTAACATTTCTTTCTTCAGTAAATTGTTGCAGTGGGAGGTAGCAGGAGCATATGAAAACAAGAAAGACTGTCTAAAGGAAACCAAATTCTTCTCATATACCTGAAATTAACAGGTAATTAACCCAGTAACTTAACTCGGTTAAGTCTTGGATTAATTCTGCTCTGCCCTGCATTAACATCCAGGATTTTCCTTTTACATGTACCACCTTGCCTGGTGAATACCTGATTCCTCAAATAAAACAAAAAAAAATCAGTAATTCATTAACTTGATTCCATGAATTTGTGGGGAGGAAAGGAATTTCATAGCAAAGTATAATATTAACACAAAATGTAAGTATTATGATGAAAATAGAGTGCTGTTTGAAGATTGACCCTATGGTTCCATAATACATAATATAGGTTTTTTATGGTAGGTTACATAAGGACTGTGGAATAATACAGATGAATAGGGTATTAGAAGCTAGCAGGATCTCAAGTATAAAATGGATTATGGTAGGGCTGAATGTTTGTGGTTCCCAGGCTATTGGCTGTGGCACAATCCAGAAATAAACTGAGCCAGTACTAGCCGTGCTACGGCATAGCGGGTTTTTTTTACCAAGAAAATACCACTCAAAACTCAGTTTGAATTTAAACAAATTAAAATTTGTACCCATTTGAGATCTTGTCACAAAGACAGAAAACATGTCAGAGAGCAATATGTAATCTTGGAAGTGTTACAGTTCAGGTAATATTGACCATGAGGTGAGATAGCTCTTCATACAATTTAATGGAAAGCATGGGAGTCACAGTTCAAAGAACCATGTTTGAAAGGATAAAATTAGGTAATTCTTCCTAGCTATAATTAATATACTGAATCTCAGTTAATTCAGCTTCTTCACCAGATATGCAACTCTCCCCTTTCTCTGTGTCAACCCCTCACTGCTCCCCTCAATTAAAAAAAAGAAAAAAAAACCCAACACAGAAATATTCCTCTATATCTAAATTCCCAAATCCTGCAGCTTCAGAAGACCTTCGTTTCATCCTTCTTTGTATTACAAACTCAAAGGCAGAACTAATAAAAAGAAATCAAACAAGATGATGCTATCTGTTTCCCACTGGACTTAGAAGTACTTCAACTCAACTGCAGACCCACATCACATTACTGGGCAAGGCATCTCAAATAACAGACTCCTCTAGGGAGGACAGAATAAGTCTTCTGTTGCAAATTTACCTCCTGCTTATTTAATGCAGACTGCTAAACCCAAATATGCCCCTTTTTGGAATGTGGGATTAGTTCTGAAATGCCACTCTAATACAGATAATTCTTTCTTGCCTCCTTGAGGGTTTATCTGCCAGGATAGATGCTTGGTTAGCATTCAGCTGGTCTTCTGGCACTTGTGAGTGGAAGTTGGTGAAAATAGATGAGACTGGGTTGCAAAAGAACCCTAGGGGGAAAAAAGTATTATTGAATGGCATGTGAAAACTCAATTAAATTTATGCCCAATCACTGTCAGCATATGAAAAGAAAACCCAAAGCCAAATGCATGAATTCCAATTCTCCAGAAGTATCAAACTTCTGTCTTAGCTGCGTCTGCTTTCCAGATACTATGAATCCTCAATTCCCCTACCCTAAGAGAAACCAGACAGTACCAATCTAGAGATAATGACTGAAGACAGCATGCAAATAATGTGCTGATAAACTGATCAGGGCTACATGGCTTAGATTTTATCATCATCAATCAAGCAACTAGGCAGAAACATAAAGATCTACAATCTAATAGCAATAATATTGATGTCTGCCAAATAAACACTGTTTACTTTATCCAGATATTGAGAGATACTACTCTTATTTGGGTGTTGAAATATTCACAATGTGTTGGTGTACCTTTAAGTTGACTTTCTGGTAAGACCTGAGATTTTTTTCCATTAAAACAAAATAATTTTGCTTTAATAATTTGACTACATAATGCTGCCCTGACACTCATACGCTAACTATTTAGAAATGAAACAGTATTAAAATATTGCATGCATTTTTCCAGTATCCATGCACAGATCCTTAAAGCCAGCAGTTATTTACAAAAGCAAAAGAACATCACATTAATTACTACTGGAAACTATCCGTTTTCATACTAATAATTGCACAATATAATATGTTGTATTAGGAAATATTTAATAGAAATACACTTTCTCCAGAGTTAGAAAGAGGTTATTAAGTGATTTTATTTGTAAAAAAAACTGATAGAAAGAAAGTAAAATATTCTGATACTTATGTGTCCTGAATAGCTTTTAAAAAGCCTGGAAAAAAAATTCTTGACTGAATTTTTGAAAAAAGTGTCTTTTGATTTATATTTTCAGTTAACTGTGTTGCTATGAACATATTATAAGTTTCTCTGTGTGTAAGCCTTCTGATCATTTTCCCATGGGAGAACATCCTTTTGCTGTCTTTTACTCTGTATAAGCTTTCTGTAAACAAAATATCTGTGTCTGTTCTTCAAAGACATAGAATTGGTTGGCCTCCTCCTACCTATGAGGAGAAAGAGCTGAAATTACTTTATCTTTCTGATATTGTAAACTATTCGGACACATTCCCTGGACGAAGCAGCAGCAGGAGCATGGAGATTGCTCTCTGCTGAGCAGATATAGAAAAATACTAGAATTATAGAGTCATTTTAATAAATCATGTTAGCCTTCTGAAATTGTCGTCAAGAGTCTTTTCTTCTATGTATAGACCACGACGATAAAACTGTACAAATATTATTTTCCAATAATTAAAGGCACTATGGAAATTTATTTCCCAAAGTTGTACCTGCTTATATTACATGCACAGATCCAAGTTTCTAATTCACACCTGAAATGAAATCTTGCTTTAACTGCTCTTGTATAAAGAAAAATTAACTACTCTGAATGCTGCTTTTATGCATCTGAACCAACAAAGAGAATAACTACATGACAGTACTTTGTCTATAGGACAGAGCACATTTAAACCCCTTCTACAAGAATATGAAGGGCTAACCAAAGCCCTGTCTCCCTAAGCCCAGATTTTTGAACAGGCTGCCCATGTGAAAATACAAAGAAGTCAGACCATGTACCATCTATTGCTTCACTGAAATTCAGCAAGGCCTTTGAGAAAGTTGACCTTAATCTTTTATGGTCTCTCTTTATGAAGTCAATAAATGCTAACACTTGCACTTCTACTGCAAACACTGAAGCACCTATAAATCATGGTAAGAAGCATAATTTTACTATAATCATATAACAACTGACAAGAAAATCTCATTAAGATTTTGATATTGTCATTGCCATTTCTGACCTTTGGTGAAACAGGCAGCAAAGTTCTGTCCTAAATAAGCAAATTTCTTCTGAAGCCTTAGGTACTGGATGCACAACCCCACCCTTGTTACCAGCAGGGAGCTCTGGCTGCAGGTGATGCTCCCCACGCCTGGCACCCATCCCAGGCTGGTGCTGGCCCCAGAAGGAGCTGGGGTGGCAGCACTGGGGGGCTCCTCCCAGGGACACTGCCAAAGTGCAAGGGCAGCAGGACGTGGCTTGGAGACCTGAGGAAAGCCTGAAGAGCTGAGAACTGCCACACGGTTTCTATCACTGGAATGTATGATGAAAAAACAATAAAAATACACAAACTGAAGCACTTCACTGAAACCCAGGACTGTTTTTGCCCTCAAGAATGGTTTTAAGGAAAATTTCTGTTTTGGTTTAGGTAAAATCTGGTTTTAGCTAATTAAATGGAACAGTCTTTGAAGGTCTTAATCTCATTTATAATAATTTAAGACTATTTAGACACTGAAAAACCTTTGCATATCATAAGAAGCCATGCTGATTCATCCTGTAAATGTCATAGGCAATACCAGATGAACACTTTATTTATAAAATAAGCTGTAGAAGATGTTTTCATGTAATAGTGTCTTTAGTAGACGGAGTCATATGAGAAATTGCATAATTTCCAATTCCAGTCCTTCTTAGCACCTCCATTTCAGCTTTAAGCGTGGGTTGTGTTTGAGTTTTCCGCCAACCCTTGCATTTCTATTTTATTGTTTACGTCCTGGGAGCCACAATTAGTTCTGTAGCATGAATAATAGAACATGGCAATTGTTGATTTAATACTAAAGGAGTGACTTCACTTCTAAAAACAGAAAAATAAACCATTTTAAGATAGACCAAGTAAGAAAAATCATAGTTAATAAAACCACAATATGATTTTAATACTGTCAAAGGCATCTATAAAATAGTTAGTGTCATTTAAAAAAGCCTTTTGGAAGACTTGTGTCACAACATTACTGTTGTGACACAAGTCTTTCAAAAGGCTTTTTAACTTACAAATTTTAAACAGACAAATCTTACGAATTTTAAACAGATTTACATGTAAAGTATAGATCAACTTTCTCAAAGAAAGTGGTTCTCTTTTTTAAAGGAAAATAAAATCCTGCATTATCTAACAAGACTTGAACAATGAGGTCACTATCAAAAGTTACAGAAACATTCCATTTTTGTAGGAAATTGTTAGCAGTGACTTCAGTCTACTTAGTGTGCAACAGCACTTTAATGAGCAGTTATACTATGAAGGTCTGTGCCATAGACAATACAGATAAAAATACTACAAGACAAGATTGAGGTATGTTTCCTTAAAGATAATTTTTTTCTTTTTTTAAACAGCATGGCAATGGAAAAAACTAATCTAATGACTTAAGCTTTAACAAACAGCACTTCCTCCTGTCCCATAACACCTGCTTATGTGCCAAAGAAATCCCCCAAAACTTCACTTAAAGTCATATGTTCTAGAGACCAGCTAAATATATGGAAATATTATTAATTTAGAGTCTTTGTTGTTTCTGGCAGGAATTGTGGTGTCTGAACAACTTCATTTCACACAGAATAAAGGAAGTTACATACTTCTTTTTTAAGCAGGTCAAAGTACAGATAATATTGAAAATAACTTCTTGGTGAGCAGAAGATGTTGCATAACCAATGACACCCCCATTTCAAGGAAATCATCCAGGAAGTCTGAACAACCCTCTAGTCGCCAGTATTGTAACAGCAATGGTCACAGCAGTAATGGGATTGGAAAAATTTAAAATACATAACGCCAGTCTGAAGCCTGGTCCAATCCTTCCTGCAAGATATATCCTCTGCACTTGAATTATACACATTTAAGTGATGCTTTATTTCATGTATTTTTCTTCCATGCACTTTCTCTGACAGTTCCCTTCTCACTCTAGTTTACACCCTTTATTGGAAATAAAAATCAATTTAGCCTGCCTATGCCCTTCTCTTGGAGGAAAACAAACATTCACACACACATTGCTTCTTTCCTGACCTTTTTCTTCCCTACTTCATACCCAAACAAAAAAAAAACAACCCAGGCACATGGCTTTTCACATTAACTGGCACTTTAGAATAAGCTCCTCCACGGTGGAAAACTGCTTTCAGGGTTAGAACAATAGTTTCAGTACAGTGATGGATATACTCTACCAGACAGAAGACACATTTGAATGCTTTACAGAAAAAAATTGTTCAGTCCCAAATGGAACAAGATTCAAGTAACAGAACAATTTGCTACTCTCAAGAACTGCAGCATTTGACATGGGAGGAGGCACATTTTGCTTTCCCTCCATCTGTGACCTTTATATAAGGTGTATAAGCACTGTAAAAAGATTTAGTTGAATGTATTAATGCCTTCTTTTGAAGATTGCCATAATCTCTTTTATTTACTTTTTAAAATAAAAAGAAATCCTGTGGCAAGCAATCTATCAGGTAGTAAATTACTGTCTGAAAGTAGATAGTGAAATAAATACTATGGTTGCTTTGGAACACGTGGCATCTTAACCGAGATGCCTTTTGCTTTTGTAAATCCTCAGTTCAGCATCTCATTCTGCAAAGAATGAATGTTAGCTGCAAACTTTTAAATAATTATTCCACATTGTGGCTTCTTACATTCCCAGAAGTAGGTAGTGCAGTTATTTTCGGTCTCAAAATACACAGCTACGGTAAAGAGCTAAATTAAATTTACTCTTGGTTTCTCCTTTTGATCCTTCTGTATGTACAACATTTATTTTTTAAAAACAAATCTGTACTAATTCTCCTGGAGGTAGGGAAAAAAAAAAGTGTGAGAGGCTCATAAGCTACTTCCTATTGTAGGTGAGAACCAAATCTCTTCCACTACAGCTCTTCCCATACAGCAGTGTTGACAGTACCAGCTGTTATTGCAATAACTACTGCTGCAATAAAGCCATTTCTTCAAATTAGAGGATGCTTACACTGCAGAATAATCCTTTTCTCTTGTATATGAGCAACAGGAAACCTCCAGTGAAACAGATCCAGCCTGGCAAATGCTTTGCTGAGTGTAGAAATGACTCCCTTAAAGCTCTAGGTTTACAGCCCACTGTCCAAGTCCAGCAGACCACTGATTGTGAAAGAAGTTTTTTTAAAAATTAAAGAAAAATTTATTATTAAATATAATTAAATACTGGTCTTATTACATTTTAATTCCTATTCAAAATAATACTGTGACACTTATGAGAGAATCATATTGCAAGTCTTATAAAAAGGCTTGTACCTCTGTCATCTTGGAGCACATCACACAGAAACTAAAAAGATCTTAAACAGTAAAAAAGCTGTAAAATGTGAATAACTTAAGGTATAGGATTTCTACATAGCTGCAAACACTGAACTCCACAAGACTTGAACATACGTGTTTCCATAATTTCAGGGCTCCAGCATTCACATTTAATGCTCCAAGTACATTCACACGACTCCTGAAATGATTTTGGTTTTGCTGTCCCTGTGTTTGGTTCCTGGAGCAGGAGCAGTCAGCTGCGCAGCATTGCCAAGCCTCTCCTCTGCACTCACAGCTCAGAAACTCTGTGGGCAACCAGGGGCTCCCCAGCAAATGGCTGGCCAGAGAGCTCAAAGACAGGTAGGAACCTGTGTTCTACCAACTTTATTCTTTGCCTCCTGAAAACAAGAGTGAGACTTGTCACAGACTCTCTTGGAGGTTTTCTCCAATACTGAGGTGCTTCACCACAAACTAAGTGGTGCTGACTGGAAGAGACTGTGAGATTGAGCAGCTGAGACAGCTTCAACACAAGGGTGTTTGCGTAGGAGCAAATAACAGCACAGACTACTCCTGTTCTTAAATGGTTAGATCCCAAACTAACTGCAGTACTTCTGCAGGCTGGGTCAAATCTGGGCCCGAATTTGTCATGGTAATTATTAGCTGATCATTGTTACCTTCTGCTGTAATCATCATGCTTGCAATGTATTGGGAACTTCTGGCTACGTTTATAAACATGCACTGTGTGTTTTTACAAGAGGTACTGCTGGGCTAACAGACTGAGTGGCTTTTCATTGACATTTTGGTGTTATTTATTCATTTTTCCTTGATGATGCAAGGCATAGTTCTATCATTTGGTATTTTATGAAAATTATATGCAGTGCATTTTTTCTTTACATGCAACTATTAAGACACCAATTCTAGTGGCAGGAAAATCTTTGTGCCAAACACTATTGGCTATAGAGTTCTTGACTCACTGCCAAACAAAAAAAAAAAAAAAAAAAAAAAAACCAAAAAAACCAACTGCATTTCAAGCTTAAATACCAAAAAAGGACAGCTTTGAAGCCAAAGACGCTGACAATCAAACCATGACACCACATCACGCATCACTGAATGTTAACCAGAAATTTGTGAGTACAAGTGTACCTATTCAGATTTTACAATGTCTGAAGAGAATTAAAACTAAAAAAAAAAAAAAAGCTACTAAAATACAGTTTGAAACAACATCAAAATTTTTTGCCACAGACTTGGAAAGAAAATGCAACATTTTGTTACACTAAACAAGAATAAACACAGCTCTACAGACAAGGAGGGACCTCAGACCAGATCTCCAGGAATGGATTTTCCTGTGGTGTGGGGACAGGGAGGAGAAGCAGCTGTCTTTAATCACAGCCCAGGACTGCAACTAGTCCTATTTCCTTAGCATTCTAGTATGAGCAGAGACACAAAGCTTTCACTAGGTCAAGCCATCTACCTCTAATCCCACCAAATATACATATACATACATATATATATATATATAAAATGCATTATTTCATCTGAATAGATAATAATATTGGTATCCCCTGATATTACATAATAATAGGGCAAGTTTATTACCATTTACTGCACCCAAGCAGAGACTCTTTGTGGTCTTTAAATGTATGTTCATCTAACACGTGTTAAGATATGGGAAATCAGAAAGCATAGCCTGGCCTTCCATTTCACTCTGAGCTTTACAACTGAGGTTTCCTAAGGGGATTTTGTGTCAAAATCATGATCTGTCCATGTACCACACCTGCAGATAAGCCAGGAGCTGGTGAGACAGAGAACAAAAGTCATCAAGAAAATGTTTTATCATTGGCCCTTATATATAAGGCATTACTCACCTTTACTCCCCCACAGCTCACAAACTCCACATTCTCAGCAGAGGAATTAACTACTTTGGCATTCCAGCTGTCAGTGTCTCCAGAGAAAACCAGCATTTTTTTATTTTCTTAGCAGTCCCAAGGCAATATGGATTTGAACACCCCTTCTTGAGTCACTCTGTACGTTGTTTTGTAAAATTGAGGCCTTTCCTGAATAAAAATACCCTAGAGGTGTTGAACATAAGCTATCCTACGGGCTTTATAAATATTAATTTACTCAGCCATATAAACTGCCTGAAAGAATTTTTAATCGTCCTGAAACAGCACAAACCAGGCAGAATCCAGGTGAACTTCTAGCTCAGTATTCCTGCCAGAGTCACATATCGCAGCTAAGTGTGAGTCACAAAGAGAACTGCAGTTCCCTTTTCGGTCAAAACAGGAAGGAACAAGGAAACGAGCAAACAAGCAAGGAAACAAACAAGAAATTGTTGAAATAGACCTCATGGTCACTATCAGTCTACCCAAGAAAATCATCTCATCTTGGCTTATTTCCCTGGGAGCACAGCTTGTTTACAGGTTTTGGTTTGGGTTTGTTTTTTTATTGTTGTTGGTTTTTTTGTTTGTTGTTTTCTTTTTATTTTGTTTGGTTTTTTGGGGTTTTTAAAATTTTATAGTGGTAGAGTTTAGACCCCAAGTCTCTATGTGCCTAGTGTTTGAAATTGTTTAGATGCTCTGAAAAGAATACAGCCAGAGACACTAAATACACAGACCTAGCAAACAACTGTGTCACACACTGGGCCGTAACACACCCCAAACATTTGGATGGCACCTGCATAGTTTAGTCTCCTTTCTTCCTTCAGTGCAAACTTCACTCTGGGTTATTAGTTCTGTCTTAATTCTGTTTCTCTAGAGAAACACAAGCTGCAGTCACAAATCTTCAGACTATGTACAACCATAGGAAAGCCAATTAAGTTGGGGGGTTATTTACACGACTATAGGGATACATATTGCAATGTATTTCAACACCTGAAATTTCTGAAAATATGTTTTTTCATATTGGTTACATTCATAGGCAACTTCTCCATGTAAACTTTATGAAGCTGGTGATGGTTCTGCTGCTTCTTTTTTTAATAGGCCACTAAATAGTAAAATTAGTTCCCCAAAAGGTTTCAGTATTTCCAAAGCTACTCAAAATCCATCCTAACCATACAAATGCTCTGGGAAAAACTTTACTCTTATTATTTGTTTAGAGTGTTAGTACATGCCATAAAGACAATACTGTGTTCAGGTGAAATTAGTGATGCAAGAACTCCACTTATTCCTGGGAGGTTTGCACAATCAGATGACATTCTGCAGTACACACGAAGAGAAACTTTAAAACAGAAATGTGCTAAATGCTGCTGTTGGGCTCTCTTCTCCTCCTTAATAACAAAAGCGCCTCGAAGGGCAATTGTAACTGATAGGAAAGATGTGTGCTAATTATCCATCCAGCTCCTCTTTTTTAAGTTACCAGTACTACATTTCCATCTTAAACAATGAAGGCCAAACTTCACAAAAACTTTTCATGCCTATCTGCTTGCTCTTTTTTTTTTTTTTTCCATCAGCTTTCCAAAAATTATTATTTTCTTTGGGTTTTCTCCCTTACAGTGGAGGAGTGAGCCCCAGCACTGAACAGCACCTTCAGCTGTGTGACCCAGCCTGCCGGGGGAACGCCAGCCTCGGGCAGACCCTCTGGATACAGGGAAACTGAGGCATGGGGAAAGGCACGAGCACAACTGATTTTAGCGAAGTGACTGACAGAGGAAGGGAAACCAAATCTAATGAAAGCAAGCCCCTAAAATTAAATTTCAGTCAGGAAAAGAATCAGTGGGGGGAAAAGTGCTGACCTTTACGCAAATTAGCTCTGTCACAGGACAAGAATTAAGCAGACAAAGCCTGTTGCAGAGCCACCTTTAGTACCTCCTCCAATACCTTTCAGGAGACGGTTTTGCACATGAAAAATATCAAGTTTGTTCTTAAACCAGGCATATTGCCACGCAGTGAAACCCACCCTCACTGCCTCGCAAGGCACGCTGCTTTCCCCCCGGGCACACAGCAGCCATTTTGCAGCCTCGAGTCACTTCAGCTCACACTCCTTCAAACTCCTTCCCAGCCTCGGGCTCGGACATTACACCCAAAGGAACAGAAAAAAAGAACACGGCACAAACTCACTCATCGCCATGGAAACAGCCAAGCACCAGGCCCAAGCACAGGGGAGACCATTCCTTTTTGCCGTGCCTTTGGTGGCACACAGCCGGCAACCCCAAGGCAGCGGGACCGCAGCTCCTCCTCGGCACTGCCCGCTCCCAACTCCTCCTATGCCACTGGGGCTCGGGAAGGAAGAGGCATTTTTCAGCGGAATCTCTCCTAAAATGCTTTCTGTGGCTGCCTCTGGCAGATGCTGTTTATAATATGCCTCTTCCCTAAAGTCATAATCTTACCTTAAAGCCTCTTGCTCTCCCTGACAAATTTATATTAAACTGGATTGTGGTTAATACAGCTCAGGTTCTCTGTGTTGTTTTGCTTTATTGTCTCTAGGGTTGGTTTATCCTTCATATTTGCCTCTTCTAATGCGGCCACACAGAGAAAGACATCAACATTTCTTTTGCAGTAATCTCCCAAATCTCTTTTCCTTCGTCTCTTTCCTTCTTCAGTATGCTGCACGTTTTTGTTATTTAATAGGTTAGATTTTTTTTTTTTTCTGTTTTGGTTCACTGCTCCTAGACTTCATATTTTGCATCATTTACACAATACTTTGTTTTGATTTACTGGCCCAGACATTTAGGAGATGCTTCTATATCTGAAGCGGGTTATCTTGCTCCTCATCACATTAAGGCTGCGGGGTAGTAAAATGTCAAACATTAAAATTAAGTCGTTTTTACTGCTTTGGCAAGTCTACTCTGCATTTAAGTAACTTACTGATAGGGAGGATGTGCGCTAATGTCTTTACTAACAATTCGATGGGTGAAGGTATGGGCTTTAACATCTTTGGAATGGCTCTGAACGTCTCTACTGGCTTTGGGCAGCAGAGCCCAGGCAGGCTGGCTCCTGAAACACAGGTGGGTCTGGATAAGCCTGAGTTGCTGAACTTGGAAGTAAAATGACAGCTTCAAGGGGGGATATGTGGTGACAGCATAACCTGTGTTTTAGTAACTGGGTGATACAGAAACATCTGCCCCCTGAAGAGGTGAGGGGAGGCATGTGCAGAGCCAGCTCCACCATCCTGTGCTTGAAGTTTTGCTTGGTGGAAGTTAACAGCCACTTACCACTCGATTACATCTGATTCATGGAAGTCAGTCAGCAGAAGTCTGTGTGTTAGAAAAATGTAGACCTACATTTTGGTTAACATGCAAACAAACAATAACACCAAAGCTGGGCATGCTAACAGACACAAGACATGGAGATTGACAGCTTGAATAAGTTTCAGACTCACACTGATACTTTGCTTTCACTCAAAACTCTGCTTGCAAACTGCTCTTTAAAGTGGAATCTCAATCAAATTTTTCACTGCTAGATTTAAGACAGGCCCTCTGACTGTGGTCTCTACCAGCGCTGCTAAAGGTTTGCCAGTTACTGCCAGTAATAGTGATAAACTTAAAAGCTGGTGCTGCTTGCTCAGTGATCCATCAACGAATTACAAAAGTACTTAATCTGATGCACAGTAAATCCATAGTAAAAAAACCCTCCTAACATCAGTGAGCCTCCCTACAGTGAATAAAGATAAGCATGTGCAGGAGTCAGGTAAAATCCATGTTACCTTCGTATGTTCCAAAAACAGACAATGACCTATGTGGTAACTCATTGGGGCTACAGCAAGAATTTACATCCAAATATTTTCAATCCTGAGATACTATCCATCTTGGCTTTAAATGTGTGTAGTAGAAAGAGAGACAAATTTAACACAGTACTTCTGGACTTAAATAGCCTTTAAGGGGTGCATTGGGCGTTATCTCCTGCACTGTTTCTAAGACGAGAGCAAAAAGACTCTTCTGTTGCTTTAACTCTTGTTTGTCACACTGAGAGTTGGTAACCAAAGGGCTGGGGAGGCAGCTGGCTCTTGTCTCTGCAGGTAATTTTGTGGAGCAGGGGGGAGAGTGCTGCCTTTCCCCAGCCGCTGTGGTTCTGCAGGGAAGGCTGGATGCTCACGGAGGAAAAGGACCTCTTCTCACCTTTTTATTCTCCCAGTTCCTCCTCCTATTGGTGTACATTTTTCTTGCTCTATTATATGTCTTTGAAATACTTCAGCAGTTTCTGGTATCACAGGACTTTTTTATTAGTAGTATTGTAAAGAGTTGAAATGGTCATCATGTATCCAGGCCTGAAAGAATGTAAATCAAAATATCCCTTTTATTACCTTCTTGTTTTCTTTCAAGAATTGTGAAGCTATGGACCCCTGTTAGAGTAAAAGTAAAACTTACTACAACACAAAATGAAAGGATTCCAAACAATTGTAGTAGGACCATCCCATGCTTTTATTTGTAAACCCTTCTCTTTCTCACCTACTGAATGTGAATGGCCGACTCAGCAGATGACAAAAAAGTATCACTAGGACAAGGTCCAAGTTTAGGGCTGAGGGTCTGTCTCTCTGCAAATTCAGAGTTTCTCATCCACCTCTGTATTCCTACAAAAAAGTCAAACTGCCTGAATTAGCTGAGCTGCTGAAATGATAACAAGGGATAAAGAGTTGGTCTCTAGATCATCATGTTGCCATTCTGAAGGTCATTTATGGATTTTGGCAGACAAAATACACAGGGAAAAAGCATAATTGAGGATTGAAGTCTGATGGAGTGTTTTCATTTGGGTCTTTGTGATTCAAAAAGCTTTCCATACTTGTTCCCTTTTTACTTTGAAGTGTCAACCCAGTTCAAAATGGGCTCTGGGACTTCAAGGGGCTTACAACCTGATGTGACAAGTTCCACGTACAATTAAAAAGATATATTGACATGTGCAATCTCTGCTGTGTGTGAAAATAGAGATTTAACTGTAAATAACAAAATGCGTTTAGTGTTGTAGGGGATTCTCTCTCTTTCCATCAGCTGCTTGGGAGATTGAAAAGGTCTGTGAAAAGCAAGGAAAGAAAGCAAGACAAACAAATGTTTCGCAGTGCTCAAAGTCACAGGCAACTATGCTGATGCCATGTTGAAAGTATTTCAGCCAGAAAACCTCCCCCTGCCTTATTCTCCCAGCTGCATTTTCTCTTGTGAAGGAGAAGTTTACTCTACAAGTTATCAGAAAAGCAAACAAACAAGGAAGTTTACACAAAAATCAAGGGGAATGGAATGATAGGACAATGACAGAAAACAACAAAAGCAAGGAAATACACAGATAAATGTCAAATGCACTCCCTGGACCCTTCCATTTGTTTTACAACAGCTAATTTAAAAGACTCCTCCTTCCTTACTTTCAGGATACCTCCTGCTGTGTCAAGGTTTGAAGGCATTCAATACTACTTACTTTTAGTACTTGGTGTGGATTTCACTAGCACTAATGGATGCACATTAGGGGTGGGAGGAGACCCTCTTCACAAAACTTCTGGGGACAGGACAGAAATCGACCTGGCAAAGAAATCTATGATCCTGTTTTTAAGACTCAATTTTGCCACAAAATTCCTGCACAGACCTGAATGATAATACTTCATCTTTTTCTGCTTAAACTCCCTATCTCCGTAACAGCAAGATAATACATTTGCTTGGTCTTTGTGGGTGAGATTTTCAGTATCACTGAGAATTAGCTTGAAACAGAGAGTAAAATCTCCCTGGATTTCAGCAGGATATTATTTGTATGCTTTCATTTGTATGCTCAGGTTTTCCCCAAGAGTCTGTCTGGATCATAAGTGCTTTGGGTCAGAGATATTCAGTGTATGTATTTCAGTGTCTGTGTTAACCCCTATTCACACAACAGAGCTCTGATTTTGGATGGGTGCACCAAGCACCAATGAATAACAGTAATTGTGTGGGGAGTGTGGAACCTGGGGTACTTGGTTGGGTTGAATCTGAATCAAAGGCAGATAAATTTAGCCTTGGATTCTTTTATTTCATTTTTTTTTCAGACAGGATCCAGCATGCAAGCATGGACTAGGCAAATTCCTCTTACTCTTTTTTGAATAGTAGTGTGAAAAATGGGAACAGCTTTGTTCATGAACAAAATTAATGGGCTTTGGATGTTATTTTCAAATTGTTGTAAAAAGCTTTTCATAACAACACTTCTTTTACAATTTTTTTAATTGCTCAGTAATATTACTTTTCTTTTTTAGTGAAAGGTCACACAACTATATACTGTCTCTTAAAATCAGTGAATGCATAATGGCTTCTTCTGCTCTAACAGGAATCATTAAGCAAATTCATAAATCAGTGGAGCACACCAATGCATTACTTTAATTATCATTTTTGCTCAGACAGTTGGTTTATGTAATGTAATTGTTTACTATGTCTGAGGATTACTCCAGAGAAGCTTGGCTGGATCTTCATTTCAAAATCTATTCTAATTTCTTAAGCATTTTTATGAAAGTAACATACACTAGGCTATGGAGTAGCTCAAAGAAATTCATTTAAAGGAAAAATACACCCTCCTCCCCTCCTCTTTAGCATTTTGTTATGAGGTAATTTTAAACATTCTTGTCATTCTGTGTGTTTTCTTAGAGATGAATGCTATCCTTAGATTTGTCAGTTAAACCTCCATAAAAGTTTTTAGGCACTACAAACCATTACATGTCATTTGATAGGCAGAGTTTATGAATTGTGCTTCAATTTATGATTTGGCCTCAACAGTACCACATTTAGGGTATTAGACACAACCAAACAGAAAATGGTAGACATGAGGAGCAGTGACATTTTTCTTTGAAATACAAGGAACAATGGGTTAAGATGAAATACTATAAAATTCATTTTCTTGAAATAATATTTTTCCTAGCTAAGTGGTACAGAATAGCTAAGTGTGTAACAATCATGATTTATGTTTCTAGCAAAATCAAGAGCTTGTCTCAGAAATAAAGAGATTAAAACCCCTTCAACAATGATAATTTGGATTATTATTTATAATGTTTTCAGCTTTTGGGGTTTGTGTTTTCACAGAGAAATGAAACTCCCATAATATGATAACCTTGGGCAGTGGTGTTTTAAGAGTAAAATAGAACTAAGAATATCATGAAGTCCCTGTGATGGGATTTACAAGCGCCCAATGGCCTGGATGAAGTTAACTCAGGCAGCAAATTAGGGCCCTGCTCAGGGTATTGAACAGCAGGAAGTGAGGATATTCCTCAGCCAAACAGACTTTGAGAGATCTGAGTCAAAGACCAGGATTTCAGGGGAGCATAAAGTGGAAATCTGGGCTGGAGGAGGGAGGCTGAGAAAGGCTGTACATTTACAGTGTAGAACAAAGGACTGTATTAGATGAACAGATCACCTGGCTGAGAATGAGCTTTGCATTTATCCCTGAAGACAGTATCAGCACAATTCTTTTGTATCCCTGTAGTCTCTCAAATTGCCTACAGTAGGACATTTGTGATTTTCAGACCTTCAAAACTGAATGGATTGAAAAGAATCTGTGACTTCTCTCACCATGTATCTCATAACCTACATATTCCTTCAATGACCAGGCATGAGAATGCATATTTCTATCCCATGTCTTTTTTTGAGTAAAGAGTAAAAATGTCTTTAGTTTATTTTTATTACATACAAAATGTTTAAATGAGAAGTGCTATCCAAGTTTCTCATTAATGTTAACATGAGCCACGTGTTTATATCAGATACAGGTCCCCTGAAATCTGTATCTCCCCATATGTGGTACAATCCCTCTTGAGATCTAAAGCTAATAAGTAGGTAATAGGACAATCATATGAGCTTTGCTTATTTACAATTGTTATTAAAGTAATTCAAAAGCAGTAGTGAGGACAAGAAGAATATATGAAGCCATATTGCTTTATAAGTGAAAGAAAGTTGCTGCATAAGATGACTAGAACAATAAAATGTCATGTTTAATCACATCAGGGCTAGGTCCACCAAAATCAGGGGAGTTTCATCACAAATTACTATGGTTATGTCTTACTGTGTTCAGATTCTGTGGATTTTGCAGCTTTAGGAATAATAGTATAGTATTTAAAGGGTCATATTTAAAAATCATTGCTGATAATTTAGAAATAAGACACAGAAATTTATTATCAAAATTTTAAGAAAAAGTAAATTGTTAAGCTGTTTCAACTGCTGTACCTAGATATCCTTGGTGTAATCTGGAAATTAAAATATTTAGGGATTCCATTTCTTTTGTATAGTATGACATTTCAAAGAAATCTGTAATTTTGTCTACATCCTCCCTAACTCCCCCAAAACAAAAACAAACAAACCAACCCAAAACCTCCAATAATAATTCAGGGGTGTTAGTAATGCATTTTCACCAGGGTCTTATAAACTTCCACTGTTCCACATATGTAATGTTTTCTCCTACTGGTGGCATGTTGCTTCAAAGATTGAATTACAGTATTGCATGGGCTAGAAATCTCAGGGTGTCTCTAGAGGCTAGAATTTGTCTTGAAAAACAACCATTAACACAATCTGATCCATAAGCTGTACCTCAGCAGGACTTATGATTTAACAGTCTGTTGAACTTCTCTAGCTTTTTGTCTTTGCCCTTTTTAGAGAGTGATTTTTGTGCTGATCAGAAACTAGCTGAGTTGCCCAAACACATGATGATAGGAAGGGCAGAAACCTGACATCCTGCCATACTGAGAGGCTTCTGCTGCAGGCTGTGAATGACCTGTGGTGTACAATTTCTTTGCCTGTGTGAAACTTGTGAAGCACTGTAAAGGAGTTCTTACTATTTTAATAATTTGTGGGAACCTATAATCAAAATCACAATCAGTTGCTGATGTGCTCCATGTAATCTTAACTTGGAAATATGCTATCATTAATTGTGTTTTGCTAGCATTAGGAAAGGAATCTTTTCAGCAGATACCAAATCATATATATCAAAATAGTTGGGACTAAAATAAAATAATGTGCCATTTGAGCTTCGGAAAGCTAAGGGGTGTTGTCTGCAGATTTACTTATGCCTGCTTTTGCTGTGTATTACTCTAAATTAGTCTTCCATACAACTTCTCTTAGAAGTATCTAGACACACCTGGGCCTCCAGAAAAATAACCAGCATCGATCCAGCTCTCTTTTGTCTGGATTTAAGGTTGTATGGCATGTCTCTCAGCAACAGCACAGACCTTTTTTCCCTTTCTTGTAGGGAAACTTTCAGTGAGTGGTTTTGTTCATAAGACAGAGGAATTTTTAAGTTCTTAGGAAACACACAGCAAAAGCCATGTTACTAAAGGTATTGTTATGAAAGAAATTATGACAAAAGTTGCACAAAACAGAGACAACATGGTGGGTACTGCATTTTCAAGTGACTTTTTTGGTTATAAATCATTTACTGTCATCATATGTCAACCTGATCCCTTATTTTTAAGACCCAGCTTAAAAAGATACAAAATGCTTAGGACTTGAAAGAAGTTGAAATTTCATTGCAACTAGCATGAACACATTTGTTTGTATAATTTGTCTGCCTGCAAATTGAACAGTTCACTCTTTATCCTTGATGTCTATACCAGTTTTATCAGCAGAGATGGGTTTGGCTGTAGAAAAATGTGACCTTGTACCATAAATTAACTAACTGTCTTTATGAGCAGTAGTTGCAATGATCTTTTTGGGGATGAGGGGTATCTGTTGTTGTTACTTTGCTCTTAGGGTTTTTTAAAATATAGCTGTCTCTTGAGCACTGCAATGTGATCAGCCCTGCTTTGTACCGATGAGGGCTGTCCAACAGAACTTTTGTTCTTGGACGGTGCAGTTTGGGCCCACAGATTTAGCCTGCTGATTTACCATGTCAGAAACAGATTTTCCCTCATCCTTTGCCCTGTTAGACTGCAGTTCTTTGCCATCTGGTGGAGGCAGTTTCTCTCCTCAGTGAACTACTCAGCGCCAGCACCCGTTCTCTGCAGTGCTTCTGCAGCTCCCTGTTGAGTCTAACTGCACCAAAGCTGGGAGAGAAATACACATTATCCATATTACTATTGTTCCATCTAAGTAAATAGCCATGATCCTGGAGAAGAAAGTGAGAGCATGGGCAGCCATTGGTGCACTAGTGCAAGGAGATTGCACCCCCAGAATGATGAGGTCTGTGTGGCACTGATACCCAGTGAGTGGCACTGATAAGCAGCTGAGAACCTACATGGGAGGGAGTTTTCTTTGCACTATTTTCAAAACAGGTCCATGCCCTAAGGGCAAAGCCTGCTCTCCAGATGGAATATATTGAGGTAACAAGGCTTCAACTACAGACCAAACAGCCAAATGTCTTCTCCAAAGCTATCCTGATTTATTTATTTTTTACAAGCTTTTGATTCATTTTGTTTGAGTGAAATGGCTGC
Source organism: Leptocoma aspasia (assembly GCA_013399835.1). Classification (NCBI taxonomy): domain Eukaryota; kingdom Metazoa; phylum Chordata; class Aves; order Passeriformes; family Nectariniidae; genus Leptocoma; species Leptocoma aspasia. The sequence goes on along the minus strand of VXAX01001526.1, from coordinate 1,139,901 downwards.
TATTTCTGCCTTTGCTCAGTTTGAACATGTTTTAATAGAGGATTAGTCTCCTCAGGCAGGTGCAAGGAAAGTGCTTACAGGGTACGACAGTGAAAAGAACCGGCCGGTAGGGAACAAAATCTCAACGCGTTGTGGTATAATAAGGCCATTTAAACAGAAGTGAATGTTTGACATTTACATTTCCCTGTCTCCTGTACAAGGCCAGAACAATGTTCTGAAAATATAAAAGTGGTGGAAAATATTTTGCTTAAAATAACAACAAAAAATCCCTTTAATTTTTTAAGCCTCCAGCCCTGACAACTTGTCATGGGAAAAACTGGGTGCACTCCATCCCTAGGGACAGCTCTGTTCTCAGTTGTTCCACAGATCAGCTCTGGTGTCACTTCAGAGAAAAGACACCTGCTCCTGTCTCAGCCAGTGGTGAAACAGCTAGCACTATTAAAAAAATTAACAAAAACTTCTTAAAAGGAATGGGAAAAAAGAGAAAGTGAAATTGATGAAAATTAGAGACTGGGGATAGGAAAATTATAAGAGAGGGAAAAAATTAATAAAGCCTATGTTATTTACTCTAACTTTCTAAAGCCATGACTAATGCATAATTTAAGTATGTTTAATTAATTAATCCAGTAAATGGATACCTAGCAATTTCAAGGAGCTAGCAAATAAGCTAAAATAGATTACATTATCAGAATAGGCAGAGATCATGCCCAATAATATCTGAGCTAATTTGTCTGTTAAATAACACATCATTGTTCCACTTCAAATTCCTCCTTAAAACCTCTTTGCTCTGTTGCACCTGTGAATGGTAAGGCTTATGGTTTGCAAGGAATACTACTGATTACATTGGTGGATTTTGTCTCATTTTCTTTTGGTTTATACTATTTGTTCTATCTTACAATTAAACGCAGCACAGGAATTTTTTCCAGCCTCTTTAGAAAGATTTTAGCAGAGTGGACTTCAAGTAAGAACAATTATTATGCTTGTAGACAGCATACTAATACTACTAAAAAATTAATAAAAAAGAACGGCATTGAGTAGCTCATACTTTGTTTTAGTTCTTGAAAGTCACAATCATAATTAAAGATACATTTTCTAGTTAATTTTCTAAGAAAAGTAAAGCATAAGAGAAACTTTTCATCTCTAGGATAAATATCTGCAATATTTTCATTGTCTTAACATTTTTTAGGAAACTAATGAATACATAAAAAAAAACCAACAATAAAAAACGAAATACTTGATATCTATATGAACAAAACTATTTAGATGAAAAAAAGCTGGTCTTTGTGTCTGCCAAAATGTATATCTAACACAGATCCCTTTAAGCTCAGATAACCTTGGTTTTGATGATGGAGAGAGAGAAATAGGGCAAGAAAAGGGATACAGTTTTGTTTCAGCAGAAGTGATGTAGGCACTTCTACAGGAGCAGTGTCATGGTGAGAACTGTATAGACTGAAAGTGAAAGTGAGGATATCTGAATAAGGATGCTTTTTGACCTGCGGATGAACCAAAATAGAACTAATTAATAATAAGATTGTAAAGAAAAGTTTTATATCTAAAACTAGTGAAGACTTCATAAAGAACTTTAATCCCATCTGCCTCTCTCCCAGAAAGATTAAGATAAATTCAGAAATTATTTTGATCCTTCTATAAAGTCTTAGTCTCAAAGTCTATCTTGGCTTAAATTCAAAAGGCCAATGTGTATTTTTCAATTGCTGACATCTGAATATCTCATTAGTACGTTGAAATTATCACTCAAATGACTGTTTTATTTGCCTAAGTGCTGATTTAATAGACCAAATCCAAGATTTGGCAGCATTGTCAAGGCATTCATGTTTGAAGAGTGAGTTCTGACCCTGAATTATATGTGACAATCTTTGTGCTGCTGTTCAGTGCAAGCAAGCCTTCAGTCTATCCACCATGGCAATTCTTATAAAAAAACCTGAGGTATTGTACACAAACTATTAGAACCTACAATGCATCCAAATTTTGTCTTTGGGTTTTATTTGGTTTTATTTGATTATTTGGGGATTTTTTTCAACTTATTGACAGAAAAGGACTACAGTTTAGGGTTTTTTTTTTCAATTTTAACTGCTCCTTTATAATCAAAACTTCATTTCCTGGGTATAACAGCTGATGTGACTTTGAAGGAAAAAGACCAGAGAACAGCCCTGTAAGCAGCAGAAGTGAGAAAGACTAGAAGCTTAAAGGGTTCAGAAAGGATGAACAAAGGAAGAGTTAAGGGTACCTTGAATCACACATTTGCTGATGACAAGTGGATGACAACTAATGAAAAGCTGTTAGATAACAACCTTCCATTGAATCCTCATTCTACATACAGGAAGCTATTGTAAAGGCATATTTTAAGGTTCAAATCTCTCTCTTAATTATTGAACATGGAACTGGCCAATCTAGGAATTTGGGCTCTGTTGCTAAATATCAAAAAAATCTATTGCAAATTTAAAAGAAACGTCACAGCAACAAGAAGCAACAAAAACCTCAAGACCTCCTTTTATAAGAAACTCATTTGATACTACCAGAAAAATTGTTTGAAAATACAGATGAATTGAAATGTATAATATCCTTTTAAAGTGAAACTGAGCTAGTTTCGTTAATAAACAGTTTATCCTTGTAAGAGTGTTATAGTAACGTGGCACAGCTTTGTGGAACAGAAGGCTCATTCTCTATGGCTTTTCTATTATTATTAACTGCAGGAACACATAAAAGGTGCTACATTGGCAAAGTATTATTATTCAAACCTATCAATGTTAAAAATCCTTTTTAGCTAATTTGCCCTCACAGCTGGAAACACCCTGGCAGTTCTTGAAGCTCTGGTGTTTTCTCTAGACAGCCTTTGGCATAATTCCAACAGTGATTCTGACCCTTAAAAGACCTGGGCCTTCAGTTAAGGCCCGTCAGTCACACCAAACTGTGACAGATCTGTGGTGTGGGCAAATACCACGGAGAGGCTCTGATGCTGTCCTCACACTCATTTTAACTAACTCCCCTGAAAAGTCTTGGGTCACGTTTACAGGGCAGTGACACTATTGTTTCAGGAAAAAGAAAAGGTATGGTTTATTATTGCATGAGGATGCACAATGCAAAAGTGCCTTCAAAAAGTGAACATACATTTATCCCTGTGAACCACTATCACAATGGGATATAGAGACATCGGAGTGTTCAAATGTGTGCGTGCAAAATCAGAAGGAAAATGGACGTGTTCCTGAATGAGAAATTTTTATTTTTTAAATTGATACCGCCTATTACGTGCAAACTACTTTGCATTTTTAAAGTTCGGAAATGTCAATAAATCCATGGCATGTAAAAGGGCACTGCTACTATGGCAGTTATTGGAATTCTATACTTTGTCAAATACATGTACCTCTTAATTCAATAATCTTTAAAAGCAATACTCATTGTGGTTTATAGTATGACACCTGACCTTTTGTTAATGTCAAATACCATTTTGCTTTAGCATGGAAAATTATTATATTTCTATAAATATAATCATTATTCTTGGGGAAAATGTATTAAAGAAATAGAATGGGAAACTGATCAGCTAATCAATTATTTCACATGACAGTGATTTTATGTATTATTGTTGACATTTCTGTAAGTACCCTAAAAAGGTCCTAAAAGAGAACAGCAACTCTGAGTCAAAATTCTGCCTGTAATACTGGCCTATTAGCTGAGGGTAGAGAAAAACTAAAAATTCTGTTGTGCTGATTGGCAAGAAGAATGTAGCATTAGGTTGTTTTTCCAGCAAAGCTCGATAAAATTTCTGGCAATGCTTATACAATATGTGGTTTGGACCTCTCCTTAAAGGTAGCTAAGTACAATTTACAAAATACCTATTTAGTTGTCATAGATATGTCTAGTTCTGCCTTAAAAGCAAGCTAGCAGCAGGGGAGATAAAGAATTCAGCTCCCCATCAATAGGAGATACAGAATTTTTTTGCTGCCCTAAGCAAATATACTTGCCTTTGAAAGAGACATATCAGGTAAGCTTGAATCCACTGCTTGACCAGTGAATTAATGTAGATTATCTATCAATATATGCTTTTCTTTTCATGTTGACAGGATAAATCTCATTGGTTCATGTGAGCATTTGTGTTAGAGGGAGAGTATAGGTTAAAAAGAACTCTGAAATATGTGTATTTTTTAACGTACCTCTACATATGTAAATATGGCAAGAGATTCATTTTACCTGAGCAGCTGGACTTTACTGAACAATCTTGCACAGAAGTGTGTTGTCCCTTATGTTGGGATAGACCAAGGCAGAATTTTGGCCTGTGGAAGAAAAGCAATGCACTTTCTTTTTGTTTATGATGTGCCTCCAATGGTGCTTCATGTGCCAGAAAATTATCCTTTAAATAGCAATCTTCTTCACCTTCCATGCTTGGCATTGACATTACTTTCTTTATGAGGTAAAGTGTAGAAAGATACAACACAGTCTTAGCATGGCTTAGCAAGAGTGTGGTGCCAGATTTAGACTTTGTTTATGACATAGTTCTTCTATGAATATGCAAGCAAAAATCAAAAGACTCTCCAGCTTGTGAAAAGGAATTCATTATGAAGCCCCACAACAAACCTAATGAGAACTTTAACGATTCCTTATTCAAACATTATATTAGAGGGCAAAAGAGTAGCAGAGATGAATCAGTTGCCTTACTAATGTATGAAATAATGGAGACATAAGCTACATTCATGTGTATGGAGAACATGAGAATATTTTGGAATATTTTATGTGAACATTTTAGGTTATTAAGCTTTCTGCATGCTTTTTAAAAGGAGGAAGATGGGTTAAAAACTGGGAGTCAGAATAGCTCTGTTTGAAAGAGCCTTTCACCTCCAGAAGTTTCTTTGCTAAAGATAATAGAAGACTCAGTCACCTAGACAGTAATTTTTAAAAATGAGCCACGATCTACAGAAGAGAGAATTTTCCAGAGACAGCATTTCACTACTGCTGTTACAGACTTTGCTAAATTTGGCCTGGACATTTTGCCCCTAGACATTCAGTAATTGAAATGACCAATAGAGGCTATGGCCAGAGCTTTGAAAAAACCTGTGTTCCCTACTTGTAATTCATTGCTGGTTGCTTAGCTTCCCCTAAAAGTCAACTCCTCATTTACAGTTGATATAAGTCTTTCTCTAAAGGCTGGAGAAAAGGTAATGTGAGTTATGAACCTGCCTTTCAGGACACAGACAAAAGTCTTCTTCAAGACCTGACTGAATTGGTTGGTGCTGTTTTCCATCATGGGAAGCAACTACCCCAGGGCTCTGAGAGAGGAAGGAGGTCATGTGAGTGCTTCTCAATCCATTTCAGACAAAATGAGCTGGGTTAGCTCATACTCACCTTCAACAGTCCATTAAGCTTTCCCAGTTCATTTTGTCTGTAATGCAAAGGAATGTGTACACAAACTCCTCCACAAACAGAGCTTGGAGGATGGCAGCTTCTGGTGGAGTAAGGTGACAGACCACTGGAGAAAAAGCCATTTTCCATTGGTTGTCAGGAATGCTTTCCCATGAAGTCTAAGTCAAAGCAGACAGACCATCACCTTTTATGCAGGGCAAGTTTAAGTCTGGCCCAATGAGGCTCCCTCATTTTTTGATAGTTAAAGTTTTGTAAAGTTTTGTAAAGACTGGCACTCGGTGGAGAAACTTTTAGAAAAGTCAATAGTTAACCCACAACCATTTTAAATAAGAGTTGATAATGAAAATTTTAAAAAACAAAAAGTGAATGCTTAATTAAAAATCTTACTTGCACCTTAATATGTGTATAGGGTAGCAGGTGGATCTCTACCTGATTTACTAAAAGATGTGTTTAAAAGTAAATGCCTTTGAAAAAACTAGATATTTAATTACAGTAAATTAATGCAAATAAATTAAAAATGTCAGGATTCACTGGAAAAATTAATAATATCTCTGACATTCTTTAAAATAATGCATGGAATATCTGAGAACTGTGCATGTATCCACTGCACACTTTCAAAAATAGAAAGACAACCGGGAATAAAAACACAGAAAGTTCTCTGGATAGATAAAGACAGAGAGCACTTTACATCCTTGACCACAACCTTACAAACCAATGATGTTTGATGGTACAAGAGTGGCTTCAGAGTCTTTGGACAGAGCCATATACAAGCATTTAATTTCAAAATCAGGTTGAAAAACATCTGTTATTTCACAAGAACAAGTAAACCTATGGTTTTGTCTAATAGAACACCAAGGCCTGTATTTAACTTTTATCAGATGCATCATTCCATACGCTCTCACCTTAAGCAAATCAAATGCTTCAGTTGTGGCATTTCAGGGTCTGTAAGCCAAATTATGTAGACTCCTCAGCCTCAAATATATTATTGGGAGGGGAGCACTAATTTTAAGATATTGTAACATACACCATGTCATCTTCTCTTTTCACTTACAAATTTATCTCTTCTGATGTGGAAGAATGAAGTATAGAAAGAGATAAGGAAAGAATATGACACTGGAAGCCTAACTGGTTTAGCTTGAAATTCAGCAGTGTCTACTGCTTTGCTGAAGGAATGTAACCTACTGGTGACAGCAATCATGACTTGACAGAGGATCAATCACAAGTGTTACAAGTGCTTTGCCCTTTTTCTGATATGTGACAATTTTGGAAAACAGCATCTTAGATAATCCCTTGTGGAACAACTTTTTGGATTATCTCTAGTGACCCTAGTTTTCCTACACAAACTTAAATGTGCTTCATATTATTAGCCCCAGTTAGGATAATAGCCTTGGTAACAAAGAGGTGCAGAGTAACTGGGGAGCTTGGCAGATACAAAAGACACCTTGAACAAACAGAATAAAACAACAACAACGAAAGTGTAAACCTACCTGCAGCTGCACTGTGCAGCTCTGGTGGGAACAGTTTTACTGACTGTGAGGAGTTTAATTCACTCCTTGCATTTCTGCTCTTTTTAGCCAGTAGAATTTTAATGAAATAGTCAGTTTAGTTTCCTTCCAAAATTCACACATTAATTTAAAATTGGAATACCACAGCTATGAGCCAGACCTCTTTTACTTGGCCAGTGTTCATCCTGTAACTATGTAAGTGGCTCTTGCATTAGCAAAGTCTTCTATGCCCAAAGAGTAAGAGAAGATTTGGAAGATTAGGATGCACAAAGTTTTGAAAGGATTTTCCAAGTTTGATATTTGCACCTGTGTAACTAGCAAAGGACAAAGTTTAGCCCTTAATATTATTTTATCCTTGCAGCATTTTAATATATCCTGGTTTGATTTTGCATCAATTCCTAACTCCTTAACAGTTTTAAATATGGTTGTGACTTACAGCTGGGGTCACTGAACCACGTTAGCTAAACACCCAGAGTGTGATATTTTATTACAGTTAAGCTTTTTCAAAAGCCAGGAGGAATCTGTGAAGAAAATACTAGAGATGGAATTTTTTAAGTCTATATGGCTTCAAAGTTATATAACTTATTTACATATATTTTAAGGATATTGATTCCAAAGAAGAAGTGCACCCACAAAAAGAAACCCAAGTTAAAGGCTAATGTGTAAATTGCTTTAAAAACTGTAGTTGCTGTAATTACACGGAGCATTTTACAAGCAGCTAGGGAGTGCTTTGGATAGATGACTGAAATTTAATCAGTATCTGGCACAGATTGCCTTTCTTTCACACCTCACATTTCTGAAGTACTATTCTAGGGGAACCTGCTAGAATTGTGAGCCTTTGTTATCACTTTTATCTCTCTATGCAGCTTCTAAAAGAGTGATTTTCGCAGATCTCTCAGAAGATATGAGTCTGGGTCCTTTTTCAGGAGCATATGTCCTTCTTTTCATTTTTGGGCAAAGTTCATTCCACTACCCAGGCTCAGGTTTGTAATCACATGGAACCTTGTGTATGAACTATAGAAAATATTGTTAAATGCTGCTACCTGATACTACAAGATAAAGGAAACATGCAGAGCTCTTTGTACTCACAGGACATAAACACTTGTGCTAAACCTTTTATTAAATACAACTTATTTATTCTTCAGGCTTTATTTTATTATTTGTATTAGCTGTCATTAGACTGTCAGTTAAAGAAAGGGGGGCCCCAATGATCTATGCCTTTTAAAGTCAGAAGGAAACAGAAAATAATTAGGTATGGTAAATGTGAAAATTGATCTATCTGAAGAGTGTGCAGTTTACAAGCAAAAAATCAATGAGTTTACACCATACAGATTAAAATCATGTATCAATGTTTTAAATGGTTCAAGATATAAAGGTCTGAAAGTCTAAATAGAATTCGTGATGATTATTACTTTTATTAAAATCCTAAGTATTGGAAGATATACAATGACTGTCTAGATTCATTACTATATTATCTGTAGTTACTATATTTTTGTAGGAAAAAAATATCCATTACTTGCTGCTTGTTTGTAAAGTCCTCATTACTATGCCTAATATACTCTGTCCCTGGAGTAAATTAAAGCATTTCCTTCTTTGGTACTATACTTTCCCTTAAGTTGGATTCTTTAAGGGAATTCTTTGAGAAATACAGGGATTATTCTGTGACATCTGACTTCTGGAGATCAATTTATAGCTGTTAAAGATCATGAAGAATTGCCCATTAAAACAGTTACTATTTGACAAATAACAACATTTGTGTTTAGCCTGGATATTTATCAAGCAGACAGAGCACTTATTCCTGATACCTGAATGAAAGTCTGCATGAACAAACTTATTAATCAGTTAGGATCTGTTTTTAAACCACCTGTCTTATTTAAATAGAAACCACCAATGTGCACTTTTGCATATATTAATGCTGCACTCCTGATGTGACAGCACTGGAATGTGCCTGTGTTGTGGTGTCATAGCCATGGGCCAAACCACCAACAGTAAAAGCCCTGTCATAGAAATCCTGTTTTCCTTTTCTTGTGAAATGCTTGCACTCTGTTTTGATCTAAACCTGTGGATCTGGTGGATTATACATATTGCATTTAGCCCTATAAAACCTCAGACCGTGGCTGTGTTTGCTCACACACAGCGGCTGTGCGGTGTCACTGAAGTCAGTGGGGACACTGCTACTGAAGTCATTAGCTTTTCAGAGGATGGAAACTGATTCAAAGAGCACCTCATATATTTTAAAGTTCTAAAGTAAAAACGAGCTTTGGAAAATTTCTTAATTATTTGTGAGCAAAAACGTTCTTTTAAGCAAAACATTTTGTCAAAATCAAAGGTGTTCCAAGCAGCTTAGTTATTGAATCCACAGGGGAAAAAGAGAAAGCTTTGCATACGTCCCAGTTACAAAGAGTTTACTATTTTCTAGTAAGGATCAGCTTAACTAAAATAAAGAGGTATGGATAAGACAAAAGTTTCTAAGGAAAGCTTTGTGGTTCATCATCCTACTTAATTTCTTTGAGGATTATGTAGGAGTTGTTAAATGGTGTGGATTTCTGTTCAAATTGAACACAGTATGAGACTACTTAATTTCTGTTTACTGTTCAAACTACTACAGGTATAGCATATATTTTAACAGCAAATGATTAATTTGGCCCCTCTATTTAATTTTATGTATTCTGCATGCAGTATCAGGTCTGTTTCTTAAGGACAGGCTCAAAATCCATGGAACTCGTTTCAAAAAGGAATGAATAATTATAATCTGTGGGTTTTATCCATGAATAATTATAATCTGTGTTTACAGAGCATTTTTTTTCAAAGCTGTATACAAATATTAAAAAAACAATCATCACAACATCCTTGTGTGTCATGTTTCACATATAGCAAAATAAGAAAAAAAAAAGAGATATAAAATATAGTGCCTAGCACTTTAGTCCTATAACTGGGGTGTCAAGCTACGAAAGTAATGCAAATAACAATAATAGTATGGGAGAAACCTTTCAAGTTTGAGTCTCTAACTGGCTTGATTTTCATAGGTTTAGACTTCTGAGAACTCACAACTCCCTTTGAAGTCAATTGAAAATGTGAGTGTCAGCATACATTAAAATCAGACCACTAATTTGGATGCTTAAACACGAAATTTAAATTTGCAACTTTAAGTTTGGAAAAGTTTGCCTAGGTGACTTTTCCAAAGGTACCTTAAAAACCAGTGTTAGATCTAGGAGATTCTTGGTTTTAAACACCTTGTTTTCACAGAGATTCCAGCACAAGAATGATGGACTAAGAAAATCACAATATGGTAGATCTGTGCAGCTAAAGGAAGCTGGAGTGGGCAGGGAATACTGCACCATAGTCCAGATATTGCAAGGACAAGAGAACCTTCTCTTCTTCCCAGAGCAGCCTACTGACTAAAATAGCTGAGGCCACACTGCCTCATGGAGAGGACACTGAAGAAGTCTGGTTATTTCATATAAACTCCTCCTCTCACCTGCTTGCATGTTACCTCCTACCATGTTACACAAAACTGGCTGGAATTGATGTGGCTACAAAACTCCTCTGGATTAGCTTTGTTTAGACTTTTTAGAAGTTATGCACCAGATCATCCTGTCCAGTGTCCCAAGGTCACTTCCTCAGCTTCAGAGGAACATGAGGAATTTATCTCAATTCTAGTTGTTACTGTGCAGATACTACTGAGAAGGGACACTGTGAGGAGCATCTTCCTCATCTGCTGAGAGCCACAGGACTGGTCACATTACAGAATGAGTGTTCCTTCATCTGTATGATTTCTTAGGTTTGATGAAGCAGCCTAAGTTCTCTTCTGTGTTAAGTCTGCAGCAAGACTCAAGATCTGATGACTTGAACACATAGTGAGCTCCTAATATTGAAATAAGGGGTGGAGCTGTGAATTCTGTCTAGTGCCAGCTCTCTATGTAATATTTCTCAGGCTATGTCTACCTTAGTAAGCACTGCCACTCAAGAGAAGTCAGTTTGTAATGTGAGTCACCAAACACTGAGAACCCAACATACATGTCATGGGTTTGAATATGGGCTAGCTGTGGCTTGTTCCTGTGGTTTTGAATGCCCATGACTGCTCTGGTCCCACCAGAGGCATTCCTGAAACACATCCTCTAGCTTAGTAATATCCAGAAGCAGCCAGGCTATTTTGTCTCTGGGCTGCAGCTCAGTGTTTTGGGAGGCTGTGGGGATTTCCTTCAAGAGTTCACTCATAATTTATGTACCCCCTAATGGAGGTACAACCTCCATGCTGGTTCTGTGCCTTGGTATTTCCAAGGCCAGCACACATCAGGAGTTTGCCCACAGTAGAACTCTGTGAGGTGGGAAGTAGTCAAATACCTTTGGCTTAGAAACCTATGAAGGAGAAGTAATGGGAGCTGGGAGTTAGTAAGCTAAGCCAGGTTATTACAAAGAATTGTTTCATCCTTTTAATGATCAGGAGCAGATCCTAGAATCTCACATACTAAGCCCCAGCTGAGAGTAAAGCTATGGCTGTACTAAAATTGTATAAAATATAAACAATATTGTAAATAAAGAAAGTTCTCTATGGTTCAGTGTATTTCCATTGCATTTTGTGAGAGAATGAGGCATATGAACATCAGAAAAGAGTCAGCTTGCATTGTGATGCTTGCAGCTTTAATTACGAGCAACTCCAACTCTCTATGTTTACAGAAGGGAGATTGCCTACATGTTATTTAAAAACCATTGGGTGTAAGTTTATAGTGGTAACAGGCAAGTCTAATTTTCTTTCATACTTAGGATTTAATAGGTACAGAGTGCTGCCCCAGGGGAAAAAAAATGAGCAAGTAGTAACTTGATATTTATTCTACACAGACATGAAGAAAGCTCACAGAAATACACAATGTCTGAAACATTGACATGTATAACTATTTTAATTGTAATGTTGATTTTCTAATAGACCATTCTGCTATGGTAGAGCTTGAAATAGTTGCAATAATTTCCAGACAAAAAGAAAAAACACTCCAAAACCAACCCCCAAATACAAAAGACCATGGAAAAAAAAAAAAAAACAAAACCAAAAAAACCACAACAGTTTGGAAAAGCTTATGGTGGAGTCATAAAAATTGCACCAAGTTTATACAGTCCGAAGTTGAGAATATAGCATTATCGTTTTGTATAATTGATGCTGTCTTTTGTAGGCCAGATTTTTTTGTAAGTAGGGTCTTGTACTTCTGATATTTCTTGTCTATGCTGGAGAATATTTGTGAAGAATCCTCAGATGGTTTCTAGTGCAGATTCCCAGCTCTGCCAGTTCGACTGCAGAATATGACCAGGAATATGGTGTAACAAATACAGCAGTGGTGGAAATCCTAAAATCTTAGCCTTCCTGGTCACCCCATGTCTGCAGACACAAGAATATAAGCTCTGTTACTATTTCTCATTTTTTGCAGCTGTGAGGGGCCGTACGGTCAATGCTGGTGATTTACCCAAGAACATATGGAAATTTTGTGGCACGACCAACATGTGGAGCACAAGCTTATCCTTGCCCTTAGTCCAGGCTCACTTGCACCTGGACCTCCTCCTGACACTGGATTTTGAAAGCCTGACTCATCACAGATTCTTTTATGTGCACAAGCTAAAGCCTATATGAAATATACAAACCATTATTTTAAATTAACTTCTCTATTTTTACAGTGGATAATTTCTATTCCATTGATATTTATATGCATAGCAAATGTATTTGGTGCCTCAGTTCCTTTTTTCACATTAGAATTGTCATTTGTGTCACATTTTAAGTTAAATTATAAAAATACTCAGTTATGTAACTACTAACACCATAGTATTTCTTCTTATTACGGAGACAAACAAGGAGTATATTGGAAAAAAAATTGTGAATCTCATTTCTGATCCTAATGAAGCAAGTAACCCATTATACCAAGGTTAATTTGTTGACTCATGATTTCCACTTATCCAATGATATACTGAATCATATGAACAAACCTCTACATCTAATCAGTTTTTTTATTGAATCCTGACCTTTTATGCACCTTCTTCTTGATTATGAATGACAGTGACCTTTATCTAATTTAAAACACACATACTGATGCAAAAATATGCAAAGTACACATGTAAATTCTGAATTAAGATGAAGATGTGCATAATCTTCCAGGGAGAAATTGCTTTAGAGAGAGATGTTTATATTAGCGTCAATTGAGGGTATATGGGGAGAAAAAGTGAATTAGTCAGAACTCAGATGGTTTTGGAGGAACAGCTGCAGAGATACTGAGGACTGTTTAGATTTTCTCTGCTTCTATTTAGAATCCTGAAATGTCAATATAAATATCAATTTTTATTATGCTATTCAGCTTTTTATGGCATTCATGAAGTGATCAAAATGCAATAAAGTTGGATAAAACACCTTTTCACCTAAGGTTTGACAAACTGTACCTCAGTATTCCATTTACGTTTCACTCAAAATACATAATAGTAATTTTCTACAACACAAAATCTGGGTCAAATTCACAATATTATAAAAGCTGTCTGGTTCACTTTGCCATTTACCTCATTAAGTAGGAATGGTATGAGCATCATATGGAGATGGTCTTTTTAGTTCAGGATATAATTAGGAATTGCTGTAAATGCTGAAAAATAAATAAACAAATTTAAGAGGAGTGAGTCTTGGGGAAAAAAGAACTCCCTAACTTTCATTTTGCTTTTTTTCTGCTCATCACTAATGGGTCTGCACTGAAATTACTACAGATGAATGCACAATGGGCACAGTCTGAACCACTGTGTAATCCTATAATCTACTCTCTCTTTTCACAAGTCATTCCTTCCTCTGAATTGCTGTGAACCTAAATTGTAGTTCAGCAGCTTTGTTCTAGCCTCTGTATTAAAAAATACGTGAAAAAAAATACAGAAAATTTGCAAAACTCAGTGTAAAGACTGTCAAAGCACAAATCTAACAAACACATTCCTCTGAGACGCTCCAACCAAACCGTACCTGGCATTAGCATGTACTTTCATGATTAACAACAGGGGGTTGTCAGACTGCTATTTCTGAAATAAACAGATTTATCCTGACAGATAATCAGCAGTTTGCGCTACCTAATACATGTTATCATCCACCACTGACATCATTACATTAAAAGCACACTTAGTATAATCTTTTGTATGAAATTAAACAGGTTTTATCATATATTTTTGGTGGTTTAGAGGGAAGCCTGGTGAAGAGACTGCAAGGTTAGAGAAAACATCCATAGCAAACAACACAGAGGAGATCCCCAGAAATGGCATGCTGTATTTGTTTTTTCACAATCTATTAATGTAATTTCTAAATAAATTAAACCCACATGTTCTGACTGTAAACATCTTTTACTTTTAAGCAGTCTTCTGTAACGTCCTTGGCTGTCCCTCATGTTACCTCAGTACTCCCCAGTGTCTCTGTCTGTCTGTCCTGCTAGGTTCACATAAAAACTGCTCATATAGCACAAACTTGTGGAACATTTTTGATCTTGCCACTTATAGACATATTTTTGGGGCTGGCAGGTGGACTTTGGGAAACCACCAAGCAATGCCTGCACAGTTTTCTGGCAGGCTCAACACTTATCTTTAACTTTTGGACATCTCTTTGTTGACCATCTCTTCCTCCCTTAAGAAAGGAAGCACCAGGTTACACATTACTCACTGGACAGGTAAAACAGAAACTTTTGAATCTATGGAGGAATATGGAATATTGAATATGGAACAAAGTCACTTGAACATGGGATGCTTTTGGATCCTCCCTTCCAACTTGCCTGTTCACTCACCTAGCTGTTTCTGCAGTGATCAAGTTTATACTCAACATGGGCAATGAAATTTTGGTAAGAAAAACTAAATATACATCCCCTCTGTGGGTGTGTGTGTATATGTATATATGTCTATGTGTCCGTGTATATAGGTAATATATGTACCCTTCTCCAGGTAAACAATTCTTGTCTCAGCTGTAAGGGTAATGGGAATTATATACTCTCAGGTTCACTGGAGAAAATACTGAAAATTCTTCCCTTTTTAAAATTTTAGGTTGCCAACTGACATTATGCTCTGACTGTTCTGTGAACTCATGTGTAACATAGCTATGGCAAAGACGAGGAACAAAAATTGCATGGGGACTGTTACTTGCCTTTAACAAGTATTTCATCTTCTTCCTTAGAGCAGGATTTCTAAGTCATAGACTTTTCTGCAGGGGCAAGTCAGATATCAAAGTCCTGGCTCCAGAGGCCTGTTGTGACTAGTCTTATTTCTCCAGAGACAGAACCTGTATCCCTGTCTCAGTCCTTTGCCTCACATGGAATAAATTTTGTCTTTTCTGCCTTCTTCCTTCATATCTTGGCAGGAAGAAAAGTAAGAAGTAGTGTCTAGTGAGTGAGAGATTTTTATCCATTCACACTCATGCATTTTCACATGCCATTCCCCCTAATGATAAAAAACCAACCAGCCCCCCAACTAAAACAGTGGAATTAAAACAGTGGGGAGGATGAAGTTCCTTACCTGATGAGTGTAACCTTTAAACAAAGACATGGCAGCATCACACACTTTGAATGCATCTTAATTCCTGTGTACCCTTCGTCCTGTAAAACCTAGCTTTTGACAAATATGTATGTATTGCTTGAGGATCGTTTACCCTCCTTTTTCCCAGTATTCCTCTCCAAAACCTTCCGGTTGCAGTTGTTAAAACTAATGCAGAATTTTGCCACAGGTCTTTTGCCCCAGGTAAGTTGGACAAAAATGCAACATCTGATACTCTGATGTGGAATGGAGAAATAAATATTAATCTAACCAAGTGATTTCAGTGGTTTATTTTGTTTTCATTTTTATAAGTGTTGAATTTCTACTGACCCACATTCTGTGTATTTCATGTACTCAGTGATTGTTGAGGTTGCTTAGATTTTTATTTGCATTAGATATTTTGTGTCCAAAGGTCAAATGAGCATTGTTTTTGAGTCAGATGCCTGCTGGCTGCATTTCTAATACTTAATCTTTTCACACTGAGAAAAATAAAAAAAGTGGGAGGCAGTTCAAGCCATCCCAAATAAACAGACAGAAGTAAAGCAACAATTACTTTTCCTGTGTGGACTGCTTTTGCTCATTTCTCCTCAAGAGATAACACTCACTGACATAATGTCAGATAACCATGTTCAGTGTTTCACAGACTTGCCATTTAAAGATTCATTTCCACTCCACTTATTTTCTTTTTATCAGCTTCTCTTTTGGTGCATTTCATCTGTGAAAATTTTCATGTAGATTCCCAGAACAGGTATCTGGGAGAGAGGGGAGCAAAAGGGTTCAACTTGACTTAAAACACCTCTAGAAATTATAAAGGGAGTAAGATAGGACAGAAAAATGAGAAGTTCTCATGAGAATAGTTGTTTGCATAAAATTCTCAACTCTTACTGAAGCTTCATACAGTTCCTGGGGAAGATGGATATAGAAAGCCTCAGGTTAACTTCAGTCATTACCAAGCATTTTACATCTGCTGAAGAATTCCAAACATATTAAAGGTTGTCAATCCAAATCTTTAGACTAAAATAAATAAATAAAAACCAGCCAACGAACCAACCAACCAACCAAATAAATAAATAAATAACTAAATAAGGAGCAAATTCAAAGGCTGTCAGTAGGCAAGTTATAGACCTGATTCAGCTTTTAACCCCTAGAGGTATAAGCACACTTTATCTGCAAAAGATATGCAGTGTCTGTACTCTGCAATATTGCATTTTAATAATCTACAGCACAAGGCAATAATAAAAAAGGAGAATTGATATAATTGTGTATGTAATTTGATGAGACGCTGTGGGGAACGTAGTCTTTCTACACAATTATAGAAAATACTAATAACAAATCCTTGAGGACTTTGTTGACAATTTAGTTTCCTATTTTTAGCCATGTGTTTTCTCAGAAGCTCTACAACTTACTTTTTAGGATTCCCATTTTTTCCCCATCTCTAGAATACTTTTAAAGTGTTGTTTAGCTCAGAATTGTAAACAAGGTGTTCAAGAAGTTGGATGGAACTTAATAACAATCTCTAAAGCATTCTTTTAGGATGGTAAAACCAACAGAAAAGAGCCTGATGGGAGTAAGAGCCGTGCATTATATACAGCTAGGAGGTTTACTGCATCCCATGGATCCTGCTGCAAGCCACACTACAGCAGAGTATCCAGTAACTTTTCTACAGGAGAGGTTTGACAGAGTTACTGTGGAAGGTTTGCAGAGGAAGAGGAAGAAACCAAACCAATGGAAAAAGGAGCTGGCTGCAGAAAGTCTCTGACTCCATAGCATTAATTAGCCTAAAATGAAACACAGGGTCTCACTCCTTTGAGAGTTTACTGAAAATATGTTCAGAGGCCTCAATAATATTTCATCTCAACATGGTTTCATCTCGTTTATTTCGGTGTATCAAATAATTAAACTGAGTTGTGTCAAGTAAACCTGGTGAACTTAAAGGAAACTTGAGTACATAATTTGGAAGTAACTGTATGAAATGCTGCTGATGACTCACTAAGGACGACTTTTGTCCCTGTGAGACATTGGTCATTGGTAAAAGATGGAAAAGAATCAGGAAATAGCTGTCTGCTCCAACAGTATTTTAATCCACTTACAAAAAATCTTCCTTGGAAAGGCCTTTTTCATATCTCCAGTGGTGACTCATCTAATCTCATCTCTGTGTATTGCTAAACTCCACAGGGATCACCTTTACTTTCCAACTTTACCCTGGACAGAGATTCAGTCAGACAAAAGAACCTTAATGTCTTTCCTTAAGTTCAGCTCACTTCTCTAAAATGCATTTCCCCTCTCTTTCACAAAATGAAAGAAGTAGTTTTTTAGAAATGCTTTCTTTTTTCCCCTTCTTTTTTGTTTTCTATTTTTTTTTCTTCTGGGGAGGCAGGATGCCAGTATCAAATGCCTCTTTTCTGTAAATCAGAATTTCTCTGTGTGGAACAAGTTGAGTTTCTGGGAAGAATATATTTCTTTTTTCCTGTCTGGAAAGGATTATGAAATTTTACTTTTAAAACTCATGTATCAAAAATATACGTTTGTTCCTCCACGTTATATATATGCTTGTTCTCTTTAACATTAATTTATTCAAAAAACTCTGCACTTGAAAGAGTTAAAAAAATTCTAATTACAGGATAAGAAAGAAAGGTCAGACTCCACTTACATCATTGTGAAGGGCTTTTATTACACACTGCTATAAAACATATTTCTTTTTTCAGTTGCCATCCTCACAGGATAACCTGCATACCAATAGGATCTCCAAAATGCCATGAAGCAAAATATATTTATCTGCTAAATTCTATGTACAGTAACCTTACAAATGCCAGAGAAAGAAAGATTGCCCTCTGTACAGTAATACTTGTGTAGATGTCTTCTTTATGCTAACAATGACAAGGCTCTCTAGGTTTGAACTGTACTCCAAAATCAGAATGCATTTTTGTTCAAAAAGCAGACTGCATAACAAAGAGAAAAGATGCACATTTTAGGCACTGAAATACTTAATATAGAGAGCAAATACTCTCCTGAAGCATTTTTAGAAGAAATTAGATGGGATATGTTTGGGAATATCTCTCTGTCCTGGCTGGTTAACTGAATTTTCATTTTGAACTCTGTTTGAATCCTTACAGAACTGTTATTTGATTAACTTGGCTATGTTAGATAGCAAGTTATCCAAAAGCAGGGTGGCTCCAAATCTAATTGCTGTCATTTTTTAAATCCAGCTGTGAAAAACAACAAACAAGAACTTTACTGTGGGACAAGTACAAGTCAGAAAAATTCTAATTTTTGCAATATATTAATCTTCAAATCCATTACTTGTGATTTAACCTATCTAAAGTTGTTTATATGGTTATTTATATAACTATTTTCAGCCCTAAATTCTGACAATGTATTAAAAGAAATATACATTAATAAATGCAAGATTTTCTGTATGCTTTCATAAAACCAGTGTGTGCTATCAGATGTATTAGTTCAATATTTCAAGTGATGTATGCTTAAAATTAGAATGTAGCTAATGACGTAGTGACTGACTTTCCATTTCTTAAGGAGTTTTTTAGGAATCTCATTCAAATAGTTGTTTCAGAGTTGCACTTTGTTTGCGGAGCAAGCACTGCCTATCCAACCTTTCTAAACAATAAATATTAACACGGAATAGTGAGGGTTCCATTTCATCACTTCTGCTGGTAATTCTACTAGCTATATGTTTATCTTGTGGTCTAAATTTATGACAGGCCCATTTGCAGTGAGGCCTGGAGTTTCCTTGTTTACAGCACTGCAAAGTAGAAGGTGACCTTTTTATTTTTGTTTAAAACCTTTCAACAGTTTGTTCTGCTCCAGAGATAGCACCTTAATAAGGTTTCAGGCCAGAAAGCTCTCTTGTTTTCTTTTGTGGGGGTACAGCTCACTGCATTTACTTACATAGACATTAGAAAACATTTTTAAAGCAGAATACAAACTTGGCTGCAAATTACATTTGTAGATTAGAAAGCTTCTGCACTGAGATCCTACCTGCCATTATGTAAAGGAAAAGAGAACCAGGGGGTAGAGGATACATAGCTGGCTAAATAAACAGTAAATGAGCTGTTTAAACAGTTGTATCTATACACACAAGTAATAAAAGCAGCAGGCACCTGGTGCAAATCTATTAGGACCTAATTCTGACAACAATATACATCATTATAGTGGGATCTGATAAAGAGCAAACACTGGAGGCATTACATGTCTTTAGAAGAATCAGACTTCCTACCTTAGCAAGAGTGATAGAAGGTAAGTCCCCCTTTAAAGAAAGTTGTAAGTAAAGCCAGGCAGCAGTTGCAGTGAATTGAGTCCTTTCAGTCACTGTATACATGCAGTACTTCTGCAATAAGGGAAAAATATAATGGGAGGAGCAGCTGTGAACGAGTGACCTCCTGAAGCTGAGCTCTCTTTGTGAATCGAGCACTGGGAGCCAGTGCCTCTGATTTGCATGGATTATCTCCACTTGAACAGATACATTTAAATTAACTGGCACAGGGGCACAGGGATGGAAAACAAAAAAAAAGAAAAAAAAACAAAAAAAGAGAGAGAGAGAAAAAAAAAAAGAAGGAGTAAGTGGATGAGCGGAGGAGCGCGGGGAGCGGAGGGAGCGCGGAGGGGAGCGCTCGGCTGGGCGCGCTGGCTCGGCGGCGCTGCGGCTCGGAAGAGCTGCAGCTCCCTCTTCATGTCGCAGCCGAAAGACGAGGAAAGCTGTCTCTACGGTCGAGTTTAACACACAGTCCCCCACCCCCGCCCCTGCTCCCCCCAGCTTGTGATGGTCCATTTGATCAGATTTCTATAAACACTTAATAACTCAGACTGACGTGCACCCAGGGTTTCGGACTGCAAGCCTCAAATGATTATAAATCTGGTAAACCCCGCTAAATGATTTTAAACACAGAAATGTTTTGAACGTAGTAACTTGTACAAGTGGAGATGGGTTATTTCCAAGTGTGCCGTGGCAGATTTATTATTTGTGAGTGTACAGGTGCCTTTAAAATAGTTAAGGGATGGCAGCATTCAAAGCATGCTGTGCGGGAAGATCCCTAACAGGATGATGGTGTGTGTTCCAGCCGGTGGTTTCAATGTTATCTAAAAACCTATCAAGACAAAAGAGAGACAAAAAATTTGCATTCAACCACTTCAGAATTTCTCCCTTATTACCATAAATACCACAAACATTACCTGTTGCACACTCCTGATTTGATTTAAATGCAGTACTTAAGCTGATTAGAGAAATATGAGAGTATGTTCAACCCTCTTGAACCTGCATCCAATCCAAGAGGATCCTGATATAAACTTTGTTTCTTTTGTTCAGAATATTTAAAATAAGTTCTTTGTACACAATGGTGTAGAATTTTGTGAACCTCTGCACGGATTCATTCTGCTCAGAAATGAGACCAAAAGTCCTGAAAAGGTAGTAGAATCATGTGTTCTTTCAGGGATGTCCTAAAATGGAAATGGATGCAATTGCGTTCTTTGAGAATTATGCATTGGTGAGATTTGGTGGGACAAAATGGCCTGTATTAGCACGCAAGAGACTCAAATGTTGCCTTGTAAGATGTGTGTCACTGTAAAATACTGCTTGTCCAGGGATAAATAGAATGAAACTGTGTACAAAGACAATCACGACTAAAGTCTGTTTCTAGCTCATTTGCAAACAAAACTGAGTCCAACACGAGTCTGTTGGGTTTCACATTTCTGGGGATGCCAACATTTATTTGTAACACAGAATCCAGAATGGTGCCTTTATCTGAACAGAATATAGGGTAGGTACTATACTTAACTGAATGAGAAACTGCTTCTTTTAAAGTAAAATCTGCTACAGATAAATGATCCCATAGACATTGGAAAAAGTAATGAAGGATATATTTGGGTTTTCTAAGACATGCTATATGACACAGTTATTGGTGTACCATTTAAAGTGCTTCTTCTGAGAAATGCTCTTGGTTCACTGGACGTCTGGGAGTTTGATTATTCTGAGAGGGGAAGGATCCTTCAACTAGATTATTCCTCTTTGAATACTTACCCTGATAGTATTTAACCTGACTGAAATATCATCCTTCCCTGTGCATTGTCCAGAACTTCTCAACTATGTGATCTGGTAATATCCTACTTGTAAGTTGTACCCCAAATTTTATTTATTATTTTCTCAATTGTGACCACTCCACTTCCAGTGACCACTCACCAGGTAATAACAGATGAATTTGACTCCAGCAGGGCACTCAGAAGTCTAGTCTCAATATCAAACCTGTATATGATAGCTGTGTAAAGCAGCCTCCTGGTTGATGGATGGCTTTGAAAAACATGAACTGTGCACCAAATTTGCTCTTATTACTCTGTACCCTGCAATACACTCCTCAGTGCTGCAGTATCCAAACTGATAATGGCACAGCTATTCAGTCCCACCAACCTGTATGTCACCAGCAACAGGGAATCCTAGAAAAAGAAAGAAATAATCCAGCAGTGAGAGGGATTTTTGCCTTAAGGGTACATGTAAGAGGAAATGCCTTTGTAAGGAGTTGAGACAGCCACAGAAGGTACAAGAAAAAATGCAGGGACAATGTGCACTGGATTCAGAAACTGTAGGTTGTATCTTATTCTCTGGAAAGAGAATAAGAGAATGCCCGCAATGCCATCTGCTAAAGTTAATCAAGAGAAGACCTTGCTAGAGATGTGCCTGGAGCTAATGTTGAATGAAGATGTGGATTTGAGGAAATGGTGTAAGAAAGAGCAAACTGAACGGACAACTGGAGAATTATGGGCACTTGTTGAGCGAGAGGTCATATGAGAAATACCTCAGGGGAGACTGGTGAGTCAGGGAAGTCTGTAAAAATATAACAAGTGGAGCAATCTGGGAAACAGAGGAAAGCAAAATAATATGCTTGTCGTCTGGGAGACTCAAAAACTACAACAGAAAAAACCAAAACAGAAGGTAGAAAGGAAATGGAAAAATTAACTCCAGAAAAAAACTGTAGAATCTGAAAAGGAGTGATAATGGTAGAGAAGTTAGTGAGAAAGGAAGAATGAAAGTAAGGATCATCTGTTATTAGAAGGCAAAATGGACTAAGAAAAAATAGTGTCTGCTTGAACAGGGAGCCTGTGTTAATCAGAAACAAATAAACTGTCACTAAATCAATTCCACAGAACAGGATGTGAGGTAATTTCTCAATATGGAAGATGTGGGTGGAAAAGGAAAAATGTATTCTGCTGGGAATAGGAAAGGATCTTGTTTTTTAATTTAATTTTCTTCAATGGGAAATGTTGCTAAGGAATTCCCACTGGAATAAATCAAAGATGATTAGACTAAATGATTTCATTTTAGGTAGGGGAAAAGTGCCTAAAAAAGGAAGACACATGGGAATGGTAGCTGGCTGAATATCCATGGAAAAAAAATTGGAGCTGAGATCCACATTATTTAAAAAAAAAAAAACAAACCTTTAGAAATACATGGAAACCTTGTTAGAGCTTCATGTCTTGTTGCTCTACACAACAAGAAGCAAATTTGCTCAATGAAAATAGAGCTCTGGTTGAGGAAATACTGGTGGATGATCAGGAAAGAGAAGGTAAATTTACATAGTGGGACCAAGGTACAGAAATGTTCAAGCTGCTCAGGAAAGATCTGAAGAAAGACAAGTAAACTTGTGTTGACTGCTCAATTTGTCTAACTATAATCTGACAGATTAGGAAAGAAAAAGAAAGTATGGCATGCATCAGACAAGAACACATTTGGGCCAAACTAAAGGAAATATTTACCAAGCAGTCAACAGCCAGTAAGAGGCTAGACTACCACTCTCTTTCTTCTGATAAGAAGTAAAGATACTATCAGAAAACTGGTCCAAAACCAGATCATGAGTGAAGGTCATTCAAATGAAATGGATCAATCAATAAAAATAAGGCTTTATGGCTCAAAGGGCAAATTTTGTTAGCCTAAAACATCTTGTTAGTAAAATTAGACCAGATTATTCAAGACCTTGGATATGGAAAACCCTTGGAATTCCTTTAGATTAAAGAAGATAAGGATACGTGGAATGTGTAGCAGATGAAGATGAGACAATGCATGGAAAAGTGGTCAACCTATTCCATGAAATGGAAGAACTCCTTTCTTTTATAGGAGACATGCAATCACAGGATGAAAGAAAAAGACAGATATGTGTATTAGAGGTCAAAATACAGTAAATGAAAATTGTCAGCAGACAAACTGATTTACAATTTGGAAGAGCTATTTACACAAAGAGGAAGACAATCTTCATGCAAATGAGACAAAAAACCCCCCATGGGGCTTCAACACGAGCTCATAGAAATAAAGAAAATGTATCAACAATTAAATGCTACTTTATGTATGTTTTCAGAGGAAACAGGATAAGTAGTGGGAAAGAAGCTGTGATGACAAAAAATTGCCAAACTGGAAGCAAAACTAAAAGCACGGTATACTCAGAAAAGGGAGAGGTATCAAATAAAGTCCATTCCACAATCTGACAAGAAAGGGAACATGAAATCCCAAAGCTGGTAGGAAGCAGCTCAGACATGATACTGGCTGACTGGAGAAGAGCAAACGTATTATCCATTTATAAAAGGGAGACCTATGCAGCTACAAACCCATTAGTTTGACCTCAGTTGCTTTAGAAGAAATTTTGAAGGAAAAAATAATTGAAGACAGGGAGGCAAATGGAAAATGGGATAACATACAAAAAGGATTTACTAAAGATAGAATGTACAGAGTGAATTTGTTATCACTCTTTAATAAGATAACTGATTTTCTAAACAAAAGATTTGTGATACATCTTATCTGTATCTGTGCTGCATATGATACAGCATTACATAGGAAACAGGGGATTAGGAGAAGAGTTGTGAAGTGGATAAGAGATTGTCTAATGGATAGATGGCAACAGGTGACATTGGAAGAAGCGCCATCAAACTGCTGGAAATTTGCTAGCAGTAATTCTCAAAAATCAGTCTTTCAATCAATCTTTTTTTAACATTCAGACATGAAGAGAAGAGGTATGAAATCTATAGTTTCCATTAAGCTAGGAAACCAAGTCCTTACAAAAGAGGATGAATGGGTTTAGTTACATAAAATACCTGAATATTTTATACACACACACATGAAATATGGTACCATATTTTTCTGTAATAACAATTTAAAAAAAGAATATTTATGCCATGTAAAGAGTGCGGCCTTATCTGAAATTCTGTATGTGGTCTTTGTCACTTGGAATCAAGAAAACATGCAAAAACTGGCATAATTGCAAGAAGGTGCAGCTGCAATGGCTGGCAGACTGGAGAGCCATCATTCATGGAGGAGAGTAAAATTCTAAGCTGCTTTTGTCTGACTAAGCAAAAAACCGAAAGAGGATATGACTGGTGTCTGTAAATGTATTTATTAGACAGCAGACTGGAAAACAGTTGAATAAAGCTATAGAACAAGGCTGACAAATGGAAAAGCAGCTCATGCTTAGATAAGAAATGCAGGGAGGATTTCAATCATAAGAAAAGTGAATTTTCCAGACTCCCAATAGCTGTAGTAGGGGTAAAAAAAATTAAATGTGTTTTAATGGAGAATGATTCTTCTGTTCAAGATGTCCCTTCACCTGGTTGCCTATGCAATTAGAAGACTAGGCTTGAGAGATTCCTCATCTTTTTTTCCCAATTTCTGTAATATATTCCATTGAACTCTGTGACCTGTCACATGTCTTCTCCCTCCCCCTTTTTTAGTGCCAATCAGTGTCTCTGGTGTTGCTGAAGACTCAGCAGACTCAATGGTGTATCTGTCATGCTTCAGAATATGCTGTCTGTAGATGCACTGTGCATTCTTCCCTCTTCTACCCTTCATTTTGAAACCTGTCTGATAAGGAAAGTTTATGTCATAGATATAACAATTATTTCAGCATCCAGTACAGTATCTGGTAGGTACTCTATCCAAGATAACTAAGAAAAAGAAAAGAAACACAGAAAGGAGCAAGATAATGTAGCAGGAAAAGAAAAGAGTGCAGTTTACCAGGAAAATATTGCTAGAGTAAAATAAATGAGAAAAGCATATTAACATTTAGCCATGACTGAAATCACAGAGCAAGTCAGGCAGAGAGAGTGAAGGATGTAGAAAAGGTTAGAGAAAATGGACAAAGAAATTCAAGAAAACACTTAACTTTACAAGAGGCTTGATTTTGATTCACTTATAAAAGAGGTCCCTTTGATTTATTTAAATCCCCCCTGAACATCCTTGCTCTGCAATTGTACACCCTGTTAACAATTCTCTGTTGATTAGACAATGGAAAAGCAGAAAAGAACCAATCATGGTTATAACAGCAGAAAAGCCAAATACGTTCTAACAACTGGCTATCACATTATCTCCTGCATCCCAGAAAGGAAAGTCCAGCAGATATAACTCAGTACCTACAAAGTCAGGTTAATATGCAAAAACACCAATGTGAATTCTGTTGGTGCTATTTTTGTTTATTCCTGTTCCCAATATAAGCAGATGTGAACATCAGTAACAAACAAATGCATTCAGATATAATAGGAGATCCTGGATTTCTCATAACTTATTATAAATGCATGTGCAAGCTATAGCTAAATCCCAAATATTCAAAATAATCAATATCAAAAGGTTCTACCTGAAGTACTTCCAGCAGAGCTGATTAATTCCAGAAAGAAGAGCCTATGATCTGGTTTCCTAAGGAGAAAAGTAGAGGAAATCAGATCCTTGGTGACCCTCTAAATGAAGCCTTTGAAGGAGGCCAAGCCAGTCAGAGATTTTCTGGCTGAAGAAATTTCATTGAGAAAAGCTGCTTTGTTAAACTGGAGAACTTTTGATAAAGTGTTGTAGATGCCAAGGAAGGCTCTAAGGAAACCTTTGATCCCTTGCAGGTCTCTTTGTAGAGGTGAAGAAATGGGGTGTAGCAGAGGTGCAGCTGGCTGCGAGTGTTGGACCCTGTTTCCCTCTCTCAGGTGTGTAACTATGGGCAAGATATTCACTGTTCTGCTTAGATAAACTCACAGATAATAGCAAAGGTGGGGACAAGGATGTAATTTTCATTCAGAAGTTGTAGAGTCTAGATACAATAAAGTAAAAAAAAAAGGTCCTTCTGTTAATTTAAACAAATAAAGAAACAAAGCTCTCTTTATCCTGTGAGGCAGATACTAAGCTTTCCAACTACCTGTTGTAAGTCCAAAGGGACTGTTCTGTAGACAATCTCAATTTCTGTGGGGCTGAGAGAGAAAATAATTCAATTAGAAATTAATTCTCCCTGAAGAAACCTGAAATTTCCAAAAGCTTTTCTTTTCTTTACCCCACCTTGTCCCAAAAATTTCATAAAAGACAATGAATCACCTCAGAAACAACGTGTCTGAACAGCAGCCAATCTTCAGATTTTAGCTTGGAGGAGGCTCAAATTTAACCCTCCAGGGAGATATTAGGTTATGCATATAGAATTCACCCCTAGAATAATTACTCAGGAGCTGATAATCCACATCCCAACAAAAATTGAATTGAAAAAATGGATTCCATGGATTTTTCCACAAAGTGTGCAATCTATAAAAAAACAAGTTGGTGCCTAGTGAGAAACTATTTCACTGGTGAATTCTTGTGTGACTTTAATTTTCCTGCATGCTTGCAGACATGTATGTTTTTTCTTAATTTAAAGATAATCTCTGAAGTAGTCACGTACTATGTTTTTAAAAAATGGAAAAATGGAGGTTCTGGATAGTTTGAGGTTTACCTGTGATGTCTGTAGGTGATCAAATTGCTAGTTCAGCCTTCCAAACCCCACATAAAGAAATGGTGGCATTTAAAACATATTTAGTAACAGAAGAAAAAGGAATAAAATAAAACATTTCAGAGAACATTGAAACAATTACTGGTGTTTTACTCGTAATGACAGCTTTCCCACACTTTATACAAAGAACAGAGTGCCTGTTAGGCCAAAATGTGGTGGATAATCTTTATAGAAGAAGGGTGAAATTTAAATCCAGACTCGAAGACTGGATAGTGTAATGAGCAATAGACAGACTATGCATTTAATTCCATTAAGTGAAATGTATTTCATTAACAAAAGTGTTAGCAGAATTAAAACCTCACACTAAAGGAATGCAAAAATCATCAGTGGCAGCCAAAAAGCTGCTACAATATGGCACATACTGCAGAAGAGCTGAGGCTGATGTGGGATTAAATACATATGAAATGAATAAAGAAACCTGACAAAATTGTAGCAAAATTTGAATGTTAATTTATGGCACCTAGTGAAAGAAGCAGGACAGCAGATCATCTGCATATAAATGGCCTCAACACATTTCTTGGTGCCAGTCTGTTACCCTGCTCAGAAGGAAACAAAACACATTTCTTAACCAGACTAAGACAAGAAATTGCCAAACAGGAGATTAATTAAACCTCATTAGTTAAACAGAAATAATAGAAGCAACAGTTTTTTAATAAAGTCTAGTAAAACTAAGAAATGGTTGAAAATTAGGTATGGACTAGAGGAAGCAAGAAAAGATAGGAAAGAATAAATAAAAATAACACAGGATACCTCCATATTAGAGATAGAATGCTTTCACATAGACACCATGTTATGCATAGTTATGCTAACTGACCCTGAGAAACAGTTTTATATCTTGTGAGGCTCTGAGTATCAGAGAGGACTCTGAGGAACATCACACAGGGAACGAAAAACTACCATAAATATCAGGTGACAGAATAAGATGTAATACCACAGACTTCCAAATAAGAATATGCAACAAGTCCACCCATAAACATCATAATTACAGAAGCAAAAAAGGCAATATGGGAAAGTTTATTCTATTCATATTTATATTCTTATCCACTTTCCAATAGTTTTTAAAAGCAAATTGAAAACAAATATTACAAAAATCTATGGAAACTAAATGTACATATTTTTTAATTGTTTAAAACAGAAATTATTTTAGATTTTTATTTTCATAAATCTGTTCCATCTTTATTATCCACCTCAAAGGACCAGCTAGTCCTTGCAACAACTATTATCTTAAGTTTCTAAAGTGCCTGAAGTTTTTCTTTTTTAGATATATGAGTGAAAACTTGTATGTATTTAGATGAATTCAGCAAGAAAAAAATTAAGAAACAGCATGATGAACGATAAATAAAAAATCCAAGACGTTTGATTTGTTTTATGTGGCATTCTGTTTTACAAAGATGAGCAAAAATTTCAGAAGCCCTCTATTTCAGAAGTGTTATCTACTAGTATTCAAGATTTTTTATCAGAATTCGCAGTGAGTTCTGTAATACTGTAGTCATCACATCTGATTACATTGACTGATATCACCATGTAACATTTGATACAGCTCTGTCACATCTCTTGCTTGAATGACCAACTGCAACAAATCACATCTGATAAGCTGTGTGAAAGAAAGGGATCAGTGAGTTTTTGTCTAAGTGGAGCTTTGTTTTCAGACTTACTTGAGGCTTTTTCCACTTGTTTCTTATGAATACAATGTCATCAAACAAGACAAAGGAGTGAGTCTATTGCCATTATAAAAGATCCAATGTCTCTTCTCTCTGTAAATATATTAGTGGTGTTGCCTGTAATTGCTGGAATAGTTCAAGGGGTGAGCTGGATATCTGATAATTCCCTCACAGCTTTTCAGTGGCAGTGAAATCTAAATCATCTTCCCTGGGTCTTTGCCTCCTTATCTGCAGCAGGGCTTCCCCCACATGTTCCCCTGCAAGCCCTTTTAGCTCCTCACCCTGCTGCAAGTTTTGCATCCCCAATCATCTCCCTGGAGCACCAAGTCCCCTCCTCCAGGCATCTCAGGGCCTTTTCTGCAGCTCAGGACTGTCTAATGACTTCACCACTGTCTCACCTTTGTCCTTGCAATTGAAAAAAGAGAGCTGTTAACATTACAGATAGATGTTTTCAGTGACTGACTCACTTGGAGACTTTTGGTATTTTCTTGGCATTAGTTCATGTCGTTTCTTTTCCTGTTTCATCCCCCTTCAACAGAGTCTGTTAGTTTTGGTCTGTGCAGAACAGTCAAGTGAACACAACAACATACAACAACCTCCTCTTTTCTCCCCAGTTACCAATGTAGGATTTTAGGATACAAAATGTTAATTTTTCAAGCACCAGTTTGAGATTTGCTATTTAATTTCAGGAACAGTATGTTGATCAAGTCTATTAAATAACACTCAGCTGAGAATGTTCCCATTTCATACCTTGATTCCTGAAAGGTTTAGGGCTATTCTTTAGTTTCCTGTTTCTGGTAATTTCAGTGTAACTGTACACAGTACATAAATTAATCGTTAAGCAACAGGTCCACAGGCATTAAAATTAAACAGCTCTGGGGTTCCCTGCTTAAGAACATGGACCTGTTAGAACGAGTTCAGAGGAAGGCACAAAGGTGATCAGAGGCTGGAGTAGCTAGGGCTACTAGACCTAGAGTTAGGGCTATTCAGCTGGGGAGGAGAAGGCTCCTGAGAGGAGCTGCCCAGAAAAGCTGTGGATGCCCCATCACTGGAAGTGTTCAGGGCCAGGCTGGGTGGAGCTTTGAGCAGTCTGGTCTAATGGAAGCTGTTCCTGTCCATGGCAGGGGGTTGGAACTAAATGACTTTTAAGGTCTTTCCAACCTAAACCCTTCTATTATTCTGTGATTCTAACATTTATTTAATGGGTCTAATGCCAAAGATGTAAATAAAAATACATTTTGAAAGACTAAGAATTTATATTTCTTGCCAATCCTGTAGCATCTTAATAAAACCTGACATTAAAAATTTAATTTAAATACAGCACTAGAAGCCTCATCTTTCTAACTGTTTGTGTACTCCAAAAGGAGTGAGAGACAGAGCCATTCCTTCAAAGAGCAGGAAGGTGTCCTTCCAGGTCACCTAGGGCAGGCTGGGCCTCCAACCTTTCATTTTACCTTCGAACTGAGGTTTCACCTATGAAGAGCAACAGCAAGTTTCCAGACAAGATGGATTAATTAAATGAATCTGTGGTCTTTTATTCCAGCTGAGTATGAGGAGTGCTGTGTTTGCAGTGTCAAAGATGAACACACTTATTTTGGGATCTTTGTAACTAGCAGTTAATGGATGTTGATACCCATTTACCATTACAGTTAGTGATGATTTGATGTCTATGCTGACACTGTTTTGAGAATCTCATCCCAGGAGATTTGAACAAGAAATCTAGCAACCTTTTATTTTTTTCTTTAACGAAGGACTGTTGTTTCCCGAAGTATTTTTATTACTTCCTCTCACTACTTGTTTTAGCAACCCAACTCCTCCCTTTCAGAAGCGAATTAAAACAGTTTGAGCAGCACCTGGATGAATTACATTTTTCAGTTCTGTGGCTGCCTTTAGGAAACTCTTTTCATTAAAAGTGATTTGCATACTACCAAACTATATTCCTTACAAGTGTCAAAGCTGATTTGAAGCAGAGGGCTGATGGGCAAAAATCAACAAAATTGCTAAGGAAGAGTTAATAAGGTCAAACAAATTAGTTGATCAGTCTTTAAAGAAATCTTTCTGGACTAGTTTTATGTTTGCTCAGGAATTCAGGCAAACCTATTCTTCATGCAAGTCTTACTTTTTAATTCATCACATTTATTTTTGCAGAGAAGCAATATTGAAGATTGAATTTAAGCAATCACTTTAGCCTTTTCCACTGGGTTAGGTAATGCAAAGAAATTACTCTATGAAGAGTGTAAAGCTTATCCACCTTTTCCTTACTGTGTCACTCTCTCATGACACCTTGTTGTATGCTTTGTCCTGTTATTAATATTCATGGTTTTATTACAGTAGCAGCACTTTATTCAGAAGATCTGATTTATGCAGACAAGTCATCTCTTTGCAAAAAACTGGGAAGAGGTGAGGAGAATTTGTTCACATCCAGAACCCTTAAAAATATTTATCACAGGAAATATAATTTGGATTATTTTGGGTCAGATTGTCAGAGGTGCTGTAGTTTGTGACAGCACTGAGCAGCTGGAGGGAGTGAGGGCAGGTTCAGTCATGTCATGTGCAGGTGCTGCTTCAAGCCACAGAGCTGCACAGCAGAGCTCTCTCCTCTGCCAGTCCTGGCTCAGGTTGAAATAACCCAGCTCTGCTTCTCTCCCTTATCTATAGCTGAAAGCAGGTCTTTGCTGCTTTAGTGGGCTTAGCTCCAAAACCTACTGTGCAGGAACAAGAGCAATTTATAAAGTTCCTCTGGATGTACCGAGCAAGTTTTTAAAAACTTGGTCTCGGTGGAATTGCAGCCATTGGCTGGGACAGCTGGGAAAGGACAGGAACATTTCAATTCCTGGAGCAGGTGACATAAGTTTATTGCTGGCATTTTCCTTTATGATTACAGGGACTTCTGCAAGCTGATGACAGTTAGAGGCAGCCAGGAATTCTGGGGATTGTAGATATCACCTGCCCCAAAAAACCCTGAGAGACAGAGGCACATATGTGGACTCAGACTTTGTGCGCAGCATAAGTCCATGTCTTACCCTCCAAAAGACTTCTAAAACCCATTTTGGGTTTACAGGGTAAAATTGCATGAAAAATAGCTGTTATGTGTGCATGGTGGAGAAGGGAGACGAGAGAAAAAGATGTCAAAAAACCAAAAGATGAACCAAATGCAACTTGCCACAAAACTACCCAAGACCGGTAAGGCTGGCTCTGGCAGTTGGCTAAACTCAATATTTGTACTATTCAAAGTATTTCCTTGGGTAATTATGGAGAAATACAAGGAAATACTGTATTTTGAGCCAGATATGCTGGGAGGTAATGAGAGCTTCCTTTGAAGCTGGTTTGAGTTTCAGGCACTCAGTACCTGGCAGGATCTGGCCTGTGTGGAGAGCTCATTTGTCTTGAATCACTCTGGCATGACAATATATGACATACACAAAGATGGAAAGAAAAATCCATGAAATACAGAGGCAATTCTGTTGACTTCAGTGGTCACACATCTGAATCAGGCTGTATTTGTTCTTGGGGCTATAAGGATAGACTGTATTTAAAGGAAACAGATTGCAGAAAGTCAACTAGGAAATGGAACAAAAGTCTTCGTTATAATTAAGAAGTAAATTTTTTTTTCCAAAAATAGAAATTCAGCAATATTTTTCTGCAATTGTTTCTACCAAAGCAAAATTAAACAAAAATAGTTTTTATTTTAGTTATTTATTACTTTTTTTCATCCAGCATTTAGTGAGAGTGAAGACTGAAACGCCTTGGAATTTTATTTATAGTGACTTCTATCTTCCTTGACACAAAAGTTAGACTGATACAAATGTATCCAACTGTGTTCAGTACCCCTGAAAAAGGCATTAAACCAAAGCAAACTCCCTCTCTTATTTCAGTAGAAGTATAGTATATGAAGAAGGATTATATAATTTACAATATAATCAAGTGCTATCAGCTTTCTTCCATGCACACTGCAAATTGTTCTCTCAGAAATGTGCCACGTCTTAACATTTTTGCAAACTCAGTTACACTTTTCTGGCCAGAACCTCGTACATCTTGTTTGATGGGAAAGACATCCATTCTCATGAATATCATGTCACATTCATTAGCATCTCTATGAAATTGCTGTCAGTGGTGTTAGAAACTGACAATAAGTGAATAATATTAATTGGAAATATTTTGGGCATTTTTAATCAGGATTTTTGTGTTGCTATTTAAATGTATATGAATAATAGATTTAATAAATATAATTGGAAATAATATCAGAAAGTTTTTAATTATATAATGTATGCTTGAATGAATAAATAAATTGTTTGTAACTGTATTGTAATACAAATATATATGTATACCTTTCATATAACACTTTTCTTTAGAATTTCCCAAACTTTAGACTTTCTCCAAAAAATAAATTTGGCATCATGATTCCCACTCTAAAGGTAGAGAAATTTGGTATTTAGAAAAGGCCTCAATGAATATTCTCTGCAAATCTCAAATTACTTTACTGCATGAAGAATTCTGGAAATGATTTAGCATCATGACTAAATTAAACAAATTTAAAACAGCAACAACAACAAAAAGGTATTTGTTCCCATAATCTTATTAAGTAAGTGAATTGCAGAGAAAATTCAAGAGCAGAGTTGGGGACCTTTTATCTACATAATCCTCTTTCTATCAAGAAGCCCCTCACATTCTTGCAACTCTCAAAAGAAACATTTCATTTCTATCACTGGTAAATTTCTTCATTTTACAAAGATTTTGTTTTTCAGTTCTCTAGCTAAATAATTGATCTGAGAGGGATGCAAAACCTTTCAATTAAATAATTTGAAACTCTGAAGTTCTTGATTTTAATTCACACTCTTTCAGACCAGGAAATGTTTCACTGAGTGCACATTCTGCTGTGTCTAAATTGGAATGTCAAAATATATACATACTTAATGTGGGATCCTCTAGGAACAGAAGTTGACTTAAGACTTTACAAGCCAGCATTAACTGTGAGAGGGTACTGGGAAGAATTGGCTACCCACTTGTGGGGCCCAAAGCATCTGTTCTCATGACCTGTTCTTGGCTCCCAGCAGTGCCGGCGTTCAGCAGCCTTGCAGGGAGGGAGAGGTGCAGATGGTGACTCAGTGGTGGGCCATATCCTGGCTCTTCCACTTGAATATCCAGTCCCCAGCTCCTGGGACAAATTCTTGCTGCACTGAAGGAAGAGTTAAATAAGAAGAGCACAGCAGTTAAAGACACTGGAGTGTCTTGCTGGCACCTTTTCTGCTTACATGCTGCGTGTGCAGCCTGGAGGGTTCTCTCCCTGTCCCATGCCAGCAGAGGTGAGCAGTGCACCCTGGACAACACCTCAGTCCTAAACAACATAGTTTTGATACACCACAGACTGAGAATTCCCTTTCAAAATACCTCCCTTCTGTGTGGAAAAAGACTTTGGGAACCTTCAAGTTGAAGAGTATATCAACTTATTCAGCCAAATCCCACCCCTCACCCCTGTCTAAATTCAGTAATTCTGTAACTTCCTGTGCCATTTTTCATTGGGTTTTGTTTGGTTCTCTTCCCCACACCCTTTCATCACTGAGCATTACTGATTAACGAAACTTTATGTGATTTTCTCTTAATCTTTATTACTGCCAATAAGGACTGCTTCTGCAAGGTTCTGCAGGCAATTGTGTAAACTTTTCAGAGTTTATTCCTCCCTGTATGTGCAGTGAGTTACTCCACAACTCTAGACTGCTCCTGGATATCCAAGGTGCTATGGGCTGTGCAGGAACACAGAAGTGCTTGAGAACCAAAGATCCAGAGATCTGACAGCATCTGAGTGAAATACTCCCTGCCCCTTACGAGCATTTTCCCAGTGCACGCAAACCTATTTGGACTGATTGGAAGAGTCCTGGCACTGGATTTCATATTAGATACACTTCCTGTATCCCTATGTCACACTCTGGTTCCTAGGGTGCAAACTGAAAATGCCATAATCATTAGTTAGTTTAATTTAATTTGTTATTTGGTTAAATTTCTTTGCTTTTCCAGTTCTTTTTCCCAAAGAAAACACATTGGAATTAAAGGTAATCTACTAACACAGATATTTACACCAGTAAATATGAGATTCAAATATATTTTGTGAGTCCACCCTGACAGATGAAGCAATCATTTGGTATGACCTCCTGTCCTTTAAAAACAGAATAAAAAGTAGTAAGCTTTTGTATTTATATAAACATATGGATAATGCATTAATGTCAAAAGTTCAGACAGGAATCCCAACTCTGCTGTGAAATGGACAACCATACTGCATTATGCTCCTTAGGACAGGCTCATCCTAAAATGTTTGACATCACAATCTGGTCAAGTCTCCATCTCTACGTGGTAAGAACAACAAACCTGTGGTATTTAGGGCTCAACCTACAGCAAGCCACCTCCTCCAGCTGCACAACGACAGCTTCACCTCTCAAGGACAAGGTTACAGTACCAGATCTGGTTGTAAGATTTTGGTGTTAGCTACACCCATATGAATACCAAAGGGAGCTTTCAACTTATGCTGTGGAAAACCATTGTTTTGTGACAAGGGTGGAATCAGACCCAGCTGATATAAGCAAGAAGTGTAGTGTTGTTGCAGGAAAAAAGAAATAATTTTTGGGGAATAATGTCTGTTAAACACTAGTTTCAACACATGCCTTCACTTTTTGAACTGATGAAACCTTCTTGTTTAAAAATATCCAGGATTACAGTACTGTGACTAAAACAATAGGGAAAACATTACCTTCCTACAGCATGTATTGGAAACTCAGGTGATGTTCAAAATACAGTTTAAATAGTGGAATGTGCAAAAAGTACCTGGGAAATAAATACATTAATGCGAGACCCTTTTAGATGTGAATAGGAATTGGAGTTAGGAAACAGAAGTAGAGGATCGTGGTCTGTGTTCAATGCAGGTTATAAAAGATTTTCATTGATGGGTGTTACATAGTCCATCCTAATAAACTGATTTCTTGTTTACTTCTGATGTATTCAACCAAGACTGGAAGCGAGTTGAAATATTTCCACTCTTTTATGTCCTCTCCTAAAAGACAGTTTAAGAAGAATTTATTAAAGTACCAAAGCAGAAAAAAAAGAATAGATGTAATGGCTTTCTAACAGCAATGGAGTAGAAAGCCTAACTCATTGTTACTATATCCAAAGCATTTTAAAAGTACAAGCAAGGAATGCATCTCTATCATCTGAGTTTAATACAAAATCATGTTCCTCTCCTGTCACACACAGGATTTGTTATAGATTTTATCTGCAATAAAAGCTATGTCAGTAGTGCCACATAATACATTTGTAAAGGTTAGAGATATTTTAACCCACATCTGTGACCAGAATTTTAATGACAAGCATATACTCTGAAGCAGTACTAGGAGAGGAAAACTCTTCTGTAGATATTAATGCAAATCAGTGTAGAACAATGCCTACGCCACATTACAATAGGGTCATTGTGAATCATGTCCTTGAAATTACAAATATGTGACATAAGTAAAAATATATTATTACGAATTCTGCCAATCTCTTGTCCTTGTCAGGGGTTTCGGTTTTTGCAATCCAGAGAGATTAAACCATTTTATTGCTTAAACTGTCATGAAGACCTGCAAAACAGAACAGCAGAATCACTTTAATGACTTTCTTTTTGAAATATGCATTCTTACAAACCATGCATAATGAACAGCAAATTCACAGATGTATTGTTTCTGTCCATTTTTATTTTACTTTCAAAAAATTCATTTATTTCCACCCTCAACTTTGCTAATTAGGGGAAAAATGAAGGAAGCAAACACTCCATCAACAGTGGTTTCATTTACATCCAAGGGCTTCAAGTATTAGCTTCAAAACTGGAAGGAGCTTAACATGGGAAATTAAAATTTTGATATTGAAAGCTGATGCTTTCTCTTTAATCATCCGCTGTATTGATAAAACTTTTCCATGGGATTACATCTGATTTAATTGTTCTTGATTCTTTTAATTGGTTTGAGATGATGCAGTTTCTGCAAGATACAGGTCATCAATGCCTTCTCAGGGAAAAAAATGCACTATAGCAGAAGTGAACAAGAAGTTTATCATATGAGCTCCACTAAGAAAATGGAATTGATCATTTGAACTTGTTTCCCTTAGGCAGGTATTTCCCCAAGTAGGACTATGCTTGAACAAAAAGTTACATATCCAAAATAAACTCTTGGATTGTACGTCTATGACCATAACTACTTGTGCTACTTTAAGGTTATTTTGGCATCTGATCATCTTTATTGGAACTGCAAGACTCATTTGGGGTAAACGATAATTTAATTAGTGGGCTCCATACAAAGTTTCAACTTTTACCTTTTCCACTTAAAACAACAAGTTTCTAGAAAGCACAG
Organism: Leptocoma aspasia; assembly: GCA_013399835.1. NCBI lineage: Eukaryota > Metazoa > Chordata > Aves > Passeriformes > Nectariniidae > Leptocoma > Leptocoma aspasia. Next base: position 1,102,711 of record VXAX01001526.1, on the reverse strand, counting down.
GCAAAAGTCTTGTTTTTATTAACCTTTTATCTTCAAGCCTTAGATCAGTATCAGGACATTTTTTTCTCTTTTCATTCATAATCAATTTTAGAAAATAATGTTGCTATTTGCAGCACTACTGGGCCTCCACATTACATTGTGCAATTATCCATAAGATTTGTGGAGCATAAAGTAGAACTGTTTGATTTTACAGGACATCTGCTATAAATAAAGTGATACCATAAATTTTCCAAGACAGCCATCACCTACCCAGTTGTTATAGAGGCAAAAAGTCTTGGCTTCCCAGAGCAGGTTCTTTTTCAGCCTCTTGTCAGGGAGGTCAACAGCATTTACTTTTGTGCTTTTTCTAGGTACTTCCCCCACTGTAATGAAATTAGAATGTAATGCTTTCGACACCTGCATGTATCAGCTTTCATTCTTTGGGGAAACATGTGAACATCATTAAACACAGTTTCTCTCTCTGTTTTCAAAAATGTTTCCTTAGCAAACTTTATGAAATTCAAACTAGGGGAGTTCATTCCGATGCTGTCTTTAATAAAGGGGCATCTGCTTATGCTGGTAAATGTAAGCATCTGTTATCGTTTCTGGTAGGAATCCCTATCTTCAGGAACAGGGAGATCTCAACATGGACACAGCACTCCCCAGGAAGGTGCCATCTCTGGAGCCTGACTGGGTATTTGCTTTGTCCTTAGGAACATTGTTCAAATCTGTTCATCCTTTGCTGTGCAAACTGAAAGAAATGAAAGGAATTTTTAATTATATTACTGCTACCACTTACTGTTAATAATAAATGCTGCACGGGGCCATGCATAGCTCTCGTCTCCTGAGAAGATTCACAGCACAGCTGGGGAGTGGGGCTGCTGTTGGTCTCACTTTAAAGCACACATTTCTCTGTAGTGCTTTGCTCTGTAAGTTTGTTAAGAGCAGAATGAATTAGGAGTGAGATGATGACTTGCTCACCTCAGAGATGCAAGAATTATGTTCTTGCATTCTTTGAAAAGTTCATGGGCAGCATCTACTCAGGTTCTCTGTGTGCCTTTTCTTCATGAGGCTCTCAAATATCTGAACTGTGGTAGGCCTTGGCATTTTTATAGTGTATTTACCTTCCGGTATGTAAAGAGCAAAGGTGCTTTTTAAGTCAAGCAGGATATGAAGGCTCCTTCTCTGGCAAGATAACCTCAAATGGTTTTGCAGCTGCCTGAGATTGAAGTAAGTGCTTTTGATGAATGAGGCAAAATGACATGTTTGGGGGTGAAATAAGGTGCTAGTCACTGGTTTTTGAAACAGCAACCATGGTAAGTGCTTGAAATAAACTTTTTTTTCCCAATAAATTTCTGTTGTGTGAGCTAGTTACACTTCTGAGCTGTTGCTTGTGCTATCAAAATCCCTTATTGCTATTAGATAATGATATTAAAGTAGGTTAGAAACTGTACTAGCAGCACAAGCTGTGAAGAGTCATGAATCAATTCACACCCCAAAATGAGTGCAAGAACATTTCTGTTTTGGAGTGAAGTTTGGGACTCTGACATAGGCACATGACCACTCGAGTGAGAAGATAAGAAAAACCCTAATATGCTGGGACTTGTGGTATCTCACTGAGAGATGATAAGGCAGAAATAATAGCATTCCATATGGGACTCCCTTGGTTTTGTCGTTGGAGAAATATCTCATGCTAGAAATGAACAGGCAACATATTTTTGTTCTGCTTTAACATTTTATTCTATAGCACCTTATTTGTACTTTGCTAGAAAAGGAGCTGTAAAATTGCATTTTAAAGGTGTTTTGTATGACATACAAGAAGATGCATGCTTAATAGCACCTCCCTAATGACGATTTACTCCTTAGGCATCTCTATATCTGTTTTGTAAGGTACAGCTGTCTAGGACACTTGGGAAGAAATAGATAAGATAACATGAATATGGCTTAATTAGGCTGCAACTTTATTTACTATCTCATTTTGGAACTACTGATAAAGGAGTGCAAATGTTAATACTTTATTTAATTATTTTCATTGAGGTGTCCTCTGCTCTTCTACAACTGTTTCCTGAATTAGAGGAACTGGGAAGCATGAAGATATAGAGGGAATTCTAGAGAATTTTGGAATTCCCAAATGCTAGAAAAACACTAAAAAGTGCTGCATGATGCAAGGGGTGAAGTAGAAGGACAGCTGTATACTTTTCATATTAGACAAAACCAATTTTCAGTCTGTGAAAATCATGGTTTTCCTATTGCATATCAGGTCCAAAATTCTCTGTAAATATTTGTTTTTAATTTTTTTTCAGATGAAACTTGTTTTAGATTTATTACCTCTTTTCCTATTAATAATGCGTTTCAATGAAACATTCTAATTTAATGGCTTTTTGTTCAAAGAAGTGATTTTTAAGTATATTCTTTCCAATCTCAACTAGACAAAATTGAAAAAGGGCATTTGTTTTAGACTGTAGGATTATACCAGGTTATAGACCCTGGCAAATTCTTAATTGTGAAAATTTATGGCTTGATCTTGGAAGGCCTGATTGCTTATATACACAGTGTTCAAATTATTCCCATGCTTGTATGTATTCTCCTAGAACACAGACTTTATAACTTTCACAGGTCTTCATGATGCAGTCTTTAAACAGTCCACAATAAAAGATAACAGGTACAAAAAAGGTTTTTAATGGATTCCTTTCAAAAAATTGTTTAGGCCTAATCACTGTTGTCTAATATACCCGCTGTTTGTGAGCCATTTATTAGGGGAAAAAAAAAAAAAGAATATAAAGGCAATGGAGAAGCAATTCCTAACCAGATGCTGCAAGTAATTTTTTCTCAAACAACCCAGATCTTGCTAATTTTGAATTCTTACCACCATTCAGATCAGCAGAGCTTTTAACAGTAGAAGAGTTACTAAAACAATGATGTAAATATTTAAAGGCACAACTGGGAATTAAATGTACCAACATTGCTACTTGCTGATAATGACTCTCCAGCAGGGAGTAGCCCACCTATACTTCTGCAGTTACTGAATATCATTACCTTTATTTTTTAAATATACATTTCTCTGTTCTGCTCTTTTGTTGTTTGTTTGGGTTTTCTTTTTTGTTTGTTTTTTATAACTTTTTGATATCTATGTCTGTTTCTATACATACCATTGTAGGATATATTTTACAAAAAAGGTACTGTGCACTCAGGATTTTTTTCTTTAGATTTTGTTTCCTAATGGAATGGGTGCTTTAGGATCAGTAAAACCAAATCTTGTTCTCAGGAGACTTGCCTTGCTTTGATGTATTAAGCTGATAACCCATTCAATAAATGAACCCCAGTAAAGCATTTTTTTCAGCTTCTTTATGTATTTCACAGACCCTTATGCTTAAAAATGTTATTATTTTATGAGTTATATTGTGATTTTTTGACAATAAAATATATTGTTTTCTTTAACTGATTTTCTGTGCTAATACCTCTCAGGTTTTAGCAAATTGGAGCTATATGACTATCTACAGGAGAAAATGAGCAAATTCTATATCTAACTACTTGAATTTCAAGGAGAACTGAGCACTGATTATGATCATCAGCCTTATAACATATTATTCTAGCTTTATGCATCTTTCTCTCTCTCACACTTTGTCTTTTCTGGCAGCAACTGGGGACATTCTTGAAAGGAGGAGACCCCCCCAGGCTGCCCCGGAGAGTGGCCCTTTGCAGGGGACATTACACTTGGTCACTGCATTGCCGGGGCAGGTGGCAGCTGTGCTGCAGAGGGTGAGGGCAACTCCCAGACTTAGCTCACAAGCAGAGATAAAAGGAGGCAGAGAAGATGAAACACCTTACATAATTACTTGCTGAATACAGCTGTTTGACTGGTTATTTGTATGTTATATGTGCACTGACCCTTGCTCACCCACTGTCGGACTCAGAGTGCAAGATTTGAATGGTTCAGCTTAAGGTGAATTATGTAGTCTGGCCAATGTTAACATAATTAAAACTTTTAGACCAATTACTTTCATGTAACCTGTGCTCTACATATTTGAGAAGTGTTTTGAGCAGTTTTTTTTTTATTATTATTTTTAATCTATTGGTACTTAACCTTTTTATCTTCCTCATCTGTAATACAGCTCTAATTATAGTAGTTAAAGGTGAAGAAACAATTAGAAATGTGGAAAAATGCATCCAACTTAATTTCACATAAATCTAAGTCAGAAACTTAGGCTGATAATAGAATTGGGGTTTTTTTCCAGTAGGAGACAAAAAAAGGTATTTTTGGTTCCAGAGTGATATTTACTCTACTCCGGCTCCATGGTGTATGGATATTCAACCTTAAAACTGGAGCTGCTCAACAACTCCAAAATTATTTGAAATACATAATATTGCTTGCTATTTGAATTTATTTCTTACAAAGGTTCCAGGAGAGGTCCCTGGCTGATACAGAAACAGAAAATGGAGTGTATGAAATATAACAAACACCATAACTAAACCAACATCTTAGTAGGCAACTCTATATATAAATAATAATTTTGAAAATCTTGGTTGTAATAAGACAGGGTGTTTTGTTGATCCCTGCATTAGGAACATTGTAATAATTCATGCACAAGCTGCCTAGGGAAAGACTGCCAGACTCCAGGACAAATAGTCACGAGGAAAGTCCCACAGCAAGGAAGATGGAGGGTTAGTTCATAAATCAAAAACCTTGGGAGATCTGGGAGATCAAAAGCACATTTTGTAGAAATAGGTCCAAGAAGCTGGAGGCACGCACAGAAATCCTTCCTGCATCCAGCTACAACTGCAGCCCTGCAGCTGCAGCTCAGGTAGGGGACAGACCTCGTTACTGCTCCTCTCGTTTCAGACAAGGTTTGGTGAGCTTTTAACCAAGGTTTCAGCAGCCGAAGCTTTGGTGATTTTGGATGAAGTAGAGTGCTTATGTAATCCTTGGTTTAGGGAAAACAGAGTGAGCTTCCAGCTGGCTGAAGACAAGAGTCAGGGGCTGGAGTACTTTGATATTCCAACCAGTTGCAAAGTGAATGTTTGTATATGCCTTACTCACTGAAAACAAAACTTGTTTTAGGGTCCAATAATCCTTAAATCCCCATATGATTTCTGGTCTTATATGCCAAAAAAGCATTTTATTTTTTCCCCCCTACCTGGCACATCTTTAAGTGTATATAGAGATGCATTGTTCACATTCTTCAGAGAGCTCTGGCAAGTGGGAAATCTCTCTAAGCACCATCAGAAACCAAAAACTAGGCAAGGAAGCACTTAGGTTCCTGGGAACTATTCACTTCCACACATCAGGAGGCTTACAAGCCATAATCACCACAATGAGTGAGTCACCAGACTTTCTGGAATTAATATACACCTTCTTTCTTGATAATGTAGTATGATAACAAATAATAAAATCACTAAATAAAGCAAGAATAACTTCATCAGCAGGAAGAATGAAAGTTAGTACATGGCTCTCAATTTTAGCAGGGCATTCAACTGTGAAAAGGGGTAAGTGTTCTAGGATGTACTCCCAGTATTTACTTCAGAGTTTCTTTGTCAATAATTGTTTAATACGCGTTCAACAAGTCCTCCAACGTCTCTTTAATGACAAAAAATCATGCACAGTTCATTCAAGGGATACAAATGCTTATGCCTAGGAGTTGTTTCCCTCTCACCTGGAGTGTGAAGGGTTGGCTTACAGATTGCTTTACTTTGTATTTCCTAAGGCATTCCTCATCTGTGTACTGGGGACCTGATGAATGTGTCTTCTGGCATTTCTCCTGGTGAACTATGAGAACCTTCTGATCTGAAACAATGCTGTATGACTGTGCTCGTGTTGTCCCACACCTGAAATAATTAGGCAGTTATTTCTCAGTTATTCACAGAGTTTTTGCTGGAAAAACCCCAAAATCATTAAATGGGCTTTTTGACTAGGCATGTCTGGGGAAGCCCATTTTTTTCAATGTATAGTGTAAGATTACTCCTATTGGCTTAGCTCAAAATAGTGCTCTTGATTTTTTACCTAACTAATTCCACCTGAATATTGTAGTGAAAAGCTGAACACTTAAATCTTGTCTTGAGATCTTATTCTACACACTAGACACAGGTCTGTTAAAATTCAAAGTCTCTAGACCTCACAGAGGCAACAAAGCTTAAATGAATATGACCTTTTGTCTACTGGAGTCCAAGTTTGCCCTCAACAAAATGAAATACTCCTTTTGCCTACCTTATTGAGGTGGATATTAAAGTCCTCCCTTAATGAAGGAAATCTTGGCTCTGTTAGAATCAATGTCAAAATGCACATTGAGTCCAACGTGGTCAGATTTTATCTAATATTTAGGATGCCCTCATTACTGCCCTGTGTGAACTGTGACAAACCCTGAGTGTTCTGCATGTGCTGTAAAATATAACCATCCAATGACTCTCTCTCTGTGTCACTAACTTTTGCCCCTTTCCTCCCCACATACAGACATTTAATATGTCTATAATTTGCTTGATGATTTTCATGCCTTCTTTTAATATTGCAACCATATTGGCTGGCTTTCTGCCTGGTCTTTTGGACTTGTGTGAGAGTGTGTGCTTTCATTTGTTATTCAGCTAGTTTACTATCCTCTATGATTTTGTTTCATATTTCTTCCTACGTTCTTTAGAATGTCACTCTTGATTTCTCTCGTCCTTTGGCAGAGCTAAACCCCTAAAACTTCTTGGATTAATGTAGTTTGGATTTCCAGCTGTAATGTGTCTCATTTGAAAGTTTTTCTTAGCATTTGCAATATCTTTATCTGCTCTGATGTGTAATAGAGTTTCAATTTATATACTGCTTTTAACATCAAGCAGGAAGTTCAAAGTCCTTTATAAAATGGGGAAAGAGGAAGCTAAACCTGAATAGTTGATGCAGATAGAAAAGTGTTCGGGCTAAACTTAAATTGATATAGCATAAGGGCGTTCTACATATTAGACATATTATCGTCTTCCTTGCTTTACTCCCAGTGCTCCCTGCTTGCTTATTTCCTATTAAATATTATACTAAGTGATATTTCAATTCTTTTGCATCTTTTATGTTACTAATTGCTGTGCATAGTTGAGGGAAGTTGTTGGGCTTTTTTTCGTATACACTTTCACACATAAACTTTTGAGAGTTTTGTTATGGCTTCACTGTTATTTTTACACATGGGCCAAAATGAATCCTCATCCTCAGATTGTTGCCTGGATGCTGCAGTTTGTGATCACATGTAAGTCTCTAGAGCAGCCTCATTCTCTGGCAGAAATTCAGCTCCTATGCACTCTCAGGAATGTTAATTTACCACAAATTGTAGCTCATTTCTTGAAAGTGATTTGCCTGTAATAGACAGTCCCTGGAGAATTAAAAAAGATTTTTTTTTTTTTTAAGCAAGGGTTATCAGACAGAACCAGGATTTGCAGTTCTGGCTTGAAGCTACTACAATAATGCATACTCAGTCTGATTTTTCTAATGTCATGATGAGACGCCTTATTAAAGCTTGACATGGACAGGGCATTGTAGAAAACACTTTGATTCTGTAACCCAGAGACTTTCATAGGCATGCTGTGACACTGTAAGACTTTTTCCTCTTGTGATTATCTCTCTTTAATGTAACATTATTGTACTGGAACTCTTAGTGTCTAATTTCCCAGAGTATTACATCACTCTATTATAAGGAATCCCCTTACTGTCATTCCTAGATCAGGATTATACAGAAAGGCTAATGAATACTCAAGGATTAATCATTACCACAACCATAGATTGAGCTTTGGGAGAGGAAAAAGTAGGAAAACATCCGCCATTTATCATTCCAGAGGGATTTGCTAGGTAATTCTATACCCAGAATAAAGTGCAAGCTAAAAAAAAATTAACAAATGGTAATAACATAAGGTTATTATTATGTTTTTATTTTTTAAAAATTAACCTCTCAGTTCCCAGCTTCTAGTTATCATTGATAAGATACTCCAGTGGACTTCTGGCCACAATCACCAATACCTTGAGGGTGCCACTGATAGCTCTGGGCCATGCTTCATGCTGGCTTTATGAACTGCTTGTTTTCTTTTAACCTAAAGATCATCACAGGAAGAGTGAAAGCAAAATAAAAGATGTTTGAACTAAAGCACAAAGACTGTTGTTACATGGATTGTTATTTTCTTACAGGAAGCATGATGCCGCTCCCCAACACCTATTCAGAGAAATCTGCTTGTCGCTGATTTACTATTTAACATTTAAAGGAAAGAGTTAGCTGTTGCTTCAACGCAAACTTATGAGGTATAAAATGGGAAATATTTGCTTTAACATACATTAAAAAAATACATTAAACTTTTACTGTTTTTACAGCTACAGCAATCCCCTCACTTCACTTTTGCATCATACTTTGCAATGAATGGAAAGAACTACTAGATTACATTTCCCTCAAAATCATTCCTCAGAAATTCTGTGATTACCTATCTCTTCTCAATGTGCCATTGGAAGGCAGAGGAGAGGGCAGAAATATGAATGGAAAGCAAATACTGTGAGAGACACTTGTTGAATCACTGATATTGCTGCCAGTAGCATCGATCAGCACACATTTCCACAAGCTCTCTAAGCTGTGCCATCACCCACTTGCTCTTTAGCAGCCTGCCTGCATGTCAGGCTATTTTACGTGGAGTACTTCACGACTCTGTTTCCAGCCTAAAGCCGCTTCTTCTGGCATAATACTTACAGTTCTTTCCAATCAAGTAATATTGATTTCAGGCTTTTCAAGTGCTGTTGCTATACAATTCTCTCCTCTGCTGGGTATGGTCTGAGTCTCTCTTTAAAAAAGGCTGGCTCATTCCACCTCCTCATCAAAGGAACAGTTCTTCTCGGCTCTTCTTTTCCTCCTGATAGACTTGGCTCATGCTCCTTTTCCCACTGCCAAAACTATTGGCCTACTTTGCTATGCTCCAATGGAGCCTCCCTACCCTACTTGGCTGCAGTTGGCCCGTTCCACTCTGCTCAGATTAAGCTCTCTAACTCTGCTCTTTTTTTATGGTCATTCTCCTGTAATCCTCTGTGCTTTTCTATAATCAGTCCGCTCATCATTTGTAGAAAGCTGTCTCAATAATCAGATTTCATCCATGTGGAATTTAATCCAGGTATTTGCTAACGACCACTAAGACTGGTAGCTTTTTGTGGCATATTTTTGACAGGAAACTACACTGTCTACCTGTCATGTGTTCTGTAAAAAATGTACACTTCCACATTAATGTAAAATGATCTGTGTAAAGCATATTAGTACAAAGCTGTGAACAGTCCTTGCAGATGTCTTGGGAGCCAGACAGAAATCGACCAAGGAAAATTCCAGTTAAAGGCGTATTATTACAGAAGCACATATTACAGAGGCATAAAGGAATCCCATTTGTGTTATTAAAACCCACCTGACTAAATCCTTCACAGTGTACCAGCATTGGTGAACACGCCTTGGGAGCTCTGCAGAAAACTTCCCAAAATGTACATAAACTTAGCTTAAGAGCATTTGTAATCCTACAGTGTTTACAAGTTGCTAATTATGTGGTCCCTGATTTGTATTAAATATGAAAGAATTTTAAGTCTCCTTTTGTGGGTTACTATTGACAGGTTCTAGCCATTTCTGACAAGCAATTTATTACCTTTCTGCTTGTTTGATGTAGTCATAGCTCAAAATGTGGCAGGAGTTGGCTTTTTTCCCCAATAATACAGAAAAAATACCCAGGTATTAAACAAATGAGAAATGATAATTAATTAATGAAAGTCCTCTTTGAAAATGTTGGACCACATTAATCTGCCTTTTTCTATGTATTCATGCCACCCTATTTCTTAATTCACCTCTTCTGCATTATTAAAAAGTATAAATTCATTACTGTGAACATTTATTTTGTCTGAAGCATCACCAGTTTTAACCAGTGTGCTTGTATGAATCAGAGCATGATAAAAAACATTTGACTTCATAAATCTTTTACTTCTGAATGACTGATGAAAAAAGAGTCTATAAAACCATGAATACCTTCTCAGTAAATGATGCAAAAATTTATATGAAAAGTAATTGATAATTTTGAGATCAGTGAAAAAAATTATAAATCTTTCTCCTTTATGAAGTCTTTTGTGTGAAATATGGGATAGTTTAGGCTATAAAATTTATACTTACCAGCAGGATACTCAATCAACAGTTTTAAAAAAGATATTTAGAGATGGCAACAGAAGCCAATGTTATAAACAAGCAATCCCGAAATTGAATTTATTTATACTTTTATTCTCTTGCTCAGTTTCACTTAAAAGAAACTATTACTACATTATACACAGTTAATTACTTCTTCTGGAAACTAAAATATTTAGTTCCAGCACCTTTTCTCAATGGACTTGCAAGACACTATTTAGAATTTGTGTATATGGTGTGCTGCACATATTAAAACCATAAAGACCATGTCAGGGGCTCAAAGGAATAATAAAATATTAATTTGATGGCAAAAATTAAGTGGTTTAAAGCAAGATGCTGTTTATCCCATGAGTGGCTTTTAAGACATTGATGTCTGGTTTGATTGTGTCTATTCTTAGCCAAATTAACCACACGTAATGAGACCTAAGTAACTATCTGACTTCAATCAAGCACCTCACTTATGGAAAACCACCAATTTTCCCTCTGTCAAGTCCTGAGTATGAGAAAGGACATTTCCTCTTTCTGAGCTCATCTGATTTTGATAACACCATAAAAAGGCTTGTTTCATCCCTGTCACTTGCAGAAAATGCATGTCCTTAAAGAGAAAACCACTCTCTTTACACAAAAATTACATGGAAAGAAGGCCACAGAAATTGTGCATCTTATGTGTGATATCCTAATTTACTGAGAAAACAGAAATACCTAACTGACCATGAACAGGGAAATTAATAAATTAATTATATGCTTGTTAAAATAAATGAATGGTTCTAATGTTCTGCTGCTTCAAGAGAGTTAATTCAATTTACAGCACCTAAGAATGCAGCCTATATGTTAGTAGTGGTATATATATTGTCATCAGATGTAAATAAGGCATCTGCAGATGTAGTTTCCTTTCAGTGACTGCCAGAACCAGGGATAATAGTACAGTGAAAACACCAATTTACACAAGAAATACTGTACCATAAACTGGTTTGCAGTTAACAAAAGACTATTGACTATGAGTTGCATTAACATTTAAAAGCAATATAAAACATGATAATAATTAATTCCTTTTATGAAAAAAAAAGGAAAAAAAGATCTGGTTTTGTAGTTCTTACAGGATGTAATGGCAACTTATGAATTTCTTTTTTTATTAATATAATTCAGAGTACAGCATATAAAATATGAACCCTGAAAAGGAATTTTTTCAAAAGCATCTTTTGAATATCTAAGGTTCCTGACCATCCCCTATCTTCTTCCCCCTTCAGTTGCATTTTCTTCAAAGCAGACCAAAATGCTGAATACGTCCTAATGAAGCACCAGAAGGTCTAAAGATTTTAGGTAAAATAATGTGAAAGCATTGGTAAAAGGGCAGAGGTTGGGAGAAGCAGAGCAGGGAGACACTGGCAGCACAGAGGTGAGTAGAAAAGGATCACTTTCACAGCTGAGAGAGATACAAAGACTGGGAGTCACTGAACTTAACTCAAAACTGTAATTCTTTTGAGATGTTCTGGTTCTTATCCTTGAAGTTAACGATCAGAAGGACAAAATGAAGCTATGACCCATGATTCTTGAAAATAAAAAAAAAAAAAAGAAAAAGAAGACGGAGCTTTGCATTGTGTAAGCCCCTGACTCTGTCAAGGGCAGCACAGCTGGATGTATTTTTTGCTGACTCATGTCATTGGTATGTATGTCTTAGACTTGATCATTCTCGCAATTAGTATCAGAATTATTTTGAGAGAGACAATTTGCCTCTGAATGCAGACGTGCCAAGTATGGTTGGTTATGCATACGTGTCAACCATTTCAACAGAAATGAGGCAAAAAGTAGACAGACTTGGATGTTTTGTTTGGCTTTTATGCTTTAGACGCTTTGCTTTGGTGCTGTGCCTCTGGTATTCACTTTGTCACATAATTATACTAGGTCTCATTCGGCTTGGAAAATCAGGTTTGTTTTCTTTTTCTAAAGAGAGATGACAAGTGCTATTTTAATCTTTCCAAGCAATTTCAGTATTAAGCTTTCCTATCACGTATCAGTTCGGGGAGGGAGGTTACAGCTTCAAGTTACTGCATCTGGAGTTTTGTCCACTCTCAGGTGGACGTGACTGCCAGCAGCAAAAGAGAGAGAAGGGTTTGGAATCAGATTGCAATTAAGGTTATACAGCATCAGTGGTGTCAGGCTCGAGGGAGGCATTCAGCAGTCTCTATCTGCTATGCAAACCACCAAACGCCTCCGTCTGACAGCTTTTCAAAATAGCTACACTTGGCACCACTTCTTTGGGCACAATATGTCCTGGATAATTTATTTAGTTTAAATATTCAGCTGTGTACTAATTAACTCTTTGTCTTTTGGAGTTCTGATTTCCTGTTTAATACATTTAAAATTTTGTCTTTGCAGTCCAAGGGGACAAGTTCTTCTGGCACTTGCCTGGATTGAATTTGGAATAATTTAGATGGTTTCAGTGGACTTTTACTGCCTTTAGAGAGCAGAATTTGATCCTCTCAGTGGAATTAGCAAACAGCTATAATTACCTCCATTAAAAAAAAAAAGTGCAAACAGATTTTACCTTACTTTTTCACCATTTGCTTTTTGTGTGCCAAAGAGCACTTAGAGGACAGCACAAAGCTTTTCAAGGAGGCTCACTCAAGTCAGTGGTTGGCCATGAAACAGAACCTGAATTTTGAATTGGACCCCCGTTAAAACTGCACAAACGGCTGTGATTTTCAAGATTTTAATTTTTTAATTTTAATTTGGACCACTGAAATTCACTACAGTTGGTTCTGAGAAGGGTCAATGTGCAGGAAATAGGAGCTGGGGCTTGTGCTGTTTTGCAGGCCTCACATTTATTGAATTAACAACCAATGTTTGAATGAATTTTCAGTTTAGGGACGTGAAAAACCCTGTCACTATTAGAAGCCCATGCTTAAAAGCAATCTGTAGCAAGTTTGATAGAGTGCAGCACACGGGATATTCAGGAGCAAGCTGAGAAAGACATGGAAGTTACCTATGCATTCCAAAAAAAGAAACTGATTTCCTGAAACTTCTATCACATGTTTTTGAGTTGTATATTTAGCCTATATTTTGAGTTGGATATTTCTCCTATATTTCCTCCTATAGTTGTAAAATTCTCCTATTTTGTGTATTTTTAATTATGGATAGGATTTTTTTTCACTTTTTTTTTTTAAAGATAGATTTAAACTTCATTGCATATAATGTAAGATCTAGTGTTCTTAAAGTGTGAATGTGTGCTTGTGTTTATATTTACACTTTTGCACTGGAATATTTCATTAAAAAATTACATTGCAAAACAAGTTGAGAAATGCTGAGAGTTTTGGGACTATTTTAGACCTCTAAATGCATTCAGTGGCTACGTGGGTTTTGCAGCAAAAGGCATTTGATTTTGTTCTTCACTGAGACTAAACTAATTAGTTTAATTTGCATTTTTTCTATGATCCACAATATACTGCATAGCACATATTAAATAAAAGTTAACTGCAAATGCATTCTATCAAGTGCATTATTTCCAGAATATTTCTACCTTAATATTCAATCAAATAGGAAATATTAAACATGTGAGAAACATCTATGGCAGCCTTACAATAAGACATTTCACTGAGATGTGTATTAGAGTCCTCTCTGCTTAGTCTTATACTGGAGTTTCCTGGATCACATGGGAACATTTTGTCTTATGAAAATATTTTCAGTTTAGAAAGAGACAAGAAATTACACCTGCGTGTTCTGAAAATAACTTACAAGTAAAAGTTACTTTTATTTAAAAAATTTATTATAGTTAACATTATCATTAATCATACAAATCATAAATTTATAATCACAAACATAAAAAAGTTTGAAATAAAAACTGTTAATATTTGAGTACCCTAACATTGACAGAAATGTATTCCAGGCTTTTTAGGAAAGTTAATTTTGACAAAATTAGAACTGACCTTGTACTGTAATAACAGACCTGAATGTTCCAGAAGAATATGATTCCAGCTAAATTTCTCTGACCCGGGCTACTAACAATTAATGGAAGTTTTTGAAGTTCCCATCACAGAAGCATACGAACTGCTGGGAAATTAGAAGCCAGAGAAAGAAATAAAGTATTGACATTTCATCATTCAACATGCAGAACAAGGAATTTGATGCTGTTTGTTGGCTGACAAACTCAGTTCTCAAATTTTTAGAAAATCTGAACTTTATAGCAGGATTAAGCTGATATGCCTGACTGCAGAGTGATGAGCTTTGACTGACACAGCACAAGTATGAATGGTGCTCCCATGCACAGCAGAGGAAAAATTGTTAAAAATTCCCTTGTCTTAGAGAATGGAGAGGAAAGAGAGGGCAGGGAAGGAGAAGAAAAATGCATAGACATAGCATATGTTTCACATTTAAAAGAAAAATTGCTTACTGAAGTGCATGAAAGAGCCATAGGGTTGTTTTTTAAATTTAGAATTCACTCATGTGGGGTGGAGCGATGTTGTGTCAGCTGAAGTGCTAGAGTGGAGGTCAGGCCTTCGTTGTCACTGTTGCTAAATGCTGGGTGGCTCCAACTGCATGAGAGACTGATAAGGAAACCAAAGGCAGAAGTTTCACACCAAACCCATCACTCCGGCTCATAAGCAAAAACATTCCCCAGAAATTTACAGTCTGGCACTTCCTACTTGTGTGCACCAGCCTGCTCAATACCCAGCTCCCTGCAAGCTACTTTTCACTTTGGGATTCACAGTAAGCATATTGAAAGCAATGGAAAAATTCTCATTGATCTTAGGGGCCTTCCAGACAGACCTTCTGTGAGTGTGAATGCTCCAGACACCAATTTAGAGATGCTAATGTGAGTTTGTCATACACTGAGGTTGTTACAGAATTGTGTATAAACAGTGTTTTAAAGTGTGGAGCCATAACCATTTAGTGAGTGAGACGAAATGGGGACCTGTAAGTCACAGCAACATATTTTAGTAATTTGTTTATGTAAAGCAAACAAATTGCTATGAGTTTTAGCAATTACCATCAATTTACGAGCAATTATTAGCAATTTTTTTTCCATATTGGTTTGAGGGATTCGCTCTATTCTGTTTATTTACTTGTTCTCTGGTATTTGTTTCTATTTTATACCTCTGGAGTAAGGAATAAAGACACAGATGGCAGTCATGTAGTGACCCACAAGGAGAGACAGGGGATGACCTGAATGATCTGGGGCCTCTTGGCATCCTACAAAGAGAAATCCAACTGACTATGAAGTCCATTTTACTANTTTTTTAATAATACTTTACCAAATCTAGCTATCAAGGGAAAAAAACTTGAATAGTGAACCTGCAGTAACCAAGGGTTTCCAGTATCCCTGCGGGTGTGTGCATAACAGGCAGCCTGCCCCATGTAACAGACACCTCGAGCACTCTTGTGCTTCTACCACCCTAAAGCAAACACAAGCCTAAACCAGAGCCATGTGTATACATAAAAGTCTAAACAGATTAACTTACTCAGAGACAGTGAACTGAACAACAAACAAACAGAAATTAGGATAAAAGAGATCAATACACAGCAACACAAGGGGAAAAGTTAGCATCTAAATCTCAGTTTGCTGACAGCTAGCAGATTCATGGCTCTTTCAAAGGAGAAATAGCTGCTTCAGCACCTGCAATGACAGTGTAGGCAAGAATGGCATTTACACTTTCGTGGCTCACACAGCCATCCTGTGAGAATGGATTATTGCATTCTGATGAAAACAAACGTGAGCCAAGCTCTGGGATTGCATTGTGCTGCTAACTGCTTTTCAAAGAAAATGTAGACTATGAAGATTCCAAATATAACAGGTCCCACATTGCAGTGACAAACACAGTATGCAAACAGTAAACCTGGTGGTGTGTTCAGATAGTCCTGATCAACAACACCAGACTCTTGCTATCATGTTTTCAAAGGGAATTTTCTGAAAGATAATAGAAATGTGTGTACATGAGAGACAATCAAATCTACCAACATCTTTTAAGTAACGGACATTGCCTTATGCATTCCTCTTGAGCCTTAAAAAGAAGTTAAAAAAAATTACCAGGTTCCATATTGCAGCTGTTTTCCTCAATGGTTCTAGTGGCATTAACTTTTAAAGCTTTAATCTTCCAGCCAAATACCAAACATACCTGAGATCCCTTATTACAGGCTTGATTATCCATGTCTCATTGACATGGTAACCATGGCATCTTTGCTGTGAAGAGGAATTCAACTTAAAATAATTAAAAATAAAAGTAATTCTGTTTTATAATTATACAGATTCATACAATGTGATAGTAAAAAGGGTAAATGGTGAAACCTGACAGCACACTGAGCTTACTGCACAAGCTGGACAGCAGAAAAGGTAAGAAATAATGGAGTCGTCACTGGACTATTTCACCTTAACACCATATAAACAAAAGCATTGTTGTTAGTTGGTCCAACTCCTCAGCTGCATAATCCCAAAGTATTAATGCTAAATGTGAAAACTGTATACTTCAAGCTTTGCTGGGAACAAAAAATATATGACTGTACAGCAGTCTGCCTTGGTCAAGAAATTATTGCAGTGTTTGAAATCAGGAGATACACATGTATAATGAATACTTACATAATGCTTTACTTTTTTGGTGCTCTAATGTTACTCTTTATTGTATGCAATACTCAATTTCTACTAAAAATGGCAATTAATTTTAGTGTTACACAAAAGGTACAGAATAGACAGTGAAACTATATGAGAAATGGCTTAGCAGTAAGTGCTCTTCTTGGCTTTTCCACAGACATTCTATTATAGAAGAAATATTAAATCTGAAACAGCTCTTAAAAAAGAAAAACCTAAACGCTTCTTAGGTATGTGGTCTTAAAGAATAACTTATCTTTGAAGAATTGCATTTTTATTCTGGGAATGCTTACTTCAATCTCACAATTTATAGGTATAATTTATTTTTCAGTAATACCTAGCTATGAGCTTCTCTGATATCAAGTGTACAGTCTGGCCCAAGAATGATACTGAAACGGTTTTAATATAATGTCAGTGTGCTAGTCATGGCTATTTATCCTGAATATTAATCAGCTTATATTATTTTTATACATACACAAAGGCTTTTTTTACACTTTTTCAAAATAATAACAAAATCTGTGTTTGACTTTAGGTTCTGAACTAATATATAAATGTAACAAGGTGTTTAAAAAGCACTTTGATATCAGTCACTCAGGTTTTGTTTTCTCCAACAATTATCAAGTAAAGAACAATATAAAATGGGTAACAGTATATTCTGTACAGTTTAGCCCAAACAAAAGGATTTTTTTTCCCCAATCTTAGTTAGCTCCCTTGTATTTCTTATTTTTCTACATACTTCAACATGACTAATTGGGGTAACATAAGCTTGCACTCTTTTGGATATTATTCACTGTCAGCTTTCTCTGTTGAATAAACTGATCTCTTGAAAACTTACTTACATAGCACACAGCAGGAGAAATGGAGGAGAAGCAATCACTGTCCAAAGAGTGGTGGAAAGAGGAGGCTGAATGAAAAATAGATAGATATGGATCACACATGCCAGGTGCTCAAGTAAAGCCTGTTTATCCCTAATAAGTTGGTGAGGTTTCGGAGAAGAGTTTATCCGTGTGAATATAGGATTCTTGTAGTATTGCCAAGGTCAGTGATAACGGATGGTGATCAGCTCAGTAAATGCTGGTTGTGCACGTTAGAGTTGCCTAGGGACTGCTTTAACCTATGCACCCAATTTTTTTCCAAGGCTACAAAACATTTCAGAAATGAAAACACACGTAAAATGCCTGTATGGGCCATGTGTTCTTTGTCTCCAACCTTCCGAAGCAAGCTCTTGTTTCCCTCTATTTTGTATTTTCTTTCTGCCCTGGGTTCTTAAAGATGGATGTGTAATTGTAGTTTGAATGACAGATTGGGGTAGTGCCTTTCATTCACTTCACACAAACCTCCAGGATCCTCAGGGTGTTCGAGCAGGGGCAGAATAGAGTGCTTAGTTTTAATGGATGGTTAAGAAGTAATGAAAGGGGAATCAGCTTATCTCGGGGTGCCCTGTGGGCTACATTGTTTTCAAATAGCTTTTAGCTGGGACTTCTCTCTCTGAGGTTATATATTGTTCAAATGATTACCTCAGGAAACAGGACTGTTTCAGATACACCCTTTAGATACCACAGCTGTGGCCACAAGCCTAAATTGTGTTAAAACAAGTTTGCGTTGCCTGATAATGTCAAAACACGCTACTGAGCTCTGTTATGGCAAAAAAAGCATTATTTTACACCTTTCAGCAAAGAAGGTGGTTTAGGTTAATGCACCAATGCATTTCATATGTCTGGTTTATGGACAAACTGGCCAAGGTGACAGTAGACGAGGGGATTTAAGGTGTGCTTCGAGACTTGCAGTCCACTCATTATCGACTGGCCAAGACTTTTTAGGTTTCTAGACTGGATAGAAGCTGCATAAAATTGTTTCTTTTTCGCTCTCAAAGGACCACTTCAGTTATATTTATGCAACATGCACACATAGAATTATTTTACTGGACAAGTGAACTGTGGTGCTCTGAAATTGTCTAGCTATTAAACTGAATACTAACTTGAACTTAAAAGCATTTCTGCTCTAAAAATATTGAGTTAAAAGTGTGATATTAGGAAAGATCATTCCTGTAACAGGTAACTTTTGTGGAAGAATCAACATTTTGCAGCAGACCCAGAACATTGCTGTAGTTCAATAGAAAGTGTGCCATAAACACTAGGGAGCTTTTCCCTGTGCTTTCTGGGAAGGAGACTACACTTGCTTTCACCTCTGCTGAGGTGAAAGGATGGTCAGGATGGTCACCTTCTGGACATAATAAACCTCTGAGATTTGTAGGAAGTTCTGAGCTTTTTCTGTAAAATTTTCAAAGAGTGAAGGGAGATAGAATGTACTACTTCATCTACCCCTCACCTCTTCCAGGAAGTTAGAGCCTTAGGGTGCAGGAATATTTGATTTTTAAAGGTGGGATGTGTGTGAATGTGTGTCCCTATCTCCTTAGTTATGTGTCTGCACGAGGAGTCCTTAACTACCATTGGGACAGTGTGTAAAGTGAATGTTTACCAAGAGTTTGTTTTCTCCCCAGAAAAGTAATGAAAAACTTGTCTAAATAAAACAAGAAATATCAAAATGCTTATTCAAGGCACAATTGAACAACTTTGAAAGGGTTATTTTTATTTTTCATATTCCATTCTTTTAGTATCATATCAATTCTCATCTTGGTTATTTTCTTGTCCAGTGTAAATTTTTGCTTCAAAAGTAATTTACTGCCCAGGGAATTCAAAGAAAGTATGTGGTCTACAATTCATATCAAGAGACAAGCTCTTATTCTAGTCCCATCTCTTACAACCACCACCCTCCTTAAAACTGAAAAGCTATAAACAGAGAACTTGAATCTCACAACATCTTCTGAACCAGGAATCTATTTATCTAGGCTATAATGGTCCAGTTTCTGCTGAAGTCAACAAAAGGAATCCTATTGATTTTGGGTCATGTTCCAAACACATTGCATTGAAATATTTGGATATGTATCTGAGCTCAATAAAATTGCTATGCTTTTTGTGGTTTGCCCAAATCAGCAGATACTTTATAGAAAATATTTTGGATAGCCAAGGACTTAACCTGCTTCTGTCAGGTAGCATTTTCTTGCCACAAATTGAATAACACCTTTTGCAACTGATTTTAACTGGTATTAACAAAATCGTTACTTTAACTCACTCAAAGGTGTATCCTGCAGTTGATTTTTGCTGAGTTGCATTATTCAAATTCATCAAGACAAGGAGATCTTGAAGTTTCAACATGTCTTTCCAGTTTTATTTTTATCCCTGACGTCAGAGTTTAATTCCAGGAAATTAAGCTTTGAGTATCAAAAATATTTACAGTTCATATGCCAGTGATTGTTTTGCAGTAGAGGCTGTGGAAATCTGGAGGAGCAAACAAGCTGAGCACTAAACTTAAACTAGAGATGTTAGCAGTTTATTGTACATATTCCTCTCCATCTGACCATTTAAACAGCTGATACACCTGAAAACTAAACCATTATACTGTTTTATACATATATATATATATATATACCCACACACGTGTATATGTGATATGTGTATAATGTAAGTTTTCTGTGTCTGAGGAAGTACTGCAGGTAGCTTACATGAGTAAGTGGAAAAGTGTTAACACACGCGTATGAACACATGTGCACACCCTCTACACAGCTTTTCAAATGCCTCCTCCTTTCCTTCAAGATTTAGAAGAAGGTACATATTTTTAAATGACATTTTATTAAAAATATGCTTCCTTGGAAAGTGGTCAGGAATAAAACCGTGTTTCTGCTTGGCACCAAAAGCAGTACAGCAGGTACCATTCTGCAGGTAAAGTCCATCAAAATCTGCTTTAGCAGATTAGCTGCTCACAGCTCTGAGCAGTAGTCACACACACTTCCCTGGATAAATCACTCGACTCCTTCCTTGACTTTTGATTTCCCATTTTTTTCCTCTCTTTCTCATTTGAAAATTTTCAGGCTATGTTCCTTTTCCGAGAGAATAAAAAGCAAGCAATGGGAAATATAATTATGTTATTAGGAAGACAATCTTTGTCTGAACTTGTATTCTTGTTTTTGCTTAGAAACTTGTTTTCCTGGAGTCTGGTACTATGGTCAAAGAGAAGGGGATCTCATTAAAAATAAAGTTTGGATGACTGTCATTTGTTAGAAATAAGACAGCAAAACAACTGACCTTCAGTGTCTATTTAGGTCAGTAGACAAACGTCACAGCCTTCCTTTTGAAAAGTGATCCATTTTGCTATTCAAATAAGCTTTACTGGGGCTCCAGTTTTTAGAATACATTTCCCATGATAAAGACTAACTGAGAGCAGTCAGCAGAGGGTTTTTAAAGATGCATTTTAGGTGGTGTAGCAACAGTACATTCAGATGTCCCTTATGTTAGCATTTCTGAACGGGTATGAGAATTCTACTTTAATTATTTATTCTTCTCAAAATCTAGCCTCTCTTTTTATTAAATATTAAAATGCATGAAATTTTTGAAAGGCACTGTTTTCATTGATAATGGTGGTTCTCTGAATTACTTTTAACTAACTTTGTAATTGAAAGTTGAGTTTGAGAAAGGTGAGTTAAGCATCTTCTGGGAATGGGATTGTAACAGTGTTTTTCAAGGTTACTTTCTCTTCATTAAAAACTTTGTAAAATAATAATGAAGAGGAAACCATCTCATTAAGGAAAGAATAAGATCACTCATCAATTTTACTGCTCCTCTCATCTAACTTTATATCAGTAGGAGTATAGCAGTGCCTTGCATTTCTTAAGATTTCTTTGCCCCATATTCACTGTAAACAGAGAGGAGCCATAATTATACTTCATTTGATCCATATCAAAGGTACTGATCCATGTATCAATTTACATAAAGCACATAAAACATTTTTGCTTTTCACCCCTACTTCACCACTTTCTAACGAAAGTTTTCCTTTGCAGACTTCATTTGAATATAAAAATCTCCCGGTGAAATTTGCGATGTTAAACAAACCATACCAGTCATTCAACTTTTTAATTAAGGATTCAGTGTTCCATCCCTTTTCAGACATTAAAATTCAGGTGCAGTCATTAATCTTTCTAAATGAATTCACCTGTGGCTAATACTGATGTATTTTCTATGAGGCTTGTCATGGACTGCATACTGCATGCATAACCACTCTACAGTTAATTACACAAGGGATTATCGTTAGTGTCATAAAGATAAAGCCTTGCTAGAAGCATTACAGACATTTTTTGAGCAATGACTTATTTAATTTTTGTTAACAGCTACCTAAGTATTTAAGAACAATAAAAGTTTGTTTATATCATGGAAGAGTGAATGGCAAAGTTCAGAGAACCCTCAAAATGAGAAATCATGTCCAAAGCAGCTGACCACCTCTTTCTTGTCTTCCTTGTGTCAGTCTCCTGCCTACTCCTCTAAGCAGCAAGAAACAAAATAATGCAAATACTGCACTCCTTTTAAGGTCTGTATGTTAGAGTTCTGTGTCAAGTATTCCTTTCTTAAAAAGATGAATAGCACAGTTTATGAGAACTGTAATTTATAGCAGTGCACACCAGCCTGCCTAACAAGATGAAAGTTCAAAGGTTGTTAGGGAACAAAGCAATCTCTGAAGAGCAAGCAGTGTATTTTACACGACAGTTCATCAAAACATTAATGGTGTGGTCTTCCAGCCCCACCCCACCCCACTCCCCCCCTCAAAAAAAAACCCCCAAAACCAGGAGAATAGCATATAAACCTTAGAGTTTATTGTATTCTAAGATTTGGATTTATTAATTAGATATCATAATCAGAACTGCAATTCTGTCTAAAACTGCTGTGTCTTGTAGCAGATAACAATGTGCTGGTAAAAGATTTGCAGTATTCAGCAAGTCTGGGAAGCACTTCCTATCAGTTGAGCTCATAGACACCACTCCTGGTATAACGTGAGCAGGCTTGTCTCAGCAATCCAGAGAGATCTAATCAACACAGAGCAAACATGAAATAAACAGATGTACTTAAAAACAAGAACAACAACTTTGTTTAAAACATAATATAGTAGAGAAGAAGATTTGATTTTCAAGCCCATTGCATCTGGTTTAAATTAACTTTGGTTGATTTACTTCTGATTTACACTATTAGAAGACAATCCCCAAGATGTTCCTAAATTATATAAAGAATTTGAAATTATATACATCAGTGAAAAACAGAATGAAAAAAAAGAATAACATTGTGAAAGTATCAAACCAGACAAAATTGTGACAAAACCATATTTGAAATAGGTAACTAATGAAATAAAACTTTAAATTACATTTTTATTTCCTGATAAAGATTTTGTGAAGAAGAAAAAAGATGTAAAGGGGAAACTATGTTATTTTTCTGATTCAAATATTAAATGTTCCACTCAAGAATCTACAATTTTTAGTCTGAGTTGCATTGCAGCAAAAAATAAATAAAAAGAACCAATGAGAAGTCTGATGTTAGTATTTACTGTGTGAGATTCAGAGTTTATTTTGGCTTTTTTTTTCAATTTTCCTTTATTTTTGAAAAGCTGAGGGGAAGTGGAACAGAACCACCCACTTCAAACTGGTTTTTTTTTCACACTTTGCTTTCCTGTCTGTTAAATCCCTCTAGGCTTGCTACTATAAACAATAGCAGATAATTAGATTTATGCATGTAATTTGATTTAAATTGATTCTAGTGGTTATCCAGTGATGTTACAGAAGCCGCCAAGGCAGTCAGTGGGCACACACACACAGCCACACACACGCTAGAAACTTCAGAAGTGTCATGAAAAAAGCAACCATCTTTTTCTACATATAGTTTCATAGATGCACTAAAAACCCCCAAAATCTGTGTAAATTAAGGCACTTTATTTATATATGAAACTTAAATTTCAATGCATCTGGATTTTTCCTCATGCATCCCTCCCTGATCTATATAGTTCTATTTATTCTGTTGTTACATAATCAAAATTACATGGATGATGGTCAAATAACAGCAGCAAATCAGTTATGAATTCACCTAATCTTTGGATTTGGGGGCAGGAATATAAGCTGGAAGAGTTTTATGGAAAGGGGCTTGTGATGTGCTGGGTCAAAGAGGGCACAGTCCTTGCTAGTGAATATTAAAGTTAATTTGGAAAGTAACCTATTTTTGCCCAAGGTCACTGGTAACCACTAAAACATACCAAAGTAGTGCTGTTTCTGTGTTGTCAGTGGAATACACTCCCTGTTATTAAAAAAAAAAATGTCTTCAGGTACCCTTTTACCAAAAATACTGTGCATATGAAATTTTAATTCAAAATGAATATAATTCATCATTACAGGAAAGTAGAGACTTTAAAAAATTACATGTTTTTCAGTTTTCCATGTTTCTTTTTTCCTCTATTTCTTTTCTGCTCACAGTTTCATTTTTTATGGCAAGGTTTCTTCTCAATCTTGAAAGTTTTTATAGAAAGCCAGTTACCTCATTAATGTTCTCTGCCTCTAGAAATTTGAATTCACCCCAAGTGCAAAGAAATAATTTTTTATTGAAAAATAAGTCCAAAGGACTTATTCCAACGACACAGGATGCATTGTTCTCCCATTTTGATTTGATATGATAATAGTTGCCACCAAAATATAGTGAAGGTAAAAGACTCAGAACAAGAAAACCCTCAATCCATGAATTTTGCTTTGTTTTCTCTCTGCTTTCTTGGTTTGGGGAAAAAACACAAACAATGTTTTAGTGAAAACTAAAGAAACTTCAGGCATTTTTAATGTTTTACCCTTTCTCTTTTGTTCTGGGGCAAAGCATCCAGAACTAGTCTATTCCTTAAGTTGCCCTTGGGAGAAAGAACACCAAGATGTTATGTTTTATTATTTGGGAATATCTTAGGCATGCTGCAGTAAATAAATAGTGCTGTCAAAGGCTCTTATTTATTTAATTTTGAGAATGAATTTGGCGCTAATGAGGTTGAGGGGCTGATAGCAAAGTCTAGAGTCAGGCACAGCATGGGCAGGTGCTCTGAAATCTTCTTCAAACAGCTCTGTCAGCAAGTGCACTTTAATCCTGCTTTGCAATATCCCTGCTTGCCATCAAAGTGCCAGTTCCTGCCAGGTGCGAGTGCCCTCGGCTCTCACCGATGACAACAGCAGAACAGTGAGCTCAGTGCTTGGCAGAAGCAGTATCAAGGATTCAAGCTCTAGTGCAGGGCTGGAAATTAAACCAAAAAGGAACTTTGTCAAATACAGACATTTGTCCTAAGGACAAAGACATTGGCTCTGAAAAATCCCTCATTAGTTGTACAGCCAGTATTGAGACTCAGATTCTCCAGGGGTCAGCTCACTGCATTTAATAGTTATGATATTTGCTATTCTATAGATACTTAAATGATGTAAAAATGAAATATTAGAACAACTGTTAACCATATGATAACTAACCATACTATGCTGGTTGATAAAGCAGAGAAGCCACATGTCTGAATATACGAAATAATGGACTAACACTGTTAGAGTGTTAAAATGGAGCACTTACGTATGTGCATTCTTTATACAGGCCAAAAATGACAGGGCTTCTGGACTCTGAGTTACTCTTGCATAGATTTGCACTTCTGTCTCAGAATCTTTTTTTTTGCAAGAAATCACTCAAATCTCATGCTTTAAGGGCCAAAAATTTCCTTCATGCTTTCAGGTTTGGCCTGGGGTATTCATCTTTTAAATATCTTTTTAGCTTTGGTTGTGGTCTTTTACCCCCAGTCTTAAATAGCACACACTTGCCAAGCTCCTACACATTCAGCTTCTGCTCTGTCATAATTTTATACTTCTGGTACTGGAGACCCCCAAATCCTCAAAGAATCTTTCTGGCCACTGGAGAAAGCTGTGCTCTGGGACCTGCAAATAGGGCAGCCTGGATTTCTACAGGTCCAGGACGGTTTCTTGAGAGGTCCAAGACAACATGAATTGAGACTAAAGCATTTCCCAGGTCTAGACATCTCTAAATCTTTTCTTTTTATGGATTCTCTGATGCCTAATACAGGCTTCATGAGATCTTTTCCTCTAAGGAGATGCTAATTAGAGTCTTCCTCCTACTTGGATTCTCACCATCACAAGAGCTGAATTAACTGACTTTTTCCAGCCATTGTGAAAACCTTCAATCAAATCTGCCAGGAAGGTTTCAAAAAGTTGTGTATTATAACTGCACTACACTCATGTCACTCAGAAACAAGGCCAAAGAGTGAGCTGTTTATTTAGGATTTTGCATTACAAGATACATGTACCAATAACTTCAGCAGAAAGGAGCAAAACCAGAGTGGAATATAGAAAACCATACGCTGCCTTATTCTCTTTGCATCAAAGAATGGACAGTGAAGGTGTTTGCAGAAAAAAAATAAGACATTTAATACAGTCAGACTTGACATGCTAGATAGGAGGTAAATTACAAAACTCTAAAGACTCTATTCAGAATCATATAAATGATGATATCATATACGTAGAAGACAGATTCTTAAAGAAAATGTAAAGAGCTCCAAGTAACATTCACCCAGAAGTGAAGGTAGTTCCATCCTCATTCTGGTGATAATGGGTAAAAATAATGCAGCCTATCTGTGCTCCTATAATGCATGAGAGACAATTCATTATACTATTCATTAAGTCCTAGGACTTAATGAAGAGTAACTAGGACTTAATTTCTGGTTTTGTGTAAGCATACAGGTATAGAGCCTGGTCATGTTACTTAACACATGTACTTCTGTGCATTAGCACAAGCCCAGTGAAGCTCTCATGTGGACTGCAAAAAGGAGACATATGTTTATGTCTTACTCTGATATGGCAGAATCTGAGTTTTATTATAGCCAGGTCGCAAATGTACTGACAAGGGAAAGCCTAACTCCATTACGACACACTAAATTACTAGCAAGGTTAATATAACTCCTGTGATGAAGATCTTTGACCACCTTTAATAGCTAGATTATTATTCCATTACTCTTCCTAAACTCTAGTTAAATTTGGTTCCCTTAATTCGTTCATATTAAATATAATATACATCATTAATCTCAGTATAAATATGCAGATTTCTGAAACACACTTTTTGTGATTCAATAGTGCAACTCTTGCTGAATTGAGAGTGTTATGCTTAAACTAGACTGGCAGCACTGTGCAAAGCTTTCCCTTGCATTTCTGGATATATGCTCCATTTCAGCTCATGAGCAAGCTGGTTACTGGCCTGATACAACAGCCATGAAAGGCTTCATTTCTCTCATTTATTGGCTCAGCAACATGCCTTGTAGAGTATACTTGCAAGATGTCATATTCTAACAAGCATATAAACAGGACATGGAGTTAGAAGCAAATTTCTCAAAAGGGCTCCAAAGCTAAAAGCCCAGCAGGATCCATCTAGTTTACAAAAGCTCTTCCTCCTTGCATGCAGGGTGTGCTTAGATGTACCCACATCATCCTTACCAAATGTCTTTTTCTGGCTGCTCAGGTCATATTTGTCACTAGCATACAGAAATGTAAAGTCTAAAGAAAGTGTGAGCTGCTTTGCATCACTAATCTTGTTACTGTAATGGCTATGAAAGTTTTCAACAAAAAAGGAGCATATAAGCCAGTCCACATGTATATACTATGCACAGCATGTGCCCCAGTGAGCCATGGATGTTCTCTGGCTCCCTGAAACAGCCACAAAATCCAGTTGTTTTAATGCAAGCCCTCACATCCAGCCACAAGTGACAAATACCTCTCCATGACTAGACAAAAGGGCTGCTGACAGTTCTTTCTACCTTAAAGAGAGATGAAGTGCTCTGATGGGAATAAAAAGTTCAGCAACCTCTCAAATCCAATTAAATATTTTTATCTTTAGAGTCTCTGGAAAAAAGAGAAGAGCACTCCTTTCCCTCTCCCCCTTTCAAGCTTCCCTCTTGTCATTTACCCCCTCTTTAATTTGGCATATAAGCCCCCCAAGACTTCAACCCTAAGTCTCTTGAGACCAAGATTACATCATTACTGTTATGGCATGTTATACACTAATCATAACCATTACCATTTACAAGTTCACAGCTTCATTCAATTAAGTGCCTGACATGGATTTTTCAGTTAATTCATAGTGAAGGTCACCAGTGGTCAGAATGGCAGGTGCATTCTGCTACCTCTTTGAATGCTAATTACCAGTCTTAAGTGAGTACTGGAGAATACAGAGTCAACAAGTTAATCAAAAGGCTTAGAACTTAAGACACATTTTTATAGGCGTGTCTAATGGTCTGTAAAATAATATAGCATAATTAGCATATTCAAATGACAGCCACATCATTTAAAACTCTAATTTACAGTGAAAGGGAGTAAAAGATTCTTTCATGTCACTTTTTCAACAGAAAAGGGAAACATGAATTCATATGACTGTGTCAGAAGCTGCATAGCACCATGCCTAGACCTATCACAAGTCCTTACGTACTGTAATTAAATATTCAAAGGTACAAGGACTTCTTGATCTAATGTTAAAAACAGGCCTCCTTGCTTTGTTGCTGAGAGATAGACATTATCAAAAAAAAACATGTAGATATTCTGGTTTAAAACTACAATCTGGTTCAACTTGCAGAACAAATTCCTAGAATGGTTGTACTAGAATGCATGCAAGGAAGCAATCATATAAAGAAAGAATTATTTGAGAATATAGAAATATTGAAGACATGGTGCTTCTCAGATGGAGCTATTTCCAGCTGCAGATGGCTGAACAGTTTATGCAAGAACCTGGATCAGCCACACCTGGATATGTCAGGATGAACCCAGACATCCAGTAGGTAGAAATCAGTCACAGACTTACAAACCTCTTCCTTGAGTATCCATGAGAAGAGTGAAATAATCTTTTTCTGAAGAATACTCCAAGGTCTACTGTGTTGGCAGTTCATTTGCTTTAGAATTTGTGCCCATATGTGAGACTAGTGGACAAGCATCCCCATGTTTATTAAACCCCATTTTCACAGTCTAAGCAGAACTGTAAAACAAGCTTTCTCTAACTCAATGAGTCTAATCTTCCCTACATGGCCCCAGTCTAACTATATTGATGCATGATAATATTATGTATACCAAAATATATTCTATATCACAGCTATGCACACACAAGGCAGGAGAGTAGAATTAGATTAGGAAGTCCCAGTATAGAAATTTAGATACCCTATTTAAAGAAGTTATTAGAGGTTTGAGTTGCTGAAGAAATTCACCTGGCTGAAGGGGGAAAATCCCCACAGCCTTATATTACAGTTCTAGTAAAATTTCCTACCAATGTTAGCAAGCTGTAAGCTTTCCTAGTGCTAATATATAAAATTAATTTCATGCTTGTCTACTCTTGTAAAATCACTGACAGAATACTTCACTTTTTAAGGCAAAATTGGGGACTCATATAAACTCAACATTATTTTGAGCAAACTAATATTTGGATTATATGGCTGCCCAATTAATTAAAATAATAAAGCATAAACCAAATGAAGGTTCCTGCTAAGAAGGCAAAAATTTGTCAGCAGACACCAGTGCTGTTTTTGTCTGTATTCCCTTGCTGAACAACACTTGATGTGATGTTTCATGCAGATGTAAAATGACAGTAAGAAATATGTATCTTCTCTTTATATGTTATACAGAGTGATAAATACAAAAGAACTGAGAAAGATGCCTTAGGTATAACATTAGGAGGATGGAAATCCCACCAATAATTAAAGTAGAACATTTACATGAGTAACTATTCAGATATATAATTTAAAAATCATACGCCCCAGGACAGTTTCCTCAGCAGTGTAAGGATGCTGGATCCACTGGTACCCTATGCCAAACAATACTGAGAAAAGGTGTTTGTATTTTGTGTTCCTAACAAAATTTGAGTAACAGAGCTAGCCACATCCAGGGAAGAAAAGGAGATTGAACTATTTTTTGTGCTCAAGAATGAGCAATATTTGTTAATATTCCAACTATGAATAAAACCAGAACTACCTCCCCTAGATCAGAAGACTATCAAGCAGAACTAATCAACAGGAAGGTGTAAAAAGGAGAGGAAGATACAAGAAAACAATAACTTAGGAAACTTGAATAAGATTAACTACTCTACCTGCCCTGGGCTATTCCAGCAGGACAGAGAGGTTGGTATGACAGATGCTATGGTCTTCCTCCTCTGATTAAATTTGCATGTAGCTTATTTGGTCAAAAATTCATGTCTGTCAAGGACATGTAAGTGTTGATCAGGATCCACCTGGAGCTGCTGCAGTGATCAAAGCTCAGTAGGGCTGCTGGGGCCCCTCCAGCACTCCTCTCCACTGCTGAAGTCAGCCCAAGGGATCTCACTTTTGCTTTCTTCACTACTGTGAGCTTCACCAAAACTATTCCTCATCCTTTTTCTTTAGCAATCCATACCTCAAGTCTACAGCTATCTCTCAGTTCTCTCTATAACACAGAACACCTGAAAGAAAATTCTTCCACCGCCCTCTTCTCACTATTTCTTATTTGCAAACACTGAAGACTTTGATAGAGCTTTCGATGACCCCTCTCTCCAAGAAACATTGTACCAACACTTCCAAACACGAATACAGACATCATGCTCACTCCAGGGTTACCTAGAGTGATGTTTTAACAAAAATGTCACAAATACTTCATATCCATCATACAAATGAGGGCTGGCATATCCAGGCAGCTCTCTGTGCTCTCCAGCAGATTTCTTTAGAGGACTTCCCTCCCTCAGGGCCTCCAGCTCATCTGACCTGCTCTTCTCTCCACATACCATCAAGTCCAACAGCAATATCACTATTCTTTGGTTGACATCTCTCTGTGAGACTTACCTTTGATACTCTCAGTATATCAGCTAGATACAAGGGGTGGTACCCATGCAGGTGCCAGCCAAAACAGGCTGGGTTTGCACCCAGGGCTGCCTCAAGGCAGCCCGGCCGGCTGATGCGCGGAGGAGCGTGGCTGTGTGCTGCTCAGTGAAAGGAGCCGTGCTCCTCAGGGACTGATCACTTCAAGGAACAATCATTACTCCTGTCTCAAGCTTCTCTCATGCACCTCAGCTCTCGACAGAGCCTGAGCACTTCTGAAAGAATGAGTCTCTAAGCTGGGGCTCTCCAGCTCATATTAACTGCAATAAGTGAGAGCATCCAGGGACTGGTTTGTGTGCAAGGGTCACCTTCAGAGGGATCTCTCTGTAGAATAAAGCAAATGCTTCTCTGTGCAGCTTCAGCCAGAGGATGGACTACAGTTTACTCTAATTGAAGAAACAGTTTTCCTTTTATAATCCAGCTAAACAGCCCCTGTAGTAAAGGCTGATTTACCTCAGACTCATTTTTCTTTAAATAGCAATTGTCCTGTTGCATTTTGTCACATAGACTGCGTTGAAGTGCAAGACCAGCCAGTGCTGTACCCCACATCACACTGAGACAGGGACACTGTATGTGAAGCAGTAGAAATAATATAAAGGAGAAACTTCTTTTTCCTTAGATTAATTACATGCAGTTCAGACAACAAGTGCCCATTACATAATTTATGGAAATAGTTATGATATAAGTATCTTATACTTTGCCACAGGTTTATTTGCGCTTTATTTTCTAATTGCAGCAAGGACTAATTTGATACCTTTCTATATTGAAAACCAAGTTTGGCAGGAAGCAAACTACAGATTTTGCTGAATGGTTCCCAGTCCATAGTGTCTTCTTCCATGGCGAAAAAAGGAAGGAAGGGAGAGAGAAAGAGAGAAAGAGAGAAAGAGAGAAAGAGAGAAAGAGAGAAAGAGAGAAAGAGAGAAAGAGAGAAAGAGAGAAAGAGAGAAAGAGAGAAAGAGAGAAAGAGAGAAAGAGAGAAAGAGAGAAGTATTTTTGTCACAGAATTGAATCTACTTTTCTTAGGAGGTAAATGAAATATCTCACCACATCACTTACAGATATTCAGCTGCCTTGCCTACTTGCTCTGATCCTTGCAGTATCATGTCTCAGAAGAGACAGTTACAGCCTCATCCCAGGGAAAACTTTCATCTTTGTAGTTCTTCAGAGAGTAACTTCTCATGGTATACTATGTCACTGTTCAACTACTGGAGACAAACCAATGCAGAGAAACTTAGTGGCTGGACCACATATCCTATCACAGATCTGTGTGGAACTGCCTGCTGTTTTTCCTTAAAATATGCACATAAAACACCTAGATGTCTTCTAGGCTATAAAACAAAAGGCCAATATGAAGCAGCAACAAAACTATAAGACAGTAAACACTTCAGATAAAGAAATCTTAGATATGCCACAAGGGAAAGACTAAATAAGAAAGATGGGAAACCAATCTTTTCCCTGTCAGCCTGTCTTCATGGGGCCAATCCTTCACTCTTTCAGTGGCTCTAAAGGCTGTCCAAACTCTCCACAGTATTCACTGACTCCCTAGAAGAATCTCCCTTGCTATTACCTTGTAGACCTGGGCGTGTAGCTTCTCTCTGATTCTCACACAGCAGCTTCTCTGCCTGCTCAAGGAGTGCCCTCTCTGCACAGGCATTGCTGCATGCAGCAAAGGAAGGAGAGGAGCCCTTCCCTTCTCCTCCTATCACTTGCAGGGCCTTTCTTCCCTAGCTCCAAGCACACTTCGCACAAAACATAATATGCAATACATATGCACTGACCTGGCCTGTACTCAGTTGGCTTAATGTAATCACTGACCCCAGTCACTCTAATTTCCTTTGTCAGTCATTTTAATTTCCGTAGCAGATATGTGACATATGGTCCCAACTAGTGGCTAATTACTAATTGTCAGCTAGAACAAAGGACATTAATGTTTGGTTAATTGTTAATTGCTTTTGACCAATTCCATCAAAATAGTTGGTTTTATTCCCATTGTAATTCAAAATTCTGTTCTGTCACTCTATATATCAAAATAGCAACACTTACTGTGATTGTTTCTGGTAACAAGAGGTGTTTTTCCTACTGTAGGGTTAATTTCCCTAACTGAGGCAAATATCTTCTTTCTTAAGAAAAAATAAGGACTGTTCTGTGAAAATTAAATTCCCCAATCATTCATAAGCACACATGACTGTAAAAGAATTAGTTAGGCCTTACTTTACTTGGGTGTGTGGTTTGCTTTGGTTCTTTTTTCAACCACTGTTTAGAGGCTGCAACAAAAAGATATTTATAAAGATGCCCACATTCTTCATAAGGATTTGCAGATTATGCAGTTATGGGTACGATATGATCCAAAACCCATAAAAAAGACCAAAAGCAATAGTTTTGTTTTAATAAGCTTTGCTCATCTTTTTTGATCTGGTCAGTTTATGGGATTGTATGTATGGCTGGTAAATAACACATTTTGTTGCAACAACTTTTGCTCCCTCTCCCCGGCTTTCCCTCGTTTGCCTGCCACAGCCTGCCACACAGCCTGCCACAGCCACGCCAGGGGCAGCTCTTTCCTCTGCCTCAGGATTCTTGTTAAAACTGCAGGAAAGTCACTTACTCTCTCTGCTTCAGTTCCCCATCTATAAATTGAAAAGAATACTATTTCCAGGACTATGATAAAGGAAATACTTTCCATTACAGACTGAGAAGTGCTTAGGTGTAAAGGTGCTGATATAAGAACCTTAGATAGGTAAGTATCTGGGGTACAATACAGGCAGATAACAAATAACTTAATCCAGCTCCTTATCAAGCTAGTCAGCAACTTCTCCAGAAGCAGGTTGTTGGACACAAGTGGGGAAACCACTTGAGACTCAGAGTGGGATCTATTAGAGAGGTCTGAACTCTACATTAAGAACTGCTCAAAATAGTGAAGTGCTATTAGTCCCAATTTATAGATGAGGCATCTGTGGCAAGAATTTTCAGAAGTGCTTCTTCCGCTGCCTCTGCCTTTCCAAAAGGACAGGGTGCATGGCTTTGCAGTCCCTGCTGACAGGGGAATGAAAGCAGCATGGTCATCAGCTGTGTGTGGCTCCTGTGATTTCTGTGCTGCCCTGCAGTGCATTCAGAGTTGGCATAAATTAAATGCTGATAAATTCGGACAAGTGACAGAGTGCAGTTTTGCACAAATCCAGTATTATGTTTGAATGGAAGCTCCAAGTGAGCAAAAAATGAGGATCAGGCATCTAGAATAAACTCTACAACAGCTATGAAATTTCAGCATCATGTTTTTTTCATGCATTCAAATGGGATCTGTCTCCCTACGCCTACTCTACATCATCTGACTGGACTGCCTGCTGGGAAGCAACAGTACCATGGCAGCTCTCACTGAGAGATCACTCAGTCATACCATTTACAGCTATGGAGACTGTAAATCTTTTAGGGAGACTATAAAAGGGTGGCTGTAAAAAAAGATATGCTGATTGTTTGTTAGATTTGTTTTTAAAGTACAACGTTCATTGCTATTTAGCAAACATCTCACTACAGCATCCAGGGGATTATAACCAAACTCCCTTCAGAAAACAAAGTTGCTTCTCCTGGAAAAACACATTTTTCAGGGGCTTGGCTCTGCCATTCTTTTCTCCAAACTCATGAATTGAACCATAGCTGTCCTAATTTTTAAGACCACACTGTTATTACTAACCTGATTGTTTCTGTCTGTAGTAAAGCAAATTTTACAAGTATGTTTTGCAGCTTTTTTTTGTTTGAAGTCTGTAGTATTTTGCTGACCCTACTGCATTTTGCAGACTGTATTGCATTTTAATGCCTTCACTGTATATGTAATTAGGTCAGTTGTTTACTCCGAAAAGTTATTTCAAGGTCCAAACCAGACTAAACTGAGAAGCTGTATTAGTCTTTTTCAGCTTTGTGTCTGAAGTACACCAGAACTCAAAGAAGAAAAAGTAAATGAAAAATGTGTTAACTAACAAGAGATCAGACAGCTGCAAAAACAATGTTTTATAATCCCCCATTTAACATGCACAAATCTTTTCCATTTCACAGAGAAAATTTCCTAGATTCACTTAAATAGGAGCTAAGAATTGTGCAGAAATTACTTAAAATGAGTGAAAATCATATGCCACTGTTTAAGCTGCCACTAGTAAAATAGCATTTTTGCTAATGACTTCTACTTTCAGACTACAAACTAGACTTGTTTGAGTAGTTAAATTGCTCCTGCTCTTATCCATCATGAGCAGATAACAAAGTAACCTGGAAGATAGTGCTTTGGGTGGGAAGGAGGAGGAGAACTAAGTAATTTCTTCAGTGCATGAAGAAACTCTTGAAAATTTTTTTCCATTTTTTGCAGATGAAATTATTTTGAGGTTTAGGGAACTTTGACCAGTCCCAGAAGCTTTTATGTAATAGCACGAGTGGAACATATTTCATGGATTCACATTTCACTCTAATGCAACTTTCAGATCTCCAGCTTTAAGACTTGGTGTGCAAAAACAGCTAAAAAATTGTTATTGTATAAACACAACATTAATTATTAATATTAAACATTTATACAACCACTGCGAACTCCAACAATTTAGAAAAAAATACAAGACAGGCAAAAAGATATTTGGTTATTGACCAAATAACCAAAGGAAACCTGAATTTTAAACCTACACTGAATTGCTGTTATTTCTGATCAATTCATTGATTGTTTTGACTGATGTCAGTAAACCAGAAGTTATTTATGTCATAGCTAAGCCAACTTGCCTTTGGTTAAACTCTAAATTTTTGGTT
Source organism: Leptocoma aspasia (assembly GCA_013399835.1). NCBI lineage: Eukaryota > Metazoa > Chordata > Aves > Passeriformes > Nectariniidae > Leptocoma > Leptocoma aspasia. The sequence goes on along the minus strand of VXAX01001526.1, from coordinate 1,067,485 downwards.
ATTTTGGGACTTACTGACTTTTGTATTCCAAAAATTTGTTTTTAAGGTACTTCTGCATGTTTAAGATGCAGAAGAATTTTTAGCATCCATGACATGCTAAGTACAACTTTGCCAATTCTCTTTTGGGAAGCAACAGGAATAATTTTTTTTTCTATATGAAAAAGTGCTATGATAATAACTCTTATTTCTGTGTTTCTATTAGGAATCATAAAAAATAACATTGACTTTTTTGAACTGAAACAATCTTTCCATTATTTTAAAGAAATTATTAATTGCATTTTTCCTTAGGTAGCAATCTGTTACTAATATATACATTTCAGTAAGGTTTTAGCTCATGTTTCTATCAAATAATTAACACTTCTTACCTATTTTCATAAGGAGCTATTTAATTTACAAGAGGCCAATTAAGAGTTATGTTTTTCCTCATTAGATATAATTGAGGGATATGACATTTTGTTGAAGAGAAACTTTTTATCTTTAATTAGTCAAACAATGCAATGTTTCAAACTTCCGCTGAAGTTAGTGTGACATTACTTCATATAAACTAAAAATAGATAAAGAAAAATATGAGAAGAAAATTTGAAAAATTATGACATAATATAACAACTGCATGTTCTGAAATCAGAAGTTTCATAGCCTAAAACTGAGACTGTGGTCTTGCAAACATTTCTGCGTATGCTTAATTTTAAAGCTGAATTGTTAAACTGTTTATAGGATTGGGACTCAATGTGAAACATATTTAATCAAACTGATGACAAGAGAATTGTGTCAAATATAATTGAGATCAGAACTGATGTTCCAAATTTGTGATTTATATGTGCTAGCGAATGTAAAACATGAGACCTGAAGTCTCCTGAAAGAAAGATTAATGTTTTTGAAATGTTCCCATGAAGCTGTATTCCAAGAGCGTGCAAAATGTGCAATTTCTCTCACTTTTGACACCAAGCCAGAGAAAACTCACTGGTTTTGATGGCGTTTCACATTGCAATTTCAAGTTTGCTTGAACTCAAAACCTCACAGTCAAATTTGAGGGTGGAAGTGGGTGTGAGCCCACACAGGTTGAAACTTTGCTCTCTGCTTGCACAGAGCCAGGAAGTTGTGCAAAGTCCAAATGCAAACTAAAAGTGGGTCTGCATGAATATGTATGCATGTGCAGCTAGGGCAGAGCTGAAAATCATAAAGGCCTTTGCCAGTTCATGTTGGATTTCGGTGCAGTCCCTGATTTCAAGACATGCAACAAACGTGTGTAAGTTACAGCTTCCAGAGCCTTTTCCCTTTCCTCTCCCATGTTGCAAGTGTTGGCGAGGCAATAGGAGTTGTTGAGCAGGCTGAACAGTACACTTTGCCTACTCAGCTAGTCAGGAAGGTCTCAAAGGTTGTATCATTGTAAAAGTCAAGTAATTAAACACCCATTCCTTACTGTAAAAAAAAAAAAAAAAAAAAA
>VXAX01001526.1:877510-1066000 GCA_013399835.1 Leptocoma aspasia | reverse complement strand
AAAAAAGAAAAAAAAAAGAAAAAGAGTGTCTTCTGGGGAAAGGATGGATTCAGAAGGTCTAGTTTAACACAGCAGATTTCAGTGGAAATAGAGCCTTTAAATACATTCTGCTTGACTTCATCCAAAAGAAAGGGATGAGAGAAAAGATTAGAAAAGCTATTCAGTACTTGCTTTCAGCAGTAGAGCTTTGGGAGGTGACAACAGCTACTGGTAATTCTTTCCATAATCTTTTCCCCAAAACAGTATTTAGAATCCTCTTCAAAATTTGGCTCTGGATCTATGGCTTCATTATTTTTACAAAATACAAAGCCACCTCCCTTCTGTGCTCTTGGCTACAGATTAAATGTTTCAGTTCCCCAGAAACATCTCATTAAAAAAAAAAAAAAAGCTGTTGCAAACCCAGGGAACTCTGTTCCACCTGATTCTGCCACCTCCTTGAACACTGGAAAAATCCTGCCTTTGCCCTGAACTCCTCTCAGGCTTCTCCCCTCAGTGCCATCAAAAGCTCAACCACATTTTTGTGGCTGGCTTGCCTCTGCAGTGTCTCAAGAGAAAAAAAAGGCCACTATTTTCTTTTCTATCGGCCACCACTTCCCAGCCTCTGCTCCTCCTGCCACCTGTGGCACAATGGCTCTTTTCATAGCACAGGCATGATTAAGAATTAACCATTAAAATCTGCTACATGCCATCACAACGTCAGGGACTTGGTCTTGTGAAACATTTTGTTGGGTTTCTTTTATTACAAAACCACGGAGAAATGAAATATTTTCTCTGTAGAAATTTATCTGCTTCGAGCTTCTCAAACACGCATTAATATTGTTTATTGGAAACAGCAGAATGAAGGCCTCATTTTCAACACACATCAAGTTGATTACTTACATCAATTGTTGTGATGGGAAAAAAAAGTGCTTCATTTTCTTGGCACTGAATATTGGCTGAGTTTATTCACACCTACTGAAATATAAACAGGCTTATGTTTACATTAGGTACTTTGGGGAAAACATCCTGCAGCCAGAACTCTGGAGCGCTTCAGGAATTTTAAATACAGCTATGACATTACAACCCAACTAAACAGGCCTTTCTATTCACTCTTCTCTTTACAATTGCATTTCACATGTGCATTGTACTCTCCAAAGGTTAAAATCCAGACAGAAATACAGTATTTAACAAACTGATGCTCATTTACCCCACACCCTTCGTATCATTACATTTCATCCCTGCCCAAGGGTCACTGTCGATGTAATTATAAGGAGGTGAATGTTAGCTGGGGAACACAAGAATTCATCTTTTGAATTGCCTTATTTTTTAACAACTTAAATTAAACTCTTTTCATTTACATTAAAGGAAATTCTGACTCCTTATGTAAAAGAACTACCAGAAGAGCCCCTCTGTCAAAAAATAGCCTTAAAGGGGAAGAAGTAACCAGCAATATGTGAGAGATGGAGAAAGAGAATCATATTGCAGAGGCTAGGCTGGGATTTGGGGGAGCACACTGCCTGCCTTTGTCATGGAGTTTCCCTACATCAGGCAACTGCACCTACTTACCATTGTCTCATGTCCCTATCGTGCCCATCTGTTCTGCTTTGTCCCATCCTGCTTTTCTGTGCCAGTGGCAGGATCTTCAGCTTACAGAGGCTTTGTCTAATATCTGCATCTAATATAAAGAGGCTGCTAACTTACTTTTTTAGAGTTTAGATGCTGTTTTCCTTTCCAGCAGTTAACAGATTATATAATCACATAGTGTACTCATGAGTAGACTCCTAGGTGAGCTTATTACCATATGTGGAGATCTTTGTGTAAAATGTAGCAGAACTACCAACATATGGAGACCTGACTGGTGTGTACTGAACTCAAGTGGCCAACATGCTACTGAGGAAAGAAATTCTTTTTAATACAGGTGAAAATCAGTAAGAAAAATAACCACATTCGATCAAGCAAATTGAAAGGAGTGATGCAGAGTGACATGCTTAACTGCACAAAAGGAACGATTATCTGGGGCAGCAGAGAAATTGCTGAACGAAGTGTGCTAGGAAAATGAGAATGATCAAGACTGGTATGTATTTTAATGTCTACTCCGAGTATTTTAAAATACAAAGATATAGCTTTAATCAGTGTGGTATTTTTATATTTTTAATCTGTTTTAAATTGTTTCCCAAAATAATCAGTCTTTTGAGTGGATAAAGGGGATACAGGCCAGGGAAGAGGATAGATACCTCTACTCAGGCTTTACTTTATTAAGTCCATTCCTTCAGAGAAAACACACTAAAGCACTTTCTTAATTCCTCTGGTCCAAAGGTTCTCATTAACTCCTCAGACTTAATCCAGGCTTTGACATTGACTTAAAATTTCAGCCTCAGTTTCCAAAGTGTTTTGGAGATTAATTAATATTACTTTGAAATCACTTTACTTCAATCATATGATATAAGGGACCTTACTATAAGTCTATTTCACTAACACACATTACTGAAGTATGATGAAAGCATTAGAATGATACAAATTTGAGTTAAGATTATACATATACATGTATATATATGAAAAGATTCACAGACACATGACTTGAGAAGCATCCAAGCAAGATTTGTCCTTCTTTTAGAAAAGATAATTTTTTTTATTCGCAAGAAAAGCTTTTTGTTTCCCTGTCTCATAATAAAGCTTTTTGGTTTTCCCTTGGAAGACCCATTTCAAAGGCAAAATCTCTGTTGAGAGGCATAGCTGTAATATGTACACAGGTGTAATACACTTAGCAAGAAACTGGCAGGAAAGTGAAGGCTGTGAGGGACACTTGCTTTTTTCAAAAGTTTTTTACTGATCAACAGAGTAATGTATACTTTATCAGCAAATTCTCTAAGGAAGGGCAAATCCTCCCAGCCTCTTAACAGCCAGGTGGATGGTCCCAGGAAAACAACTTTCCTGCATGTGAAAGTCGCTGTGTCTGTGCTTGTTCATGTACATTTTTGTCTCCCAGACAAACATTTATTGATTCCATTTAATCCCTGAGTTGCAAAGCTGCTCCCTTTGAATATGGCCAGGGGACAGCTTCACTTGCAAACTAGAGGTTCTGGGAACTGGGTGCATTATAGCAACCGCATAAATTTATATCTGTTTAGATAAAAAAAAAATAAAAAGGAGAATTTTCACCGAATAGTCAAGGAGGCTATTTGTCTTCACTTGTAACATTACACTTTCCTGCAAGGAGGAAGAAAACCAACATTCTCTTAAAATTTAAGCCTTCCCCCCTCATGTTACTTACAATTATGATAATATGAAAAAAAACAACTTGTTCAATCACCATGGGCCATGCTGTAGGCCAATTTCTTTGTTAAAAACATTCTCAAATTGCAATAGCAATTCCACTGAAATAAAAAGGATTACTTGAATGAATAACTCCTCTCTAAGGACTTTAGGTCTCTTCCCAGGAAACAACAAATATTTTACTTAGAACTGATCAAATTTTTTAATGTCAGCATGACCTATATGGAAACAGAGCCTGTTATTTAAACTGTGCCCAGTCACGATGGTGTGGAGTTCAGGCATTACTTAAATCAGCAAGAGGGAATGCTAGAAAAGAGGAGTATATATGACCAAACAATCCCAGGATTTTTATAGTCACCATTGCTGATGCAGTGGTTGGTTTCACTAAAGCAAACAATGAACACAGTGACAAGAATGCAAAAGAATGTTTGGAGCTTCCTCTGAAACATTTTCAATAGACCTTTGATTTTTCCCGAAGATGGTAGGAAAACTATAGCTCTGTTTCTTGAAAAACTCCATTTGTTTTAACTGAGACCTTGAAAATCTCCGGGTTTGGCAAAAGTGGGAACATTATTGTTAATGAGATGTCTAGGAGGTTTTAAACTGCTCTGTTAGGCTGCAAAATATTAAGAAGAAAAACAGTGGCCAGTGTATACCAGCTTTTCAAATACAGTGGAGCTGAAGTAATAACAAAAATATCAAGAGCTATAAATAGGTGTTCCACATTGATTAGGCTTCTCTGATTCTACAATTTTAATAGATTGATTAATTTTTAAATAAATAGGGTAGGAAAAGAGCATGGAATAGCATACAGCTAACTAGCTGTTGCAGATAACAAGCAGGACTTTGTTTAGAACTATCTTGCAGAACATAAGGGAAAACAAACTGAAAATCCCATTTCTGTCTGAAAAATGTTTTATTATACTGGGAAATGACAGAAGCAGCACTGAGCATGCAAATATGAGTGTGTGCATGTGTTGTGTATATACATGCTCAAGAGCATATGGGCATCTTTTCTCTTTTTCTCCTTGTCCATTATCTTAGCAGAAACAAATACGTTAATTTTTGCTTCTATTTACAAGGAATTTCAGTCTCATTTCTTCCACCTGCAATATATATCAGAGTATATCTAGACATATATCCACCCATCATGATCCTGAACTGATACCAGAGCCAGGAAAGATCCAGTTAAGTGACTGTTTTTCAAATCCAGTCAACCTTGTTCAATAGTGCACAGACTTATGGGCAAACATTCAGATTTGTGTTGTCTATAGTCTATCTAGAAGGTGTAACTTTCCCTATATGTCTGTAGCTTGTGCCAGTGGGCTTGGAAATCCTGGGCTATTTCTTGGGCACACCACACCATCCCTGCAGTCTCCCCTGCTGCTGGGCAGGAGTTAGTCCTCTTCCATTAGCCAGCTCTTTTCTCAAGATCAAAGCACTGTGTAATAAGCTGCACTTTACTCTTTGTTTTTCAAGTTTTTCCTGTACTTCCATTTTGTACCTTTGGCATGTAAATGTTAGGCAGGTGTAACGATGTTTGAGGGGGCACATGAAGCCAATATTTCAGCATTAACGTCAGCAAGGGCCTCCTGCAGCAGAGAGGGAGCGTGAGCTGCCCTGGTGGCTCCAGTGCCTGCCGTGGTGGCACAGTGGCACATGGCATGGTGGCTGGGGCTTCCCCAGAGAGCGAGCAGGCAGCCAGCCATGGCAGCAGATGGGGAGAAGAGGAGGCAGCCAAAAGACGAGACATGTATGAATGCAACTACTGAAATGTAGCTCTCAGCTGAATTTTAAAGTGTTGACCTGTCTCTTTTAATTTTTAGTCCGGTATTGCTGAGCAGCATAGGCAGTTTGTGTCTGTAGAAATTAATACTCCATTTTTCTGTCAATAAAGGATAAACTTTTGAATTATCTGATATATACAAGTTCTAGAAAGAACTACAGGCAGTTGATTTTTTCTTATAAACATGGCAGATATAAGAAAATGTGCAGGCTTAAAATAAAGACTTAAAAAGACTTAGCCCCTCTCTGCCTTTTATTTGTATTTCAGGGATTTATGACCTTTATAACATTAATTAAACCCCACGTAACTTAAGGAATGCCGTTTATAAGTGATAGAAAACATACCGGCAAATATTTCAAGTCATTATATGATTCATTGATAAGCTTTATGGTGAAAAAGTTTTGCCACCTCTGTTGAAAAAACCCGAGGTAAAGAAGAAATAGGAAACAGTTGGCAATGATTTCTGTGAAAAACTAAAGGCATGAAAAAATATCTGTGAATAGAGTAAAAAGAATAGGACTGTTTATTTTAGAGAGAAGATAAATACAAGGAGGCCAGACAAAGCTTTATAAAACAATATATGACATCGAGAGCAGAGAGTGGAATATTCTGCTCTGGGTTTCTCATATTACACAGACAAAGGGATATTAATTTAAAAAATGAAATTTAAAGCTAAGGAAAAAATATTTGTCTTCACAACAAAGAAGAATTATACCATGGAACCCTTTGCCAAAAGTCCACACTGGTTTTAGCAGAATTAAAAACAAATAAAAAGCCATCATTTGGTAAGAATATCCAAAGTGATAGTGTTGAGGTGTAAATCATATATAAGTCTAATTTCAAATGCATTGCATTGGAGGAGAAAGAGCAGAAGAAAAATATCTATTTTGGGTAAGGCATCATGAAAATGCCTCCTTCACAGAATCTTCCTTTGAAATGGCAGACCTGTGGGAGTTGAATGGCATACTGGTTGTATTCAACTTATTAATTCTGTAATAATAAGCAGGATTAATAAAGGTTAAAATCACTTTATTATTTTTCAGTGTTTTTACTTCGAAGTAATAAAGAACTATTTAAAAAGAATATCAGGTGTTGTTTCACTTAGTTGAAGTCATAGACTGTCTTTGGGACATAAGTGACACAGTAAGAGTGGAAGAAAATTCAAGATGAATGTCAGTTTCACACTTGGACATAGGCACTGCTTCGTGAAGTGGGCTGGTTGACAAAAATTTAATGGTGATGGTGAGGAGCTAGAAGAGGGCTGGTGGTGGCTGAGAGGCAATGTCTGAGCTGTAAGCAACCCTCACATTTACTGTAATTAATGGTATGAATCAAAGACCAGCTCCATCATCAAACTCTTATAAAGAAGTATCATTTCTACAGCTGCTTGGATATTAAGGATAAAACTGCCCAAACTAGACAGCTGAGGCGGACATTTACTGATTTTAGTTGCTGAAATTTAAATAACCAATAATAAATAAATGTTTAAAATATAGAATACGTATTAAGATTCCATATTCCATCTTGGAAGTGTTTCTTAAAAATTTTAGATACTGCAATAAAAAAGACCACAGGCTACTGCTGGCTGTGTGCAGCTCCCTCTCCACCCCAGTGAGAGCTGCTGCATGTCCACCTATCTCAGGCCGCGCATCTGCCTTGCATCTCAGCAGACTCTGGCTTTCCATGGCATTATGACACGGAGGTGAACGCAGATGCTCATCCCCGCTTCGGGCTGTCTTCCCGCAGTCCCGGTCCCTGCGGCACAGCTTCTCACGGCACTTGGGTTACAGAGGTGCTGAAGCAGGAGGAGGGGTCTCAAATATTGGTGTTTTCTGGGGGGGTGGGAAGCGGGTGAGCCTGGGGCAGCCCGGTGCAGCCCAGTGCAGCTCGGTGCAGCCCGGTGATGCCTGGTGCAGCCCGGGGCAGCCCGGTGATGCCTGGTGCAGCCCGGGGCAGCCCGGTGATGCCCGGTGCAGCCCGGTGCAGCCTGGTGCAGCCCGGTGCAGCCTGGTGCAGCCCGGTGATGCCCGGTGCAACCCGGTGATGCCCGGTGATGCCTGGTGCAGCCCGGGGCAGCCCGGTGATGCCCGGTAAAGCCCGGTGATGCCCAGTGATACCCGGTGATACCCGGTGCAGCCCGGTGATGCCCAGTGATACCCGGTGATACCCGGTGCAGCCCGGTGCAGCCTGGTGATGCCCGGTGATGCCTGGTGCAGCCCAGTGCAGCCCGGTGATGCCCGGTGATACCCGGTGATGCCCGGTGATACCCGGTGATGCCCGGTGATGCCCGGTGCAGCCCGGTGATGCCCGGTGATACCCGGTGCAGCCCGGTGCAGCCCAGTGCAGCCCGGGGCAGCCCGGTGATGCCCGGTGCAGCCCGGTGCAGCCTGGTGCAGCCCGGTGCAGCCTGGTGCAGCCCGGTGATGCCCGGTGATGCCTGGTGCAGCCTGGTGCAGCCCGGTGATGCCCGGTGCAACCCGGTGATGCCCGGTGATGCCTGGTGCAGCCCGGGGCAGCCCGGTGATACCCGGTGCAGCCCGGTACAGCCCGGTGCAGCCCGGTGATACCCGGTGATGCCCGGTGATGCCCGGTGCAGCCCGGTGCAGCCCGGTGATACCCGGTGCAGCCCGGTGCAGCCCGGTGCAGCCCGGTGATGCCCGGTGTAGCCCGGTGCAGCCCGGTGATGCCCGGTGTAGCCCGGTGCAGCCGCAGGTGCGCGGCCCCGGCCCCGCTTTGTCCCCTGGCAGCGCCGGGCTGACGCTGCCGCTGCTGCCCCCAGCTCGCCAATGCGCCTCGGCTTGTCTCGAGTTCATCGAGCCCTCACTGCTGCCCTCACACTATGTTCAAATCTGGAATGAAGGCTGTGTGTAACTCTAGAGCCGTGATCACACACTGATATGCTAATAGGATTAGCATTACGGTTCTTGGGGAAGAAAATTATATCTTTAGATAAGAGGTTTCTTCCACTTTGAAGATTTTGAGCTCTGTACCCCAACAATGCTGGTTGGGGGTGGGAGAAATCCACTTTCTTTCTCACCATCTTTGGCTCTGCATGCTGTCCAATGGTGTCAGAAGGTTTTCCTTCCACTTTTTTCACAGCTTTACCACCAGGTGTTATGATATTATCCTTCCACCACAGAAGGGGAAGCTAAGGAAGTAGGCTAGTAGTTTAGAGTAATTAATGCTAGGATTACTACCCCTAGTGTTGTTGCTGATTAGCTGCAGACCTACCATGCTTGTGGTCACAGGCTGAGAAGGTAATTTGAGTTGAGGGAACTGTGAGTAGTTGGGAGGGTGTCTGTGAGTGCTGTTCATGCAGGGGTGACATTTGTTACTTAGAATTGTTCTGTATTGTGCTATACAGATCTCCACGCCACACAGAACTGCTTTCATCTGACAAAGACATACCTGGTGACACGTGTATACCAAGGCATAAGTGATTCTCAAGGCTATCTTGCAGTGGCATTTCACCTTAATTTTTTTCAGCAGAAACCAACATTGTCCTCAAATTTCCCAGCATCCCTGAATTCAAGGAAATGTGACCATGGAATCCATAGGATCTTCCAATCCTTTCATCTCTTTAACAGTGCTTAGTGCAGAAAATTGCCAAGTTAACTCTGCCAGATGCTTCTTTACTCCCAAGTGGGAAAAAAAGTCTGAAAAAGGTGTTGATTTCCAACTCAGGTCAAAAAACTTGTTGGTCACTGAGGCTTAAAGCAAGACATGCACACAGTGCTGGCTACAGTGCAGTGTTCATTTTTTTTTCCAGAGTCAACCATTTAAAATGTGTCATCAGGACAGAAAAAATTTCAAATTCACCTATAAATGTTTGTTGCATAAAAAGTTAGAAAGAGAGAAAGGGAGCTTTCTAAAATTGCTCATTATCCTTAGGTAATATAGCAGAAGGAAATGAGGAAGTTTGGGCAAAATGCCTTTTCTTAAGTGATGTTTATTTCAGGAGAAAGAAACACGGGAAAGGAAAATCAAAATATTTAAGTTATAAATGAATCCAGCTGAAAACAGTGAAACATCACACCCATCACTGTTTTTTAGGCAAAAGCTTGCTTTCAGGATTATATAACCACCATTTGTAACTAGGAAACCGTCACCTGGATTGTCTTGTGCTGCTTCCCCATCAGCCTGTTGTGGCCTTGCCACAACCCCACTTACTGCTGCACCCACATTGTTTTGAAACATTTACTGGTTCAGAGGGTAGTTCATGAGTACAGGAAAAAATGTTCCAACAGCAGAAATAGTTTTAGAGAGATGACAGTGTGCTATTTATCGTCTGGCAAGCCCTAGTGGAAGGAGCAAACAAATACTAGAACAGACAATTGTAAACAGAACACTTTAAAACAGTTTATCAATGTTTTACATTAAATCATCCGTTAAAATTTCCACCCAGACAAGATGACTCTTCTTTGGAGGACTGAATGAAATAGTATGTTAGAAGACACGAGTGAGTTTGTGATTTCTCTGAGTTTCATGATTGAGAAAATAATTCTGAAATAATCCTGTGCAGAAAACAAAACACCAGTAGTCATCTGCACATGTACACATGACTTTTAGAGAAAAGGAAAACTTAGTAAAATGGTCTGACCTATCTCCTATTAACCTGTTGTTTTTCAAAAACTTTCCAAGATAGCCAATATAATGTTGCTAGTATTTAATATGATTCTACATTCATTTGTGGCTCCCTGGTAGAATTGCACTCTACTTTAAATGAGCTCTTCCTAAGAGACAGATTAAAAATAATTATATTTATGCACACAAGGCTTGAAATAAGACATATCCTAACCTTTAATTATGAATTACTCTCATGGTTTTAGAAAAGCAGCTGAAATCCTAGTGATGTTTTAAGAAGGTAAAATCCTGAGGTTTATTTAAGAGGGTTCTGTTACTTTAAATGTCATACTCTGAAAGCCCTTGTTAATAAAGACTGGCACAGGTCACACTGTCAAGGATAAACAATCATTCCTAAATCCTTTGTTTCAGGCTACAGTGAAACCTAATCCCCATGGTGTTCTTGACTGGCCATGCATGTATGTAGATATGCAACACTTTTATAGTACTAGTGCTTTCTTTCAAGCACATTGCTCCTGACTGCAAGGCATTTGATTTCTGGTAATTAATCAGCTCATCATACATGCTGTGTTTCTCCCTCAGGCCCAACTCAAGTTAGTGATCCAAAACTGGCCCCAGGAAAAAAAGAAACCATTTATGTTCTTAGTGCATGGAATAAAACCCTGATAAACAGTGCTTGGCTAAACATTGAATTCAGATGGCATTATTTATTTTTTTGCAAGATACAGGTCTGGGTTTGGAGGTTGGTTTTTTTTTTTTTTTTTTTGCAAGCTATAAGCCTGTTTTTTCTTTGTAACTTTTTAAGTCTGTTTATCTTGTCTGCCCCTGTAGAATGTTAAAAAAGCCTGGAACTGCCAAGCGTGCCCCTAAATGAGACATCAAGATCACTATTATTTTTGAGGTTTTGTGCTTCAGCATCTGAACACACTGCCTGAAATATTAGTGTTCATTTTTTAAAAAACACTCTGTCACATGTTTATCTGTCATCCTTTATCATTGTGTTCTTTCATATTTGGCTTGTCTTTATAATAGCCTGGTTACTGTTAATTTTATCAGATCCAGGAAACAACTTCAGCTTGTGTTGGTAATTCTTCATGCCTGGAGATGTGGCAACCCTCATTCTTTTCACTTATGTACCAGTTGGCCTTAACTGCTATTTGAAGAGTCACACATTGTTACTAAGGATCAACAAAAGCATTAGAAAACTTAACAGTCAAGGTCTCACTTTTTGTTTCTTATGATTAAAATAATAACCTGTATGCTTACCAAGGCATCATGCTCAGCTAGTGAAGACTACTGCCTCCCACCTCTCCCTCAGCTCATGGATTGTGGTACCACTCCTTGTTCTGCTAATGCACAAGGATTTCGAGTTCTTGCTTTCTGCAGTGATGAGATACAACCCTGCCAGTATTCATTCTAGGCTGTATTTTTTTGGCACAAGCTAAGCTCTTTATGCCAGTTCTTTTCCCTTTGGCAAAGGCAAGAAACTGAAAGGAATTATTTCACCTAATAGCTCCTTGCCTCAAGGGCTGTTCTGAGACTTAATTAATTAATGTTTGTAAAGTGTTTTGAGAGCCTGGGATAAAGAGGTGCTATATAAGCACTGATACAAGGACAACATATTGTTGTTATTACCTCCCAGTCTGTTCCAAAGCCACTAAGTGAATCAAAAATGGAACTGTAGCCACCAGCGCAAAAGTGGGGATAGTTGGTCCAGCATAAGTAAAGGCAACACAGTGTATATTTATTTGCAAAAAAATATTTATAGATATGCGTTTAAGCCATGGGTCAGTTTGACCAAGAATTCTTGCAAGACAGGAAAAAAAGAAAAGGATTTTGAACACTACTACTGTGCTGTTTTTAATTTCCCTGTCTTTTTTTGTTCGTAGCATACCATCCAGATAAGGAAAATAAACCACACTGGGCTATAGATTAGGTCAAATATCAAAATCATTGCATGCTGGCTGTGAAAACTCACTCATGCTGAACATTTGTGGGTTATCAGGATCAAAGAGCACTTCAATATTTACCAAAAAGCATAGCCCACCATGGTTTAGTCTTCATTAACCTGGTGTCTGTTTGAAGAACTCAAAAGAGCTAATGCAGTCCAAGCTAAAGCTGACATTTTTTGACTTAGGAAAACATTTATCCTCTTGAAGAGATATGTATCAGTTTGTAAATGTTGTGAAAGGGCAGAATAACCTAAGGCTCACACGTGCTATTGGGCTGTCTGAAATTCAGCTTTACGGAGCTGAATTATGCTTTGTACAGAGTCAAGAATGAATTTGTCATTTCTCTAATACCAGTAAGCTTATTTCACATATAATGGGACATCCTGCTGTGCATAGATGATACAATTTTTCTAGTTGGATTTAAAAATATTAAAATGAAAAAGAGGTTAAATTAGGCTGTGAAAGCTTGGCTATGTGTGATACGAAGGGTGTGCAATCAGCTGTAGGGAGTTTTGGAACTACATGGCTTTACTCCCCTTGCTACTTTTGGCTGATTGGGTTTCATGTCTGAACAAGACCTTGAGGAGTTTAGCTTGTATAAAAGACTCTCCCCCATATAGAGAAGGGAATATGGATCATAATGGGTGTTAGTTCTGATTCCCTGGCACTGCCTCTAGCTTTTTCAATCTGTTCTTACTGTGCAACTAATGCTCATATCCACGATGTTCATCTAGAAAAAGATCATTTGAAAACTTGCCATGCTAAAACAGTAACTTAGTATTGCAAAATTAAAAGAAAAGAAAGTATTTATGCATACTGATGACATAGGATACATGTGTATGTCAGGGAGAGAAATCAAAATGGAGCTTATGGCACAGGATCTAGACTCCTGGCCCAGCTTTTCTGTCAGTTTCTTTTCATGACTTAAGCAAATTGTTTCATTTCTCCAGGTCACAAGAAGTCTGAGACAATCTTTTATTTTCTTCTCATTTTCTGTTATGAAACAGCAGGAAGAGAAGCAAATGGGAGAAGATATATGTGACTGAGAGGATCATGAGTGCCAGAATGGATAAAGAGGAATTGGGAGTTTGAAGTTTAAAGAAAAATAAAAGCCAAATTCCAGTCAACAACTTCCTGCTGGTTGGAGCTCAAGCCTGAGAAATGTTTCAGGCAAAGGGAGTTAGGCACAGTTTTCTGCTGATTTGCTCCATATTCTTTCTGAACATCTGAAAATTTTCTTCTAACATGTAATACCTTAATGGAATAAGAAAGCTGGTGAGCCTTGGACACCCATTCCAAAAAAAGATGTGTGTCTTCTGAGTTAAACTTAACCATAGTTTGACCCAGAACTGGTAAGAGATTCCTTCATTATCTCCTCTTGAATCTCACAATTATTGCATTCTTGTGCTTCTTCTACTGGGATAATATGGAAATAAAGTACAGTAGTTGGGGACCATGGTGGTCACAGGTGGACAGTGAAGCATTGCTGTTTACCATTTAAGCATATTTTATATTTAATACGGTTTAACAATGGTTTTTGCATTTAATTTCCTAGCGGCTGAGTTTCTGCTCTCAAATGCTAAAGAGAAATGATTTAACCAGACAGTCAGTAATCTGCAGCCTGTGCAGACTTCCAGATTTTCACTAGAGCCAGGTTTTCGGGAGCTGTGTAGCCATCTTATCCCACAAAGCTTGTGCAGCCTCTGTCTGTACCAACAAGTTGGCAGCATGTGCAAGTTACACCAGAGCACACCACAGCCATCAGCCAGGTAACAAGGCAAAGCAACAGCTCCTCATCCACAGGCTTCCTGCTGTAAAGCTGTCTGTCAGCAGGGAGGGGCCTGGGCCACATGGAGGATGGGAAAACTCCGTAATTCCATGTATCATTGAGGAACATGTCAGAGTGCTGGTTGAGACTGATCCAAAAAAACCCCCAAAAAACCTCTGGGCATTTTGTAACACCTGCAAGAGAAGTCTGTCAAGGGAGGAAGAGTGAATATCTGGATCTGCCTGTGTTTAAATGCAAATTAGAAGGAAAATACCAGCTGCAATGGGAACAGAACAGTGTTCTAAAGGTTCAGTGGTTCAGTTTGAATACCTCCCTTGTGTAACATCAGTGACTTACTTTTTAAAGGACCTGTGCACCTGTAGATCTTATTGTTTTCTACTGTTTGAATTGTTTGTTCTTCTAAAAATTATTTTACAGTAGATGTAAATTGGTTCTTTATACTGAGCTAAATAGGAAAAGGAAAAATGTAACACAAATTAAGTTGGGGAAAAAAGGAAGAGAGTCTTACTGGAAATTGTTAGACTCTTATTTTTTTCCGGTTTCAACATAGGGTTCAGCTGGGTTTTCCTTACCAAATTAGTTCTTCCATTGCCACAGAAAATACAGGAAATCTAAGCAGCTTCTCAAATTAATAAAGTAGAGGAGATAGCACAACCAGAATCTTATCTGAGTTTTCCCTCTGGCTTTTCTACCATACTATCCCTTTACTCCATAAACTTCAAGCAAGTTTAAAGGCGCTCCTGCAGCATAAATACAAGTGGGTTGCCTAAGATAAGGGACACTGCATTAAATGGAAAACATGGAAGCAAGCATACATTGAAACAGCCATCTGCCCAGCCTTGGAATAAGGACATTGCAGAGCTCATCTGTGCATTAGAGGTGCAATTTAATGCAGTTCCTAACAAAAAGAGTTAATAAAATTCATGGCTGTAGCTGATTCACATTATAATGCCCTTCTAGAAAAAGCCTGTACCATTGCTCTGTGAATCTGTGCACAGGATGGTAATATGTACCATAAGGCAAACTAAAGAGACTCAGGTTTCTATTGCTGCAGACAGGCAGACTCAGAGTTTACAAGTGAGTTGGAAAACCCTTCTGGATTGGCAGCAAGAGGCAACCTGTGTTCCTGGGGCAATCACAGCCAAAGCTGTCCCCAAGCCTGGGAGCCATGTGTTCTTAATAGCCAACAACTGTGCCAACAAAGTACTGAAGAGGAGGTACAGAACAACTGGTATTTACATCACTGGAAAATTGTTAAGAAATGGGATATAAGGTCAATGGAGTCTTAAAACACTTCATCAGCATTATCTGCTTCTATGCTCAGTTATTTTGCACGTGGTGGTCTACAATGGAACTTTTCAACATTTACCTTTTGCTTAGGAGTTCACTTGCTGTGTTACTTACCAGGAGAAGTAGAGTTGATGGCACATGGCAATACTGCAGGAAGGGTAATTACATGCAAATAGATGCCGTGAGGCTGTTAAGAGCAACCATTGTATACAAACAGTACAGTTTAATAGCTTACCCTACAAATCATTGCATTTATTTTAAATCTGTCATTCTACAGAGAAATATTACTTCTATAGGCTGGCTCTCATTCTAAAGCCTTTAAGGGGTATATTTGCTAAGAGCCACTTCTACTTCATTTACGTTATTAAATTAGGTTTCTCAAATAAATATTGTCAGTAGTATTAGTAAGCAGTTCTTGTTTCGTTTACTGAGGATGGAGCTGTGAATTCTCTGAATGAAAAATTAGAATGTTTTAACATATGGAAAAATGTGGTGGGCAAAATCCATAGCATCAACTATTTTCTCTGCTGCTGTAAAGTGGTGTTTTTCCATAGTTTTATGCTTTGCACAAACAGAAGAATCCAGAAGTTCTTAAGTACAAAAAGACTGCAAACCAGCATATTTCACAGTTTACAAAACACATTTAAGATGCACTTTGTTTAAGATATTTAGAAAACAAGGCATTTAACTGCAAGATATATTAAGTAAGTGCTCAAAATATATGAAAGCGGATGGCAAAATGCTGGAATCTTTCAGATTGGGGGGACTGATAGGCTTTGTGCATGTCTGTGTGTGCTTGCATGCCTGTGCTCGTGACGTCTTTATTCAGCTGCCAATGTAATTAACACACTACCGTGGGAGAGGAGGGTGGGGCTTATTTTCCAAATCACAAACTCCTTGTTGTTGAGCCCAGGATAGTCTCAACTGGGTGTTTCTAAACATCTCATGCTGAATTATTTAATTTGGCATAGATAAGTAAATAATGTGTAAAGAAGGGGGTCTGACCATACACCTCCTTCTTAGCTGAGCTCCAAATGTCAAAGCTATTGGGCTTGGACAGCAAGGATACATTGCTGTCCAATGCATTGCTATACCCAAATCTTTTTTCATTTATTTTCTTCTAAGTGGCTCAGGGACCATTAATTGTGAATCAAAGTCTCCTTAGTGCTTAAACTGTGTTTGAAAATGAAACTTAGGCTCCTAAGCTACTTGGAAGCTTTGGAAAATTTGATTCTTGCAATGATTTATGCCTGTTTATTATATCCCACACATGGAGTCCCAGCACTGGAACTTTGAGTCAGAGAAATGGGGGTTTACTGCGACATTTATTTGCTGGATCTCAGGTTACATGAAATAGGGTTGAAATCACAGTCTAAATGACACCTGTGACAAAACTCTCAACAATTTTTGGATTTCATTGAAGGATGTGGGATGAAATTACAGGGGAAATACCATGCTTTACAGAGAAATTCACAGACTGGAGCTAAATGCTTTCTTAGTCTAACGCAAATAAATGAATTTGGCTCAAATAAAATGAATGTTGACAAGTGCTTGTAACACTGTCAGTAGACGGGTGGTTTTTTTTGAGTAATAGTATATTAGTATTTTCTACAAAAACAGAGGAAGTCGGAGATCCAGGTTCCCTTTCTTCCTGTCTCAGGCAAATTGAATCTATATCTGTCATCGATCACTGGGTGCTGGACTGGATAACAACTCTTGTTGGCTTCTATTTAAAAGTGCAGGACACAACACTGTGAAAATTCAGTAAATGGGATCCACTTTTGAAATTAACACTAAGTGAGATGTAGAGGATAACAAAGCCCATTGGAGACTTTTACTTACTTGAAACAAATTCTGTTTCAGAAATTGTTCATTTTCTTGATTTTTACTCTTCTAAAATGAAAATATCAAAGGAAAGCTGAAATACATTCATGGAACAAAACATGAATAAGTTTGTATTTTGTGAGTACAGTTTAGATGTGACAGGGTTGAAGAAATTGCTGCAAATCAATATAATACGGAATATAAAAAAGCAAATATTTAAACAGCCATGACTACTAATTACTGAGTTAAACTGAAAAAAGAGACCTGAAGGTATTCCCACTTGAAAACAGTCTCCAACATAACTAGCAAATGAAGAACATTTCATCTTTTCTCTTTTCGCTGTGTGGCGGTGCCGACTAATCTGCCTTTGTTGTGTCATACTTGGCTCTCTGTCTGCTACAAAGTTTTTGTGACTGTCTTCTTGCTTAAAAGCCATGCAGAAGTTTAAATATCAGTGCAAACAATGTTTAAATGTGCCCAGCTAATCACTGAAGGCATTGTCACAGAACAGAGGAGCGATGCAGATGTATCAGATGCTCTGGCAATAGCAGCATAATCCAATCATTCATTAACATAAATTAAATCTACACTGCTGCAGGCCTAAGAAATGAACAAATTGGAAATGTGGAAGTTAAAAGAACCTGGTTTGGGGGGAACTTTCAAAGCATTGTCCTACACAAACCCTGTCTGCCTTAGCCAATCAACAGGGAATTTCATTTACTGAAAAATGGGGACTTTGAAGATGCTGATTAACACAGAGCTCAGCCTCGTGTTACAGGCTAGCAAAATGACTGGACCAAGCCTTTATTTTGAGACTTAAATAATAATGTAATTGCACCTTTTTACATCACCTATTTTTTTTTCAAAGAAAGAAGTTATCTTAGAAGTGTCTAAGGCATTCTCTGGCTTTTGAAGCCTATACATTATACTCAGGCTATAGTTTTTCCTTCCATTTCCTTCTATTTTTTGTGAGCTTTCTGAAAGGCTGAGAAGCATTTCAGAGTGACTGAAAGGCAAGTTTGTGCTTAAAGACCAGAA
This sequence comes from Leptocoma aspasia, assembly GCA_013399835.1. NCBI lineage: Eukaryota > Metazoa > Chordata > Aves > Passeriformes > Nectariniidae > Leptocoma > Leptocoma aspasia. Next base: position 1,048,485 of record VXAX01001526.1, on the reverse strand, counting down.
ATGCCTTTTCTCACAGTGCCACACACATTGGGTTGGAGGTTTCCTCTCTGTCTAGATTGTGGTATATTTTTAGTCCTGCAAGAGCTATCTATGGCAGCGCATTTTTGTAGCATGTGAAGTGTGTTATGGGCGGGATTCCACTGTCCCATGCAGAGAGTGAAATTCTCTCTACATCCTTGTGTAGTAGGAAGTTTCCATTGTGTCTGAAATTGAGAAATTATCTTACAAGCATCAACAAATCTGAAGGAAAAAATTATAATTTAGACCAAGTGACAGATGAAACATTTGCATTTTGAAGAATAATCTGACTCTATTGATTTCATAATCTTATTACATATTTTATTTAGAAGATGCTTAATCAATTAATTGTGCTAAATTCTACCTTTAATTTTCCGGAAGATTCCAAGATTCCACTGTGTTATAATATACATAGAATCTAAATACATTGAAATGCCTACATTTAGTCTTTTTGACACAAAGATGTATTTGATTGGCCAGAATTGCTGGCACTTCTCTGTTTGCTGATGTAGCAATATCTGTGCTTTCATCTATTTCTGATTTCAGTCTCCTTTTATTTGCAGGTCTTGCCACTCCAGTGAACCTATTACCTTCAAAAATGCTGTATTTGAAATTATACAGAAAAATCATGTATGTATGTAGTTTATATAAACTTGATTAATATTAACCAGATGAGTAAAATTATTCATGGACTTTTTAGAGAAGTTGCAATGCTTCTCAATGGAACTGTATAAATACATTAACCCTGGAGTCTGCATCTTAATATAATTTAAGTGTTTACTGAGTTTTATAAAACTTCCATTTTTCATTAATGTAACTGCTTTCATGTTGTAATTGCTTTTGAATTTAGCTGAATATTTTGAAGTCTCTCTCTAACTGTATACTGTCTCTTTGCCTTCCCATTGCTCATCTTGTTGGACCTTATGAATATTTGTACAGTGTCCCTCCAGTTGCACTCAATCAAATGTTTATCATGCTATTAATTTAATACTTTTCAATCTAGCACATATGCTTCAAGACATTTCTCCAGCTGTTTTCACAATCTGAAAAAAAATTATTAAAATTAGAAGAATCTACCTGAAAAACCAGCTTGGGTTTCAGTGCTTTTTAGTTTTGAATCACAGCTTCACTCTGTGCTTGACCTAGAGGGAGTACTCCACGCCACAGAAAGCTGTATTTGTCCTCCCTAGTGGTGCACCAGAGCTTTCTCCCCTCTTGTTCCACGATGTGCTAGATAAAATTTGACTGCACTAACTGGTTTGAAAGGCTTGGCATTTTTCTGGTCTTAAAGAGGCTTAGCTTGACTCCAAAGCAAAACGGCCTAGAGTCTGATGGATCTGACTTCAGATGTGCCTTATAGAGAAGACAGGGATTCGGGAGGAAACCATGGCATCCTCTGACAATGTGTTTGGGCAGAATTTCAGGTTTGGTGGCAGGAAAAAGAACTATTGGTAAAAAAATTCTTTCTAAAGGACTCTCTGTATAATGGTTCCTTATATGTTTGTCATCTAAATTCTTATCTAACCTGACTTGGCACAGGATATTATTTCAAAATTGCACCAGATGCAAAATCATGTGTATATATTTAGGAATAAATACAGTGATATAAATAGTGATAAAATGCAATGTGCTTAAGAGTCTAGTGTAAGATAAAATCTGCATAGAAACGCTTAGCCATAGGATTTATTAATGATTATTCCAAGCATGTGTTAACTACAGAAACAACACCATGAGCTACTCACTACAAAATGAAGAAGCAATCTAAAGGAAAATGTAATTATGTGAATTATTAATAAGGATAATAGCTTTCACACATATATGTCCTTTTTCCTAGGCCTTACAAAGAAATAGTTTCATAGCTTGCCACAGCTTGAGGCTGACCAGCTGCAAGTACATAACTTTTATGCAGTTAAACACTTCAATTGCCCTGTCATTTCTTCTAGATTCTCAGCTGCCTAGGATTCCTATTTTCAGACATTAGCCCATAATTTTGATCTTGAATATCTAATAGTGAATCATTCTGCAGACTTTTTCCCTAAAGATGTGGGCTGCATTTTTTTTCCTAGGCTTATAATTTTCCTGGAGCAAGACATCACTATTTCAACAGGAAGGCAATAAAACATTTCTGAACACTAGAAACAGCAGTCTCCCCTGTAATAGATTCTTATTTATTTTTAACCGAATCAATAGTTGTTTGCAGGAACTTGCACGCTGCAGTCTGTAAGTAAGGTAAGATGGAGAGTATGCAGCTGTCTCATGATTCAGGTAGTGTAATCTGATTGAGGTCTGTGGCTACTTTCTATGAAATCCACAGTGCCAGCTCTTTCAGCAGGTTCATGAGACTGACCTCTTTCCAGATGGCTCCATATATCCCTGATGAAATCCATCAATACAGTAAACTTCCTTTGCCTAACCTCTGCATTGATTGAAGTTAAGTACTACATTTGCTAGTAGAGCTCAATGAAGCTAAGCATCACACAAGTGCAGCTCAATGTTTCCCATTCAAGAGACTTCAAAATACCTGGATGTCATAATAATTGGCCTGCAGTTGAGTATATTTCTATCTTAATTTTAGAAAAGGATGAAGCATCCCCTTTTATACTCATATAACTCTGTCATCAAACACAAGTAAATAACAAAAGATTTATACTAACCTGTTTTTTTCTGTTATGAAGTGGACGTTAAAAATAAATGTCTCCAAATCTCAGTCTAACTTTTCCCCTCTAGCTACTCCACAACATACAGTTGCTTTGGCATGAGTAGTAGTTAACTGTATGAAAATTACTAATTTTTAGTCCCCCACCCTTTCTTCCCCATCCCCAAATGACATTACTACCAACACTGGAGTATTATCTCTGACTGGAACTTGACTTTAATTAGAATTTTGACTGGCATTCAAATCTAAAAGTCAGAAAGGCACAGTGCTGACAACTTAAAAGGCTTTTGCTTTTAGGAGAGCAGTCACATTATTCATTCCTATTCTATTAAGATATTCCCTTGAGAAAGGTTGGGGTATATGTAAACTTAAATAAAGTTCTGTTACTGAAAAGAAATTCCTAAACATGTACATCTCTCAATGGTATAAATAAATAAATAATTTTTATTTATTTTGATTTATATTAAGAGGAAAGATCCACATATTGCATGCTTTTAGAGTTTTATTACTTCTGATGCAATAGATATATAGAAGCTATACAATGGAATTGCTAAAAGGATGTACATAGAGGACAAGAGAAAATAAATTACTTATAGCACTGATTTGTACCTTACATGGAAATAACCAAAAGAGTTTTATGGGCACACCTCAGGTGCATATTCAGTGTTTTATGAAATGATGCAATGTCTTGGAGAGTCTGTCAAGGAGGTAGATGTTAAAATCAAAGCTGTGCTCAGGAAAGCAGCACAGAACAAATTTACAGGATTCAAAACTTTGATGAGCTATGGAGGAAGATATCACCACAGGCCTTCTAGTCTCTATCTTCCTTCTGTGAAAAATGAGTGAAGAACACTGTAAATATCTGAAGCTCAATTTCATTATATTTATCTATTCAAACACCTCCAGCAGCAGGTCAAATCCTGATGAATCATCTTTGAAGGGATCTGTCCTTTATTCAGTGGCTTTTGTCTCTTAAAATACTTTCCAAATCAAAGGTAAAAACCTTGATATTTTCCAATAGACAAATTCATGTTTGTGAAGTGATATTTCATACATTTATCTGGTGAATCTGTAGCATGACTACACATGCACATAAATGGGGAATGTGCTCAGCACTAATTCAAAGGGTGGCACAGCCACTGCCCCAGGTGTGGCACAGCCACTGCCCCAGGTGTGGCACACACTCTGCTGTCACTGCTGCCTGCAACATGCTCCTAGAGAAAGAAGATAGCTTCTAATGAGACACAGCACACGCTTCAGGTTACTCACATGGCATGAGATCAATGAGCAAAAACTACAAGTACCTAATTGAAGATATTTCAGGATGTCCAAAATGTTTTTGGACCAGAGAAATGGTTTATCAGAAGAGCAAAAACATTTAGAGTGTTTTCATGAAGGCAAAAGGCAAATAGATTATAGTTAAGCTAAATTAAAAATAATATTATATCATAATAACTTTTAATGAAAGAGTGATGACAAGGTATTGCAGGGGGATCCTTTTCTGACAAATCACTTGTATTTTGTTATCTTTGGAATCTGCTTCCTTCCTTGCTCTGGCAGAAGCCGGGTGTTGACTTCTAGGAAGTGTTAAATAATCTTTTTTTCTTTTTTTTTTTTTTTCTTTTTTAAGAATAAATAAGACCATAGCTCAAATTGCAGGAAGTATGTGATTTCCTTTTCTTTTTGATATTTTTTGGTTGGTTGGTTGGTTTGGCTTGGTTTTGTTAGGTGATTTTGATGATCATTTATTGTATATTAAGTCTTTTTCTATTTACATATGAATTCAGATATTGCAACTTATGAATAAAAAAAAAGAACCAATTTATCAACAAAAGGAATGATAAACCAGGGTGATAATCCTTTTACATAATGCTAATGATGCTTCAAATAATAATAAAAAAGCTAAAACCAACAAAACAGACAGGCTCTTTATTAGCAAAGAAATAAATTTGTGTGGCACAATGTTAGCAGCATATCGACACCATCATTCTTGGTGAAGAACTTTTCAAGTCTGGACATAATAAACCACTCTGTCTCTTCTGGATGATGATTTTCTCACACAGAAATCCTCTTTCATATTTCAACCACCTGCAATCCAGTACAGTTTAGTGCCATGGTGTCTGTCATCACAGCTGTTTCACCAGCAGCTCAGAGCCACCGCCTGTCCCCTGCTGCCTCTGCTGACACTCACAGTGAGGCTGCTCCCAGTGCAGCTCAAAGGCAAGGAAAGTACACAGGAGTTCCAGAAATTAAATTTAAAATATAAATAGCCCCAACATGAATAAAGCTACTAACACAAGCGGTGCCAAACTCCTCTGAAAACAAAAGTTTACTTGGTTTCACTTTGAATGAGCTTGAGAATGCAATGGGTGGGAAGAAGAAAGGAAAATTGTAGTGGTGGTCATGCTGCACTACTCCACTTCCTAAACTGGCAACAGAACTTAATTAAAATTCTGTGTAAGGGTACATGGATTTGACACCCACATTACAACAAAAATGGTACTGCACTAAGCTTTTCTGATATCCACTATATTTGTGGATTTACTAACTAATTTTACCACTAATTTTCTATTGTATTAGAAAAATTAACATGAATATTTCAGATAACGAGCAGTAACAAAAACTGAGGAGTAATATAACTATAAACAAAAGCTAGCCAAAGAGCAGGGGAGAAAGGAAAATGCTTTAATTCAGCACTTTCAGAAATAAAGAATTTTTTTAAAGTGAAAATGTTTTTAGCCAGTTATTCTCAATGATATAACCATAGTCTCACAGAATTCTGAAATTTAATTGAGGCTCCATTATTCCACAACATTAAACAAAACTAAAGCATACAATTGATTTCACTGAAAGTCCCGTAGTATTTGATACACTTAGAAGTACTTAAGTGCCCTAAATATCCTCAACTTGCAGAACTTAACCTGTTCACTGAACAGGCCATATTCCTTTGTAAGCCTCAGATTTGGATGAATATAGTGTGTTTATACACCTGGAAGTATTTTATGCAAACATTATAACGACATCAGTTCCAACTGTCAAGTTTAAACTATAACTATTTGTGTATGTATTTGTACCATGTTTTAAGAAAACAGTAGCTTTTTCAATGTTTATATGCTGGGAAATGTATTTCAGACTAGCCATGTTTTTAAGTCAGCTGTGTAGCTGGTTTAATATTTACAATATAATGGCTTTTCTCCATTCCACATTAATATATGTTAGTGAAATAACATGGATAAGAATAAAGATCTTTGGGGTAACAGTATTTGTTGATTTAAAGGTATTTTCAGCAAAAATACTGAAATCTCAAAAAACTAGAGTGTATTAAAAGCAAAGCTACATGTCATATTAAAAGCTGTATTTTGTCTGAAGGGTTTTTGCTTATAAAATCAATTTTTAGGTATGTTAAACAGCCATGATGTAGACATGTAGCTGGGGCATGAACATCATATTTCTTTCTTATTTAAATTTACAAAGTCAAACACATGTCTTGTCTGTGTACATCAAAAGTATACAATAATCTGTGTGCATCAAAAATGTCTGTGTGCATTTTTTCCTATGCAAAAAAAAAAAAAAAATTCTGTGATCTGAATGTTGCAGTGAGTTAATTAGATTTACCTTGTGTAATAGCTTAAACATCAGTGCACTCTGACAGCATTGCTCTTTCACTTGCTGAATTCCAAAGCAGCACATAGAGATAAATCTAGATCTGTTTATTCCCTTTGGCCTAGAGGAGAATCTCCATCAAGCACAGTCAGATGGGCTTGTGCCATCCAGTGCCAGAGCCTTAAACCTGTCCCACAGGGTGCAATGGCCCAGGGAAAGGCTGGTCAGTTCTTTAACAATATTTGAGGCCAAAGACATCCACTAGGGGAGGAATAAATACCAGAGGTGCACTTGTTACATAACTTAGGTTACCACTTTCATTCCATTTGTGACACAACCTCCTTCACCTCTAGTTCTCACCATACCAAAATTACATTTCTGAATATCAGGATCCAAAAGCTGCTATATAGGTGTATATGAAATGTATGGATTAATGTGCCATATAATGGACAGAAGAAAGGAACTCCCTAATCACCTGGGCTGAGTGAATGAAGGAAGACATATTTGCCTGCCATCTATTAATGTAAATGGTGCAGCTAATTTAATAGTATTAGACCTGGATCATCATGCTATTATTCCAGTTTTACATCACTGTGAAACTGGAAGTGAATCATTAATATCAATGAAATTATACCAGTGTCAGCCATGGAGTAATCTGCAGAGGGGATCAGGTTCATTAATTTTAATAATTTATGATGCAGTGTAGGCTACACAATTTTACTAAATCTGCTTTTATTTAATGTGACTTACTTATCCTTGCATGTATTACAACTCATCCAATGTATTTGATATGTCTATTATAAGCAGTTTTGAGGAAGCATGACTTTTTAGCAGAGTGTAATAACTCCTGAATTTTTCTGGGAAGACTGTTGACCTGATGGCTAAAGTGTTCTCCAAAGTGCTAGATTCTGTGCAGTGAAGGTATGTTTTGGGAAACCACCTTACTCAGAGCAGTCTCTGCTTCAATTTCAACCTTGCTTGGTACTGCTAACATCAGCACATGAGTGGGCAGAAGCTGAGGAACCAGAGCTCTTGAACACAACTCACCAGGAGAGCATCAACAGAGTAGCTAAAAGACTATGACTTTAGTCTGTTGGACATTTGTTGTAAAAAATAAGAAAATTTAGCTTCAGCTTCCTTCTGGACATAGGAAGCATAGACCATATATATACTGCTTAAGTTAAAACTGTTTCTCTAATTCAGTGTTAACAGGTTGAACTACCAAAAAAGTGTGTATGAGAATCAAGTCAATACCAACTGATCATTCAAGTCTGTGGAAATTTCAATTTACTTCCCTGCACATCATATTGAAAATAGTCATCCCCTGTACGTCCTGGTATGCTGAGAATGGATTTGAAGGCACAATGTCCTGCATCTGATCTTACAAATATGGTCAGTTGCCAAGCAGTAAGTAGGTAGCAAATACAGAAAGTGCACATGAGAGGTTGGAGTCCGGATAGAATTCCTGCTGTGAACTGGGGTTTTACTGCTGTCTGCCTTCTTCCAGCCCTGGGGAAGGCTCCTGTTCTTGCAGCTCAACCATCAGCAGAGACGGATGTGAGCTGGTGCTGCTGCCTCTCCAGTGCACAGCTGGGTGCCCAAACGCACATCCATCCTCATCAGTTGTTGAAGCTAATACAAAATAAGCTCAAAAATGCTTAATTATCAGCAGATGGCAGCTAACCTTTTATGTGTCAAAGCTACTGGTGCAGGAGAATATCTCCCCTGGATGCAAGCAGTCTCTATTTCTGGATCTTTCCAGAACTCTGTTTCTGACATCATATACAAAGCATTTAGCTGAAATTAGGCTGATATTCATGTGGTCACCCTTCCATGATTTCAGTATACTCAGACTTCAGTTCTCTTTCAGTGTAATAGGTTTACCTCTGAGATTTTTCCTTATTATTTCAATGCCACTTCAGTAGACTTCTCAGATTAACAGGATAGTTACTGTCACTGTCTTGTTTATGCTGTGGAATTTTTATAAACCCTGCTTTACACCCTTTCTGTGCTTTGGCTGATGCCTGCATTTATAGGGACAGAATTACACTTAGCAATATATCTTGCACCCTGGCATATTTAATTAGTATGTCAAACTTGTGCTTGTACTTCTATTTCTAAAGCAGAAGCACTTTGCTCATAGCTTGGTGTCAGAATGCATGAAACCTCCTTGGCATAATGTGAATTAGAACCAGCAGCAAAATGAATGAATGATTAGCATTGGGCATGGATCCAGTGTTTGACATTCCACTCATTAGAAAGTCTACTCTAATTAACTTAATTGGAATCTACTGGGTGTGCCATTGATGGATTTGCTTGTCACCACAATTTTGTTTTATGTTCCATCAAACTCATTGGTGAAAACATGATGTATGCTGAGATTACCTTGTAAAGACCTAGTTCTTCAGAGGGATCTGCAAATTGCAGCCTCTTGCTCCCACACAGGGATTTAATGAAGTCAATGGGAGGCAGGGTGCATGTTAGTGAACTCTTTTGCATAAAAATTATTTTCTCATAGTCCATATGAGTTACCCATGACATATAACTTTGCATTTATCTAGGGATTTCAAATGATCTTCTAAACACTGGGGAATCAATTGAGCCACTTTTCGTAATGCTAATGGCACCTTTTCCTACAAGGGGCCACTGGAATTACTCAATAAACTCATTGGGGCTACTCAATACATCATCAGAATCTGTCTGTAATTAAGTGAGCCTTGTAAAAACACTTATAAATAAAATTATATGCATGTTCTGACTGGTATACCGGGAATCCAATATTTCTATAACCATACAGTAAACGATTAGGAAAACCAGAATGAGACCAAGGATTCTGTTGAATGAAAACAGTCTCTGCAAGTTGCCACTTGAATGATTAGAATTGCTAACTTACTTGAAGGATTTTATTCTTTTATCTATAACCTAGACACAGCCCTCTCAGCTGAAGCTAGAGATTTAACAAAGAACTTTTGCTATTCAACTTGAAGGTGTACACCTGTGCTGACTTTTCATCTACTTTATATGCATATGCATATTTCATTAGATCAGGGCTCTCATAATGGTGGGCAAATAATCTATTTCAGCTCTAGAAAATAGCATTGATATTAAATGTAAATGGGAAGTTGGATTTCCATTACACTTCTCTGGTCTAAGGCCTAGAATCATGTAAACAAAATGGAAGGAGACATATGTTAAGATTTGAAAGCATGAAGTGGTTAAATGGATACCAGTGGAAGGAAAATTTTCATGATGGGGTAGATATATAGGCAAAGCTAAATCTCTTTTATTAAAATAAAATCTATGGTCTTACTTGGAATGAAACACATATCCCCAGAGAGGTTTAAAGAATACATGCAGCAAGGAAAATACCATTGTTGCCTCATGAATAATGGGGCTTCAATGGATATCATGACAATAAGTATATTTTAAGAAACAGTATTGTTTATAGCAGTTTGTTGAAAGATTAAAAGGATTTAACATTTCATTTACACTGTCTAGTTTTTTTCTTATAGCTTTTAAGAAACAGGCCTGTAGAATGTATTACATTTTTTTTTACAGAAATTTCATGAGAACAGAAATACTACTCTTGTCATCAGTTGTGATTATTAATATGGGACTATGGAAAATTTCTCTTTACCTAAAATGAGTTCTGTGAAACTAATTTAGATTTACTTAAAAGTATTGTGAAGATTTACAGATATTGTGCTGAGTGAAGTTAGTGCTGTCTGATGATGCAAATAGAATGTGAGGTAGAAGTTTCTGTTGACCTTGGTGATTTATAAGCCACTCTTTGAGACTCTTGAATTAAAAGAATTGCAATAATCACTGCAAAATAAAAATGGCCTCTCATTTAATCTGTTTCCAAATATACTTAAAACAAAATAATACAAGTGTTTATATAGTGCCTAGCTCTAGAATCCCCAAAGGACTTCGATGAATGCAAAAATGTCTTCCCAAAAAACTTACTAACCCTTTTCTCATACTGAGCACATCTAAAGCAGTTTGTGGTAGCAAGTGCACCACATAGCCTGCAATGTTGGAGTATGCCCAATTTGATTAGAATGATAAACTAGTTTTGCTGGAAAGTTAAGTTCTGGTGGACTACAGTGAAAACTAAAGACTAGTCAGAAGGAAAGAAGCCAAAACATATTCCAAACGTATTTTTATTCTGTTAAACATACAGTGATTAGCCAGAATGCTCAAATTGGTGAAAAAGTGAGTCATAGTTTTTGTGACAAGCATAGTTTAAATAACTGAAGTTGGTTGTTTGGTGTTTCTTTAAAAAAACAACTTCTTCTTAATAGCTTTGATTCATCAAACAAAATTTAACCTTTTAAGGTTCAGAGAAAGTGAAGGTGGCTGAATTTAAGCCTTCATATGGGTCATGCACCTTCCAGTGGTGACTCCCAGCCTTTTACTTCAGTGGCCATTTATGATATAATAAATTTTTGCAGGCAATTGAGAAATTGGACAAAAACCAAACATAACCCATACACTGGCCTGGAAATGCAAATTCACAAAACTGTATTAAATATAAAAGCATTGGGTTCTAAAAAGTAATTTTTCAAGTCTATGTTACAAGACTAAACAGAAAAAAAATCAGAAAAAAGGAGCATGAGTTTATCATAAAAAAAAAAGAAAAATTAAAAAGAAAGAAGGAGCCAATTAAGATAATTACCCCAGAAAAGTACTTATATTTTGCAAGTCTCTATCTGCAAGTCTCTCTGGAAGTCGGCATCTTCTGAACTTAAATGTGTTTTGCAATCTGTTTGGATGTTGGTTTGGGTTTTTTTTTTTTTTTTTTTACTTGGAGCATATTTGTAAGGAGCACAGAGTTGCTTTTACTCTTTAATTTCTTGTTATACACAGCTTGTTTCTGAATAAAGTGTGAATTACAAAAGAGGCCTGGGCCTGGATCAGCTGAAGATCTATTTCAATGGTTTGAAATAAATCTTCTGAGGAGCTCCCACATTTTTCAGTTTCTGAAGACTTTCTGCTTAGGACAAGTTTTCTGGCAGGGTCTGGCTCATGTTCACTCTGCCATCAAGAAGCAGATTTTCATTTTCCCTGGGTTACTGAACCAACAGAGTCACTCTCTGTGGGAAGACACATCTCTTTCTCAGGGAAAACACCTCGATTTTCCAATAGCAGAAGGGATTTGCTCTGGAATTTTCCTTTGACTCCCATCAATACTGGATATTTTGATCTCACAGAACTACCAATGTACAAGTATTAAGCAGATAGTGCAACACAGAAAAGCAGGGTTTAGGTTTTTTTTGTTGTTGTTGTTGTTGATGGTTTTTTGTTTGTTGTTGTTTGTTTTAATTTTTCTGCAAAGGTTTTATGCTCAGAAATTGTCCTGAATCTTGCTAGAAGTACATTGGGAGTATTGACACTGTGTACTGACACTGTGGTTACTTCAGGTTTTTCTTGGCTAATGCCACTGTTAGAAAGACCTTAGAAATGGGCTACAATTTTGGGATAGCACAAATCTAGACAATGACCTTCAGTAGCCCAGCACTTAGGTTGATAGGGTTTATCTATGCTTTGGTCAAAAGAAATTTAGACCATTTATTAAGTGTTAGGTTTTCCACATAGTATCAGCAGAGCTGGAAATCTCAGTGGCTTAAAATGTACACAGGCAACCAATCATGCTGATCAGGGAATGACTAGAAATAGCATGAGAGGTTTGGAGTACAATAAGGGTCTGTGCTCCTTATTGATAGCTCTTCCTAGATTACTTTTTCCTATTTGTACCAAGAAGCAGAAAGAAAAATGACAGAACCTCATCTGGCAATTTATATAAGGTAGAAACATATACAACACATATAAATCTTAGTCTGGCAGTTAATGCAATATATATATAAGAGATTTCTTTTAGTAGGCTAGTCTTCTAAAAGACATCATTCTCCCTTAAAGTTCCACATGCATATTTGTATTCCTACATCATGTTTTGTACATAGTCATTCAAGATTACCTGTAAATAAAATTTCTTTGAAAATTAACCTTCTGTTAACTTGTTAAGATTGAATGATTAAACTACAATTAATAATTTACGGTCGTTATTCATTGCGTTCATACTTGCAATCCAATTTTTTGCGTCATTTTACTTGTCAGCAAGACACAATGGGAAAAATTTTCTTGACATTTTATAGATGCATAAATAATCATAAATATATGTAGTCTACTTTTTTACAGCCTTTCACAACCCTTTTTCTCCTCTTCCTAACCTCCTCCCACCCCCCCAAAAACGAAAAATTTATTCACAGATTCATAGAAAACAGTTACCAAGGTCACCTGACTCAGTGTTCAAATTTGGCCTTGAGCAGGGATAGGGGTTTAAAAAGTTGGCGTATTGCATCATGAAAAAATGCAGGTTCACAGCGCCAGCACCTCATTCCAATCCCAAAAATTCTGGCTTTAGAAAACTATAATTCTTGATTTATACTAGACTCATAAGATCTCCTGCATTCTGAACTTATGTCCATTTTAAAGCTATTTTGTAACTAAACTCTCACACAAATGGGACCATTTCTTTCCACAAATGCCATAAATTGAATTTCTGCTGCTTTAGACAGCCTTTTTTTGAGAACACAACTAGTAACCATTTTTATATTTTTTCAGTCTTTGCTTAATATGTTTTAAGTTAATGCATTCCAATTGAATTCACTTTTGATAGTAAAATCTACAATAATATATTTATAATGTGTTAGATTTTACACAGACTTAATAAACACAGACTTTTTCCACAGCTTAATAAACTTTCTAACCTCTTAGCTAAAATAGGTATTGTACAGTAGCAATTGTCTCTGTGCCATTGTGTGGGAGCCTACCTGCGTGGCTCGGTGGGGAATGAGAGGCAACCACTGGGGAGGTGAGCTGCCCTTGGTCTGATCCATGGGAATTAGATGTCAGAGTGGCTTCACTTGGGTCCACTGGCTCATTTCCCCCAGTCTGAGGAGAAGGCAAAGCAGAATTTCCTCGTCTGGGACAGGTGTGTTAAAGGGTGAGTGAGTGACATGACACTGATTTGTGGTTCCTGGCATGTGTGGCCAGTTTGGGTTTCCTCAGCGTCTCCAGTCGCTCTGTGCTGTGTGCACCACAGCCTACAAAAGGGTAGGCAGTAAATGAAGTTATCCTTGCAGGATTACACCCAAAAATCGTATCATCAGGTTTTCTTCCAAACTGTAAGGCAATATCTGCTAGGTTCAAACAGCTGAATAAATAGCTCCTGGCTTGTTGATATAGCAGAGGGAAAAAACCCTCTAATTTATCAGAGTTTATCACATGGATTTATCCTTACTTTTTCTTTTTTTTTTTTTTTTCCCAGGATAAGTATATAAGACTCTGCATGGTGAATTTATCCCTGTTTGTATGAAAATTGGATAAAAAAACTGGGTCAAAGTACTATTCTTAGCCACAGATGAAATGCTACTGTCTTGTTGAAAATCCATTCTCATGTATGTTCTTGTCCATCAGATTTTGAACCTTGGTGCCAAGAAGTTTAATGTAAATTGCTCTACTTTAAACACTGTATTTTCTTAAAGTTCTCTAAGGCACATACCACTTGTACAGCAGAAGTTGCATTATGTGCAGCATATAAAGAATTCTTGTGGAAAGGTCTGTTTATCTCATCAAAGTGAAATTATATCTGTGTAGACATAATGTATAGTAGAAATATATATATGTACATATATATACGTATACACAGTATCATGTTGCATGTTAGAATGCACTTTACAAATTGCCCAGAATTTAAAAAATAATTTTCAGTATGACATCCTGCCAACAAAAACATGGCACTGTAGCTTAAGGCTTGGTGTTATTTTGTTATTTCAGTTTTCTCTTCTCTTAATATTGAGAAAAACAATATTGATTTTGGATATAACCATGAAAGAATGATGATTAAGAATTGCAGAAATCTTTTGTCCTGGCAAGGTCCTTATAGCTCTCATGAAATTTTGAACCAGTGTACTTTGTTACCTCATTAATATAGGCCAGCAGTAAATTGTGGGTTGGCACACTGCCCAGCATAGCACCACGATTCAGCCTCTGCTTTCTAGTAAATTAGAACCCAGCTTTTTATATCAGAGGTACACACATTTATGGAGGCATTAGATATGAAGTAATCTTTCATTTGCCATTTGCTTTTCTACATGGCTGGCTTTAAACTAGGTCATGTAAAGGAAGTTATTTGTGGAATCAGGGAAACCTACATTAAATAGACCTGTAAGGTCCTTTCAACAGCCAGGAGGATTTGCTGAGATACATCTGAATGAGCACCTGAAGAGGACCTTAGCTCTTATCTGGGTAGTTGTAAGGTATGTGAATCAATATATGTGGGCTCATAGGACCATGCATTTTTTGTGCATGACCACAGAGCACACAACAGCACTGAATCCTGTTGAAGAAGCAGGACTAACCCTCTCGGCACCAAAGCACATTAACAAAATTAAACCACTGGAATGAAACACTGAAAAATCACACCTTTAAAAATTGTTGGAAACACTTCAATCCATTACTTGTTGTGTTCTGGTGATTACCAGCAATTTCTTAGTCACAGTTTGTGTAATTACTTGCCATTTGCTTGTATTTAAAAAGAATTAGCTCTGATTGTTTCTAGCAAGTCATCAACATTGCTTAAAAAAAGTAGTTAAACAGACAGACTTACAGAGTTTGTGATAGATTGCCTTTCGTGATCAGTAGACAAGAAGATATTTCATAGCAGGCTGTTCACTTCAGGTAGTTATGCAACAAAAAGCAACAATTCCCAAAAATTGTTCTCTTCCTTAGATCTCTGCTGTATTTCAGTGGCCTTTTGGCTGTAGCTTTCTCCTCAGTATAATTACTTCAATCAATATCTCTTAGGGGCATGAAGGGAAAGTGATAACCCAGCTTCTGCAAATGTGCAGTTGTGACTAGTAACAACCTAGGAAAGGCAGTCCTGGAAAACTGGACTGCAAGGAAGCTTCACAGATTTCTGGTCATCTGTGTACTCTTCCTCTTAAATTGGGTAGGTTCTGCAAGCCTGTGCTTTGCAGACTGAGGCAGACAGCAAGCAATGCTTCAGTTTCTGAATGGACAAAACAGGCTTCCATTTCGGTGCCAGGGCTACTAAATCTGGAAATGAATGTATAGTAAACACACAAGTGGTGAAGTGAATACAAATTAAGTCAATGAAATGACACCTGCTTATACCACCTTTGAGTTTGGCAGAGTGTAATAATTCCAAATATTATTGTAAAATCACCCTTTCCTGTGTATGCCCAAAGATGGATATATACAAATACGGACTCTTTGGGTGGCTGATAGAAAGGGCCTTCTTTAAGTGCTACAGGCTTTTCATATACAAATATTTTCTATGGTTTCCCTCCTCAGACGGAATAATATTGCTTCAGCCAACATAAACTTGTGAACTCACCAATAGGTGGAAAATGGGAACTAAGATGTGAAAAAAAACCCAAAAAACCCTGTAAGAATTTTGACTCCAAGAACGAAATACTGAGATTTTTGCCTTAGACAAGACAAATAATTCTGAAAACAGTTCATTACACGTTAAATCTAGGAAGAACTTTTAACAGAGTTTTTGAAAGATTTTTGTGCCACCTCATAACTAAGAGACAAAAATCAGCCAGGGAGGCTGCAGCTACAGGGGCACAGCAGAGTTTGGAGTTCAGGTTGCTTCTCTGAGCTTTCCTTTCCCTGGAACTCTGAAATCTGGGCTTCTCTCCTTGCAGGTTTCATGCTGGGAAGAGGCAGCAGGGTCCGAGGGAGCTGAGACTCATACTTCGGGTGTGAATCACTCTTTCTCCACAAGTATTACTAGACAAAAAAAGAAGCAACAGGAATACTTCATAAGTGGAAATGTAGGTAGGGTGATTATAATGCAGATGACCAGGTCCAGAACTGTCCAGATCACAAATGTGTTATTGCTCTGAATTCATGTATACTTATCAGAAACAGCCTTTAATTGATTTGAAAAAAGTGTAGAGTGAGGAGATATAGGGGTTATAAAAGGAGCACACCAGAATAGAATACCAAATTACCCAGGAATAGTCCACCTCTGCATTTCACACATGAAAATCTCAAATTCTGGAAAAACATAATAAAATTACAAGCAAATAAATGAGAGCTCCAAAGAAATGGGTTATCAAAAGGAAGGTTTCAACAAAAATTGTGTATTATATTGCTGTAAGCGAAAACACCAAATCTCTTAAAGAAAGACTGAAATGTGCACTAGGAAAGGAACATTTAGAAGATTTTTGGAAACATTTAGAAAACTGATCAAGTAAAATGTACTTATTTACATAAGGCTGGAACACATGACCCTGTTGGATTTCATTTTCTTAGAGATCATGACTAAAGATCTATCTCTGGTTCTAGCAAATGCATATGTCTATGACTACTAAAAGTACACACTTAATGGAAAAAACAGAACTAGGCAATGATTTTTGAGGGATTGCTTATCATTATCATGGAGCGTGGAATGACAGTTCATAATCATAAACCCAATTTATGCTGTGCTCCCTACTAGTATTCAAAATGTTAAAACACAACAATAACACAACACAAGAATATATAGAGAGAATAATCTACTCTAAAGGATTAATTGAAATAAACTTTGCAGAAACAAAGAAGATTATAATTTCTAGAAGATGTCAATTGATTTGAAAGAGAGGAGAAGTGACAAGAGTGGTCAAAGTGCTTAGAGAAAGAGTTGGCAGTTAAGAGTGCAATTGTTCAAGCTGATAAAAATATTAAGAACTAAGACTAAGCAAGAGAGTTTAACAAAGCAGAACATGTATCTACTCCAGAGCTTGTCATGAATATTAGTATTCAGCTGTGCTAGGCTATATGAGACAGTGATAAATCAAGCAAGATTTGGAAAAGTCTCTGAAATCTTTATGTGAATCTCCAAGAATATAAGGCAGTGCTGGTCTTGTAAGGAGGGATGAATGCTCAGCTGGGGAGTATTCTACAGTACAGAAGGGAAAGACATATGTTGAACACAAATTCTTAGAATCCTTGCTTTACGTTTTTCTATTTAAATCAAATTGAATATTTTTCAGAAAGCTAATCTTATAAGAAGGCAGGAATGAGAAATTTTTTTCTTAATCATTTTTATATGAGTAAGAGGCAGAGAAAATAAAAGCTGGCTCCACAGGAGTAACCACAATCTGCAGTTAGCCTTCATCCTGCAGCAGCATTGCCTTGTCTGACAAAGCCTGCACCAACTCATGATGCTCAGCAAACTTTCCTGGCTTTACCTGACTTGGCTTTAATACACAGCAGAGATTCTAAAAGCTGCAATTCTGCATTTGACAATTAATGCCACTAACATTTGGCTTGAGCTTTCACCCTCAAGACAAAACATCCCCAGGCAGTGGTGCTTGCTCTCTTCCCAGCCCTGCCCTGAGCTGAGGAGGAGCTGGGGTTCCCTGCAGCCTGGAGCTTCCCAAGCCCTGCAGGGCAGAAGACAAGGGCCCTGCTTGCTCCCTGCGTGCTCTTTGCTCTCTTTGTGTCCAGGCAGCAGGGCAATAATTTCTTAGTGAGACTGACAACTTAAACTGTTTGAGAAGTGTTAGCTTCAAGGTGGAAGTCTCAATACCTGTAACATTTAACATAGATTTTATTCATGGTGTGCTAGATACCAAATAAAATATCTGATCAAGGATTAAGTTTCAATGAGGTGGAATCCACCATGTTTCTTATAATATGTAAGATGGAGGAGATCATTTGATGAGGATATTTGAAGAGGATAGACTACTTTTGTGAGAATAACAGTGGTCACTAAAATAAAAATCTTAATTTTATTATTCACTGCAACTGAATATCAGAATGGTGTTTAATATGCTATAATATCAGCATTTCTGCATAATTTTATGTTATGGAAGAGAGATACATGCATTTTTTCCCTCACCTTTTTCATCCAGGCTGCCAAATAATAGGGGAATATTTGGCATATTCCAGATGCAGATGCCACTTTGAAATATATTTTCAAAATGGGGCAGCTTTTATAGAAAAACAAAAGAGAGAAAATACTGGATGCAATTAAAGGACCTAGATATTTTCTTTGTAGTTTTTAGCCATTCCAAATGGAAAGATTTCCTCTGAGTAAGTCTGGGAATTAAACTATCCCAATTACAGGATGTCAGTTAGATATTAAGGATAAAAGTGCATGGTAATGAGCATGATGAATAGAAATGGAATTTATTATCTTTTTATTTTTTTGTTCTGGAAAGACAAATAAAATTTTGGATCAAATTAACAGCTTCACCAATCAGTATTGTAATTTAATAAATTTTATCTAACAGTCTATGTCTTATTTAAAAGGTATTTTGCTTCACATCCCCTAGTCAAACAAACAAAAAGACCTGAATGCTCTGACTAGCACACTGTATTTCCCTGAGCAGAGAACAAAATATGTACATTTATTTCAGTATTGTGGTAGCCCTGAGAAGCTTGACTCGTGGAGGCTGCTGTGCCAGGGATGTAAGTGATGCTTACTTGAGACTATAGAAGACCCACAGAAACCAAAAGTGAAGCCTTCATCAAAAAGCAGAATGTGTACGTGCTTCTCTAAGGTTTTCTAAGAAACAACCTGTCACTAAAAGTGAAGACCAATAGACAATATGTATTTTCATAGTTGAGGTCTAACTGGGACCAAACAGAAATAGAAAAGAATATAGGATTAGTTAAAAAAATATCCCCACCTTTATTTCTAGTACAGAGAGTGTTTTCCTGCACCTAGGGTAGGTACTATTTCTCTTTGGACCAGCCAAATAAAACATGCTGTATTACCAACAAAGTGACAATGTATATTACGAATAGTTTGGTTAAAATAAGAAGTGATCTGAGCCTTTGGCCATCCTTCAAACCAAATTGAACTCAAACCTTTGACATTTCAGTTGCATTGTCTTCTGCCTCATCCTACATTTCTCATGGTATAGTGTCATGCTGAAATGCCCAGAGGTCTGATATTCAAAAAGGGCAGTGATAGGCACCTTGCCACTTCCTGCTGGACTATGGATTTGTCAGAGAAAGAAAGTTAGTGGGAGGGGGCATTTTCTCCTTCAAGGCAAATATTGTTGGGAGGGAGAGGGCAGGCCCTTTTTCCGTGATGCATGATAACCTCCAAGGAGAGCATTGATGATGGATGACTGCCAGACTTCCATGAAAGAATGTTGTTATGCCCTAAAGAAAGAACAATAACACGCTCAACCCAAATTCAGAGACAGTTCACTTAGTTCGGGTATGACAGACCTAATAAAGATTCTAATAATAAAACTACCAATACATTTTCTATATTAAATTAGATCTAGCTGGAAGAAAATCAACAAAATATTACACAATCATTTCCCCCTGGATTTGAAAAATTCAGTCATTAAGTTTGCTTTCCCAAATAAACCCAAGACATTTCTAGTTAGATCTAACAAAACAGAAACTGATCTGTAGCTTGCAGTAATGCACCTTTTTAAGCTCCTGAGAAGTATTGACTGGAAAGATACCAGCTATTCTGTGACTAAAAGTGTATTAATCATTTACTGAAGATTATTGAATGATTCAAAATGAATTGTCTGTTTATATCATCGATGCCAGTATAATTAATTCAAATCTCCTGCTAGGTTTAAGAGGACAGAATTAGAGATATAACTACAAGAACCCTCTTGATCCACAGTTAGTATGTCAATAGCTGTTGCATCCTTTAGCTAAATGAGTGGTGGAAAGTATTTCAGTAATTTCTGGGTTCTTTTCCTAACAATGCAGCTTGTATAAATCATTAAAGATGTGACAGATGGAAAATCTTTAATGTTTGTGATACACACACACACACACACACACACACACACACATATGTTTTTCTGAGTAGAAGGATTCTCCAGACTGATAGTAAAGTACTATGGGTCTTATGCATATGCCATTACAAAATAAATAGGATGCACAGGTATGGAAAGGAAATGCTTTATCTGAATGAGTATTTAGATACTAACAGCCATTTAAATTCAGCTTAAATCTAAGAGAAAGTCAGCACAAATCCAGAGAGGGTCAGTTAGAAATTACAGGTGGATCTTTACAAAGTTTGCATACATACATGCTAAGTTCAGATCCAAAGGCTTTTTTTCTTTTAATAGTTCCTGAATCAAAAATTTAGAACAGAGTAGTAGCTAAAGTATGTCACAAAATCAGAATTCTGCTTCTTTCTGTCATCAATCTTCCTGTGCAACTTGAAGCAAAAAGTTTATCAATTAGTGTCTCTTTTCTGTAGCCTCTAACAAGGATTGTAAAGCACTGGGTGCATGAAAGTAGGGTAAAATAAATTGCTGATACTTGTAAAAGATTGGGAAACTTCAGCAAGGAGCCCTTATAGAAGTACAAAGTATTGGTGGCTATGTGATAAATTAAGGACAAGGTCACATTCCCAGTGAAGAGGCAAAATTGTTGATGATAAAATACTGATTTATTACTATTTCTCTGTGGGATTTAGACTAGTTAGAAGAATAAACTGCATTTATTATTAAAAAAAATTTGCAAACTTTCCATTTTACATAAATTAGAATGTTTTCATGAAGGAAGGTCAACATTCTTACAGAAGTATAAAATTAAAGTCAAACACGTGATTGACTGTTGAAAGTGTTGTTTTGTATGTGATGTTACTATCACTGCTTTTCCACATTCTTGAGTGTTCTGTTTGTACATACATTTAAAATGCATTTATTAATAATTTCATTTATTGTCAAAATGAGTATTGATTTACTTCTGAAATTTAGTTTATTTCACATTATTGCTGACATCAAACAAGATAACAGGATGCTATTGGCGTTGCTGAAAGCCAAATGTTGGATTATGCCTGTTTATTATCTTGAGCAGCCATGCAAGCTAAGCTACAATGAGTCCTATACAGGGAGCAATATTCACATATTAAATCTGACATGCAGTCCAGATACCACAGGGAAAAAAAAATCACTTTATCTTTATTTACATTGGTTTATGTGTTCTTTGTGCCTATATTTTTCTGCCTTCCACCCAGCAGTTTTTGACCCACTTGGAAGAAGGTGCTCATTATCAGGTGACCACAAAAAAGTAAGGGACAGCTTCTGAATGTGCCTTTATTACTGCCTCAGCTGGAGGAACTTTTTGGGATCCTGTCTGACATAAAGTCATGTGTTGAAGAGACATGATGGCTTCTAGGGTTCATGTTTTGCCACCACATTCAATAGTCACCACTATCATTGGCTCAGTGACTGGCGTGAAGGAAATTTCTTTCCTCTGGCAGTCTCAAAGGGCAAGGCAACACTTGTGCATTATGTGTTCTAAAATGCAATATAAGCAAATTAATTTTCTCTGTGGAACTATAACCCAAAAAAACCTACTTAGTACAAGCTTAGGATCGATATTTTGAAACAATAGCAAATTGACTTCCAGCGCTGGTTCAGTATTTTAGTGGTTGTAATGTAAGAGATAAATAACAGAGTTGTTTCAAGTTGTTTATTTCTATGTATTCCAATTTCAGTGAAAATACATTCTAGTACCAGTCATTGTTGATACAAAACCTGCAGTGCAATGTGCAATGAACAGGGTCAACTTAAACAAGCTAAAAAATAGGACATGTGACAAGTGGTCTGTATTTCAGCCAATGTTTTGAAAGGGATGAAGCTCTCTTAAGCTAAGCCCTGAATTTAAACTGAAGGCAGCAACTCCTGTTACTATGCAACACTCTGGTATTATTTTTGCTCTGCTAATATTCTTCTGCAGCATTTTATGGTGACAGGAATGTATTGCAGGGGTCAGCACTATGGTTATCTTGAGCTCATTCAAATGACTCCTGGGTATATGTATATTAGAACAGAGCTTTCCAAAGGGTTCTTTTGAAATTCTTTTCTAAAGAATTATAATTTCACTATTTCATTATTTTAGACATAGGAAAATGTCACATAGAATTTACTGTTATCAATATGTGCAATAAATCTTCTCATAGTCTCACTTAATCATTTGTATATTTTAGAAAATTAATTTAATCAAATGTTCATTAGCAGTGATAATTAACTGTAGCAAAGTTCATCAGACAACATATACATGTTGCCAAATGATCACCATGATGTTCTTTTGACAGAGTTGTTACAGCACAAATGTTCACACATTTTTATGCAGACATTTCACTAGCACATGACAAACTGGCTATAAATCTGCATTTAAATCTCTATAAATTACAGATGCACTAGATATTGTTGAAATATATTTTACTTTCATTAATTACATCATTCTGAATTATAAATGCATATTCAAATACTGTATACATTGTGTCCATAGTGAAAAATTGATTAATGTTACTTATTTCTAAGATTATGGTACAAATTGCCCAGAGGTGTCGTGTTTACTAATCTATCAGTAAATTGAAAATTCACTCTTTTTCAGAAAGTCTGCATATTTTATGAGGAGTGGCTTAAAATTCTTGCTGCCTAAAAGAGGGATAGCTTTTTATTTAGGGCACATGGCTTGGGGGAAGCATATTCAGTCACTTTGCTACGAATTTCCTGTGACTTTGGGTAACTCATCCTGTCTGTCAATGGTTCATTCTTTTATTTATAAAATAGTGATGAGAGTCTCCCCTCTGAATTACTCTTTGCTTCACCCATTTGCATTTTGGGGCAGGAAGAGGGGGAACATCATTGTGTTTTTCTCCAAGGCTAACAAAAATGAGGCCATATTCTTGGTTGAGGCTTTTAGATACTGCCATGCTATATTGTAATAATAAAATTATTACTGCTCTGACAAAACCATTAATTTAATTTAATTTGCTCTTTCTGATTCTTGAAAGCACTGCTGGCTCCTGAGTATTCCATGCTCTAATCAAATAGATGAAAACAGAACAAATGCTCAAAATAAATCCTGCTAAAACTGTGAGGAGTTTGTCTGCTTCCCTTTCCCCAATATTCAATGTTTCCATGTGTCTCTGGGTGAAAAGTCTCACTTGTGCAGTCAAAGCCTTGGTTTTCTTTGAGCTATAAAAGAATATTTCTTGATGGTGTACTAAAATTTGTTGGAGGATAGTGACAGTGGGCAGCTAATGCAGCTGTCAAGAGTGTTTATGAATAATTAGTGGCAACTAATAATGTAGGAGACAGCACTATTTTTCTGGACCTTTTTCAAAAAAAATAAAAGATGAATATACCTGAGGCACCATAAAAAAGTTCCAGAAAGACAAGCAAGCCCATTTCAGGTTGTCTGTACCAAAAGTTACCAGAGGAGTTGGAAGACAGAGTCATGGGCTCATAACCAAAGTAATTGCCCTGAGTTTGGTAGAGCTGAATTTTTAGAGTTAAATCTCTGTGTGGACTTGGAGCTGGGAAACCCCATGTAGCAAATTTGCCCAAGTATTTGTTGAAACCCAGCCAAAGAAAGTAAATATATTTGGCTTAAACCTGTACTGCTCCTTCACAGTATAGTGACAGGTTCATCTGTACTTAAATTCTGGCACTGTTAGAACTGGAAATTTAATATATGAGTTTCCTTTAGCTCACCCCCCAGGAGGCAAAGATACATCATGGCTCTTCAGTGAACATTTTGTTGCATTAGAAAACCCTGCAATGCCCAGACACAACATGGAAAAAATAGACTAAGGAGAGTCCTTTGGCTCTCTACATTTTCTTGCTTTTGTTGGTATGACTCAGAACCACTGAGCATAGTTTTCTTTTTGAGATGTTTTACAGTACTGCAATGTTGTTTTTCATCGTGGACTCAGTGTATGGGAGAGCAAGCCAAGAATAGCAATTAGCTACTTAGCTTGTCCAGTTCTTACTCCAACTGGAGTGTTAGATCAGCCTTTCAAACAATGGTGACAACATCTCTATTAAAGCTGGGGCCTGGTTCAGTAAAAACAGGTCACATCTGTGTTAAGTCATCTTGCTAAGTCTTCCCCTTTTTATTGCACTCCTCATATCATCCCACCGTCAACACAGAGCAAACCAGCAGATTCCAGGTGTAGTCCTGGGAAACCTGCCCACTTTTGCTCAACACTGTGACAGCTGATAAGGATAAGTTGGTTTTTTGTTTTTTGTTTTTTTTTTAAGCCCAAATGAAAATCTATGATGAGGGTTGTATTAAAATGTCAGGCATTCATTTAAAATTAACTCAGGGAAAAATCCTACAGTTTCAGAGCTCTCAAAAGAGTGGATAATGCCCACAAATTGGATATTGTTCTTTTCAGGTTATCAGACAGAAATCTATTCTTTCTCTCTGGCAAAGGAATTCAACATTGATAGTTCTTGTTAATTGCTATCATCTTTCATTAGGATTTTTCTGTCAGCATGTGTTGTTCAGCAACTGTATAGACCAACTGCATTTCTACTCTGAAACACTAAATTGACACAAAATGCTAATTTTTTTCAAAGGATTTCGGTTTTGGCTTGGAACTTTGGGAGGACAGAGGAAAAAACCAAGTAATTTAGTAGGAAAATGAAGAGATTAGATCTGCAGTCCCCTAAATGGCAATACCAGGCATGTATATTTGCATAATATAGAGTCTAAGACCTTCTCTTTGTGTTGTTGTGCAGAATCAGATAAGGAAAGATACTGTGCAATACTGAGATTCAGCTATTCAGGTGCAGACTGAGCCTAGTTAAATCAGCTTTTAAAAACCCATGTCTATGCAAGACCAGAAGTAAAATGCTCACTTGGTTTATTGAGTCATCCTGACAGACAAATAAAAGGTTGCGAATTTGGCAGAGCAAAACTAGAGTTAAATGTGGTTGTATGTCACTTTCTTCTGGCTGAAGACAACCTACACTGCTCCCCCTGAGCAGCAAGCCCTGTGTTCCTGAAAACTCTTTTGATGTATTTCGGGAGCATCTGGTTGCGAGTTACTGGCTGAAGATAATGATCAGTTGCATTCTCACCTGTTCCTCTTCCACATCCCTGAAGATTCTCATTTGTCCAATTATGAGGCTCTGCCCTGTCCCCCATGGGCAGAGGATAAAGAAGCAGCCCTTCTACTGGGGAATTAACTTAGGTCACCAGTTTGTCAGTCTGCATCTTGGCTGGATGTAGGCTGTTAAAAAGAGCAATTCCTTCCACCTTTGTTTTGATTATAGAAATCTCATGTCTGATCACCAAGAATCCTAGTGGAAAAATGTTGTCTTATGTTAGAGGGCAGGGAAAGTAAATTTGGGAGAGATAAAGAAGTAAAAAATGCCAAACAACCACTAAACATAACTTTGCTTCAAATTTGCAATACAGTATACATTTTCCCAAAATTTCCTCTCTCTTTTTTTTTAATTAAGATTCCTTCATGTAGTTTTGAAGGTAAATGCAATTTCTTTTAGTAGGAAACAGTGATTTGTGGAAGGAAACAAGAAGTACGGCTTAGAAATAATACAAAGTTCAATAATAGAAGTTCATACTATTAACTACCAGCCTATCTACAGACTGAGCTGAGAATGTCTGGTACAGGTTGCTTTCACCGAAATTGAGCATATAATGATAAAATGTAATATCCTAACCCATGTTTTCACAGGATCCTTCATGTCTGCAGGTACTAAGGATAATTAGTGCTAGTAGTACACAAAAACTTGTGTGTGGCTGGTAGCTTTTGGAAACCTCTCTTACCCCCATCACTGGTCTCTTCCAGGAATAGGCCTCACTAGAAACTGTGGGTTATATGTTACCCATGTTTCTGTAAGTGTCTCACATCTGTCTGTGAGCTGGAGCTTTTTGAGCATAATTCCATTCTATTTGTTTTGTACAGTGACAGGACTTGTAAACAGCTCTCTGCACCAAATAAATGAGTTAAACTCTTAATGAGCATTGCAACAGTGAATCCATAGAGAAGGAAATGTCTTATTTATATTGTTACCAAATTAAGAACATCATGAAAAAAGCAGTTAAGTAAGGTATGTAAAAAGTACAATTATTATCATCAATCACTCCCATGTGATGGCAAATATATAGAGCATAGAGAAACCCTCATATGCCCTAGAGACAAGCCTCACAGAGACAGGTGCTAATAACGAAATTTATGGCAAGATTATTTTTCAGGGAAAACAAGATAGGAACTTCTGTGAGAAAGTAAGTTTTATGAAGGGATTAGAAGGTGATAAACGGTGGGTGGGGGGAGAACATGAGTTAGTTCACTGCAGTCTCAAGAAGGTGCATTAGAGAATGTAATAAAGAATGCTGTAACAAACAGGAATGAAGAAAGAGTAAAAAAAAGTCCAGAAAATGAAACTGAAGAGACAGCTTTATTGTGTGATTTATAATGAAGTTTTGTGGAACTTCAAACAGGATATGATCTTGAATTTGATACTGTTAAAAAAAAAAAGGAAATTGAGAAAAAGATTCAAGAAGTGATTTGATACGATTGAAGCAGAATAGCTGGAGATAATTTAATCAGTGGTGCTTTATCCAGACACTTCCAGGAATGGGGAGATGGGGGAACAGAGAAGGCTGGGGAAGAAGGTTTTATTAAGTTATATCAGTCAAGTTGAGAGAAGACAGCATGAGACCACCAAATTTTATCTGTTGACATTCTGAAGTGAGAATGAGAGTCACTCATGATGGACAAGACAAAATGCCAAAGTTATTCCAGCCAAATTTATTGCAGCTTTCACAAGAGTTTTGTCTTCATTCCGTGTCTCATCTGAGGAAAAAGTTCATTAAATACATTCACCAATAAGTGCTAATGAAAATGGTGTGCTTTCTAGAAAGGCTTTGTAGGAATGTACATCAGATCACTCCTTCCCTTGAGAAGGGAGGATTTAGTAAATAACACTGAGGCAAATCTTGTATAGCAGGCTTAATCTTCCAGGTTTTCTTATTGTCTGTCTCTGGCCACAGAGGGCATTTTTTTGGTTTTGTTGTTGTTTCCTTCTCCTCTTCTCTCCACAGGGAGTAGGAAAGAAAATAAATGTATACTCGCTTGAGTCAGGTTTTGAGCCAAGTCCTTTCTGACCTTTGTATTCATGGGAGCTACTTATGCTTACAAGGAGGCTGGATATAATGGTCATGGGTTCAGTGAAGAGACAACTTCATACCACATTATTTTATAAAGCATATTTTCTTTCATAATCACAGTGAAATATTTGAAATAAAAAGGTTGAGCTAGGTCTTATGAGTCATAACCACAGTGCAGAGCAGCCTACACATGTGCAGGGCTGGTAGTTTTAAAAGTTATTACTTCACCTCTAATTTTGAGGTCATATATATGACTTTCCCTTTTCTTTGTTGAAAATGTGCACTTGTGTAATGCAGAGGCCTATGTCTGGTGCTTGTGAAAAGTGCCAGAATGGCTATTCTACAGGGCAAAAGTAGGTCAATTCTGTGCAGCAAGAATGACTTAAGCAACATAAAAGCTTCCCATGGCCTGCCAGTATGTTCCAGTAGAAGGCAGATCTAATCCAATGGCTCCAAGGATAACCTGTAGAGGTCAAAGGAAAATTTTGAGGGGCACCCCTGGCCTCCCTGCTGGGGCTGTAAGAGTGGCAGCAAGAGGCATTGGTGCACTGGACCTTGTTCTGCCTTTGCTGCAGCCCACAAATTTTACCACCTTGCTGCACTCCTGGCAGAAGCCACAAAGCATCCTTACTTTCCTGAGATATTCAGCATTTATTCCACAACATTCTGAGAAGGAAATGAGAGCAGGAACAATACAGAAAGGACATCCAAGTAACCAAAACATTTTTGTGACCTTTTTTTTCCACTGTAACTTTTTTTTGTAATGCCAAACTTGGTGACATTATGTTCACATCAAGCATGTGCTGTAAAATTGCACTTGTCAAGCATTTAGTTTGGCAGAAATGCAGAGGAAGAGATGCTGAGCCAAATGTTTCTCCTTTTCTCCCTCAAAAAATGGAGAGCTCAAGAACAAATGAGAGTCTGTTCACTGTGTTGTATTAGTGTGTGTAGGACTGTTAGTTTTTCCAGTACATACTTTCATTTTCAGATGGTTTTAAGTAGCAGTGGACATTCAATAGGGACTGAAATCCATTAAGAAAAGGGCACTGAAGGTATGATACAACTTCTGATAGCACATTACTTTATGGAGCAAGCTTAAATCTTTCTGATTTCTTACCAGTGTCAGACTGTAAGTTTTTAGGAACAAGAACAGTCTCTTCATTCTGTTGGAGCATGTGGCCCATTCTAATCCATGGCCAGAACCAAAAACACAGTGTAGCAATATAACAGTAAGGTTAGAAGCTGTGTAACAAACCACTATTTGCATATATCAGAGATCTCTCTTTCCTCTACTGCTGTTTGCAAACACTTAACCAAATCTTGCATCTCTATGTGATTTGGATGGCTGTTACATCAAAAAAAATAAAAAGGCACATAACATGAATGTGAGTTAATCAGTGTCTGGAGAGGACAAAAGGAGCAGTGGTAAATCATCTCACACTCCTTCAGCAGGAAGAATTGTTCCTGTCTCTCAGGGACCCTCAACAGGGCTTGCTGTTGCCAGCCAGATGTGGCCAGGCTGTTTCAGCCACGCAGGAGTTAACACAATCCTAAGCTACATCTTGGCTGGGCAAATCAGCAAATCCTGACAAGAGAAACTCCCTGAGAAGCTCAAATAAATATAACTTTAATAGTGCCTGACAATACCAGCAAACTACAACTCTGACATATCTGTGTATGCTGTGGACACACATGGTGGGAGATTTTCACTGCAAGTAGTTACAACAAGATTTCTCATGGAGTCGCATTTCACTCATGATGAGTATCTGTGACGTATATTACAACATTATTTTCCTTTAGGGACAAATTGTCCTCTCTTCTGGTTTGTCTTACAGGTTTAACAATGCGTAAGTTTAGTCACCTGAGTATTCCATTTGAACATATTCATAATTTTCCAAATATTTTGCAAACCAGATTATAGCAACTGAATAGAAAAATCACAATAACAATTTCTAGCTGGGTGAGAAGAATTCAAAGCACATTTATCTTGAAAGAGTATGAGGAAAGCACATATTATTGTTAAAAAGTAATAATTAAACATCCTCTGTCCTATCTGGAAATACAGACCCATTGTAAATAAAGATAAACAAGTATAATACAGAACCCTGAAACATTTATTCTTTTTAATGGACTTTTAAGTCAGTTTCTCTAGTTGTTGATGAATGCAATTAAATTAAATTACAAGAAATGTCAAGAAGAAAACAAATTTGTAATTAACAAAGCCCACCATAAATTTGCAATTGCTTGTCCATATGAAGGTCTTAGAGAAAGTTCATTTCAGCAAGGATAGAATTGACACTATTGGAGCTTTAGCAGGAACAATTATTATTGTTCATGCAAATTACTTAAACTATTAAACTGAGAATAATTCAGAAATATCATTAGCAGTCAAATTACTTTAAAAAAAGCTTGTTTTCATTCTCCTTTGTTTAATCTAAACTTAATGTCTGCTTATTCTCGCACAAGCAGAAAATGCTGATAAATAATTCCAGAGCATGCCTAAACATCTCCCTTCACAGCTAGCTTCTAATTTGATCTCATGAGACCCTTCTTGGTAGCTGAATAAAATATTTTCATTTATTCTAGAAGAGCCTACATCACCATACATTTCTAATCTCAGGTTGCTTGGTAATGCTGCTAGATGAGGTCCTCAGCAAATCATTAAACTTGTTCAATAACAACATTACAAAACACAGGAGATTCACTCTTAGTAAAACAAAGAAGTTTTTCAAACATGGGGGAAAAAAGCCCCAACAAAAACCTTTAATAAGCAACTTGAGTTTCTAGGGTAGTTTCAGATATTATTTAACATTTTAAACTTCTTGGTGTGCAGAGCACAAGACTGAGGACACTTCAATGAAGCGTCAAAGTGGTTTGAAAAAGCCATATTTTCACATTGCAGAAAATACAAGAGATACTGTTTTTCTGATATGATCAAATGTTTTGTCTTGGTCAGCCCACTGTGCCCATTACATGTTCCTTGCATTTGAACCAAATAAGGTCTTTTGAAATTTAAGTACTCAACCTCCCAATCTGATCTTCCTAACAACTAACTATGTTTCCTGATGATATGATAATGTAAATGACTTTGGCATGGAATTCATGAATCATCAAGATATGATTTGAAGAGAGGAAATTAAACACTTGACTCAATTAATCATTCTTATTAAACTAGAAATTCATGATTTGCACTCTTAATAAATATGATGTGAGATTTCATATGCATTAATCACATGAGATTAATACCCATTATTATTCTTTATATTAAATAATACTGGATTCAAGTTACCCAGACACCAGCATCCAGATCAGGGAGGGATGGAGACTACTGTGGAAGTGGTACACTCTCCCAGAGGAGAAAAGACTCTCATTGCTTGACAGATCATCCATCTTCTTTCTTGGCTTTATTGTATTTCTTCCATATTGATGGAATGGCTTTCTCTCTGGAAAGTTTGTTGGGTCAAGTGCTGAAAATCAAACCCAAGTTCCTTCATGCAACAGCAGGGAATAAAAGTGCAGTGGAGCAAAGTGCAGCTATGATTCTGGATTAATTGAGGTCTGCTAAGCTTCTAATCTCCTGAGATCAGAGATTTTTATGTTAAATATGTCATTATTATTTTTATTATTATTATTATTATTATTATTATTGTTTTTATTATTAGCACTGCATTTGTTTGCAATACTTCATTTAATGTTTTTATTATTGCTTGAAGACAGGCAACGTTCAATTAATTTCTTCTATTTTTTTCCTTAAGAACTCTATTCCATATTATTTTACTCACACATAGAAATGTATACTTTGTCCATCTATTCATGAATCCACCTGCCGACCTCTCCATCCATTCCTCTATAATTCATACACAAAATATGTATATAAATTATTTGGTCAATTGTTTTCCATCTCTGAATAGCTGAGTCAGTGGTACAGAGCCATTATTATGTACCTTTGCAATATATATGCACATATGCAAATATGCACGCTTTAAAATGCATTTAGAGAATTGCAGGGGATAGGGTAGATGACTATATCTAGACATTTATCAGTTTTCAGAGGTATAAAACAGCTTGGTGTGTGTCACAGACACTTGTGAGTCACAGCTAATAGCACATTCATCGTCTGGTTGTCAGGGCAAGACCATAGAAATTCCCTGGGAAAATATCCTCTTTCCCTGGTAACCACGAGCCCAAGTCCTCATTTGCGTGCCTTGTTAGAACTGCATACCCCTAACTCTGTGTAAGGTTACAAAGAACATCCTTTTCAGCTGAAACTTTGAATATAGCTAATTTTACCTTCATTAGGATAAAGCAGGTCTGGAAGGGAACTACCTAAAACTTATGAGCCTTCAGAATCGCCCTTGAAGTAAAAGCCTGTAGAAAAAGACAAACTATTTTCTCTATGATTTTTTCTGAGACATTTTAAGAAACAATTTTTGGTAAAATAATTTCAGTCTAGGCTTACCTAGTAGCTTCTTATGAAAAGAAACTGCTAACATAATCCTGTATTATTCTTTGCTTTTGATTGAGATAAATTATTAGTACAAACAATACTTTTGGAATGGGAAGTACTTTAAACTGTTTTAAATATTTAGAGTTTTAAAGGTGTTTTTTGTGGAGCAACTGGTATTTTAAAAATTCATTGCAATGTCAATAATCTTATTGAAGTGATTTTTGAAAATGATAAATTTTAATACACTTAGAATCTCGAGAAATTGAAAAAATATATTCATGTAATGAATGAGAAAACTGACTATTATTTCTAATTCTTGCAAAAGACTTACATGCACTGTGTTGGTGTATTCCATAAGGATTAGCATGTCCAAGAAGAGACACTTCGGTGAAGAGCAGAATATCCTCTGTGATGGTGGACTCTTTTCTTCTATTTTGCATAAACCCATTTACCTTGATATTTATTTCTAGTTTCTTAGAAATATCTCTGGGTTGTGAGAAATCAACATTTTGTATGCCTATAATAAGCTCTCTTCCACAATGACTATTTATTTGGTTTGGCTTTTTCTCCTTTTCCAAAGGATAGTGAAATTGCTATATGTGATGAAACACAGTTATGTTTTGATAACATGTTAGGAAGACATACAGAATTTCCCCAGCTTTGTCAGAATAGTTAATCTATTAAAAAGATACCTGGTAAAGATGTCTGCATAAGGTATTGAATCATGAAATAGAATTTTCCTTTGAAGCATCTGCATTTGTTTGAACTTTTTACACCTTTACTTCTGCCTGCAGTCTCTGCTGGGTGAGTATATTCCTTAGAAGCATTTTGCTTTGTTTTACTGGGAAAGGAATGTGGTTGGTGCTGGTGTACAAGAGCAGTGACTGCGAGGAAGTGCAGCTTCCTGTTTGTTTCTGCTGTCTGGGTTTGTCATGGCATCCCTGTGTGACTTAATGGTGATGGCCAGCAGATATAAAAAGTGCCAGTCACAGACTACCCTTGTGCAGCTGCTACAGAGTTATCACAAAAAAGTAGCATCTTTCTTCTCCCACAAGTAGATGACAATTAAAATGGAGAAAAACCAATGAACTTTATATTACTCCCTTTTTTGTCTTTTCTATGCAATATTTTGTACATGCCTTTTTCCCAGGGAGATTTTCAGGTCTCAACATAATGTGACCATTAAAGGAAAAAAAAAATTATTGAGTGAAGGGACATGAAATGATGAGTTAATAGTACACATGATATCACTATATTTAGAATCTCATGCTAATTATTGTAGTTCTTGCATTTTGTTTGATATGATCTGCCAAAAGGTCTGAGTGAATTTTATTTCATGGAATGTTTACTGAGCAACTAACATGTCTTTTTCTTTGCAAACTAATTAACTTTGTTCTTTCTGGTTTGTTCTCTTTTATGTAAAGTGTAATAATCTGAAACTGTTTTACAGCAGTTCTGTCCTTTACAGTGCCATTACTTTGCACTTAAAATAAAACTGGCTAGTTAAGCTTTAGCTCATATGCACATCTTTTGCACTTTCTGTTTTAATTTAAAGAATATTCTGCAAGGTAAAAGTGATGAGGGTGTCATAGACGGAGATTCCCTGTAGTCTAAACTGGCAGTTTTGCTGAGCTCTAGGTACAAGTCACCTCGGAGCAATTTGGAGGGGGGTTTTGTTTTTATGTCGCCTGTAACACAGCCTGACTAAGAGCAGTTTGAGGCAGGAGGGTGGGCACCTGGCAACTTTTATCTTGGAGGTGACAGTGCAGAAGCTGCTAATTAGTGAATGTTGTTTTTATCAACTCGATGTAAAATTCCAGCCTTGCATGTGAAAAGTGCACGAATTTTATTTGTGCCAAATTGGCCTCCATGTGAGGATTGGGTAGATCCAATTAATGTCAAACAGCCCTGTGTACTGTGTTTCTACAAACTAGATTGTAATACACTTACATGTGGCATCCTTTCCAGATGATGTGCTCAACTTTGAGTAGGGATGAGAAAAGGAACACAGAGTACATTTCTTTCATTTGAACAAGGCAGAAGACAACTTCTGAACTAGATCACAAACTACTGCAGCCACCCTTTTATATTCTTCTTTATGTGCTGTGAGGTCTCAGCCAGCTATTCTACCCCATTCGGTTTGTGCTGACCCGTTACCCAGCAGAATTTTTAAATACAATTCACACAAAAATAAGTAGTATTTGCTTCATTTCTGGAAATCAGGATTATTTTTGAAAGTGTAACAGATAGCCTGCTACTCAGAAGCTTTGACAAGCACCCACTTTCTTCATGCTTCCCACAAAACATGTTTTCCACAAAATGCAAAATATAGCACCAACAGTTGTATTGCTTATTTTTTCACAATTGTAAGAGAATATTTTTGTCTTTTTTTGCTTTGCATGGGAGAAAAAGAGCTGGGCAAGAAGAATGTGATGCTGAGATCATCATTCAGTGTGAACCAAGATGAATAGTACCAGTGTGATGTATGGGCTCAAATTGTAAACAGAAGTTGACAGAGCAAGCACAGGGAATTTGGGACAGAATCTGAACAGAAGTACAGATTAATGTGAACAAATCCAATCACCCACAGAGGCTGAGGTGAAGCTTTAGATGGTTATTAATTGTTTAAGGAATGTTGTATATGCTGAGGGATTTATGAAAACAAAGAGAAATTGGCACATCAGATCAAGACAATCCTTTGATTTGGAATTAGGCTGTGTGCTGCATGATTAAGAAGTACAGAGAAACTGGTGAGAAATTTCTCTTGCACAGAATCGCTCCATACATGACTCTAGATCCAGGATTTCAGCACACATCATGATGCCTTATTTTTCTACTATCCTACTCCTGTATTATTGGATTTGGACACTTTCCTGTGAAATCTTTTTAACTGCAGCATATTTCACATGATGTTGATTATGAGTAGCATTTTATGTTACTTTGTGAGCTTTGTGCCATATGCATTGTATTCAGCCTTTCAGTGAACCACTACTAATATTTAGGGGTTAAAAACTTGCCTTTGGTTTCAGTAAGATGTGGGTCCAGCTTCATGGCTGTGCTTGTAGAACCAGATACAGAATAAGGACTAAATGAAGCTGGTGCCTCTAACACTTGCTTCATTCCCTGTTGAGAAAGCAGGTTCTGCTAGGGCATCATGGAAGTGCAGTGCAGTACAGCTGGGCTTCCAGGGCTTGTCAGCTCAAACACAGCCTCTTGGGAGATATCAGAGCATGCTGTAGTATGGGAATTTGGGGAAGGATTAAGAGGAGGGCAGAAAAAATTGGAAGTACATTTATTTTCAACGCTGAGGTGTTACAGTAAAGTGAAACATGTTCAGTACCTGACCTGTGGCCCTGAGTCAGAACTCCTTGCAATGGTGCATATTTAAGTGAGAAATGTGTGGTGAATGTCTGAGTGCCAGAATTAGAAAATTTTGCTTTGTTAGTATTTCCTGCATGTGATGCGTAAGACCTAGCCAGAAGATAAAGGTATTGCTGAACTGTGGTTGCTTCCTCAAAGTTGTAGTAAGCTGCACAACAGTAAGTTATTAATGTAGGTTGCAGCAGGCTGGGGTTGGTTCATGTGCCTTTGTACTCTGCTTCACTGTGCACATGAGGCAAGACCAACAACAGCAAAAGAAACTGATAGGGTTAATAAAAGCGAAGTTTCTCTTTCAGATTATATATTTAAAATAGACCACCAATTATAAGAGAGATCTGATATTTGTTACTCCATATGACTTGTGTTTTGTTTTTTAGCATTTAGATATATAAGGTGCTGAATGCTTCATTCAAATTCATCAGATAAAACAAAAAGAAAGCCAGATAGACCAAGTCTGTTTCTGTTGATCATGATTTATCTATCTTTCAGTAAACCCTTTGGTAGAGCTGGGGATAATCCATTACCTCTGTACTTTTCTGAACATTTGAAGTCCCGAAGTGACTGAATTTTGAAAAATGAACGAGGGGAAAAGTGTGACTTACATCCTGTATGAACCTTAAAACCAATACACATGCCAGTATATAAAATGAAGGTACTTACCTCCACTGTTGTGTTTGCCTTTGGTTACCCTATCTTTAAAAGGGATATAGAAAGAAAAATACCAGAGAAGGAGAGCTAAAAGAAACGTTTCTTATAAGAAGAGATTAGAACAATTGCACCTATTTAGTTGAGAAAGGAGGTAGATGAGAGGGGACATCATGAAGAGATAAATAATGAAGTATAATAAATTAGTGCTAATACTACAAATTGACCTCTTGGACCTTTTTCTTCAATTTTGCTTCTGAAAATCAGTTATTTGCAGTGCATGTCATCTATATTTGTATGTAGCAGAGCATACATGAAAAGTTTATAATGTAATATAAGAATTTACCATCTTTATACTTATATAATAAAGGTCTCTCTGCAGTTCAAGGGAATTTATGTCTCAGTTGGGAAACTACAACACAAACCCCATAATGTACACGAATATTCTGCTGAATTGAGAGCTTGCAAAATTCTCTGTAATAATTCCATGTTCAATGAATGTTTGCAAGTTATTACACTTCCTGTGCTCTATTTTTGGACAGAGATTAGGTTAAAATCCTACCTGGATCAAACCTTCAGAAATCTGAGAAGGGTTATACTCTGCCAGTTTAACACGTAGTGCGGTCACGCTGAAGAATCATTTAAGTCAATATACTTCACAACCATGGGAATAACAACAGCAACAACATAAGGGAGTTTCTCATACAATGCCAATATTTAGCAG
This sequence comes from Leptocoma aspasia, assembly GCA_013399835.1. Classification (NCBI taxonomy): domain Eukaryota; kingdom Metazoa; phylum Chordata; class Aves; order Passeriformes; family Nectariniidae; genus Leptocoma; species Leptocoma aspasia. The sequence goes on along the minus strand of VXAX01001526.1, from coordinate 1,012,065 downwards.
TGGGCCCTGTGGATGAAAGGAACTCCAAATCAAGCTTCCTTGGGCCATCAGGGAGAGAGCTATGCACAGGAGGGACCTGATAGGATCCGCAAAGAATGAGGACTTGCTGAAAAACTCATCATTGTAATCAGAGAAAGACTTGGGTTAACCTGCCCTGTGTTTCACAAAAGGTTCTGCTGTTTCACCTACCTGACCAACAGGTGCTGCATTTCTTGTTTAGACAGTCAATATTCAGTATTGCTGTTTGGGTATTTTAACAATTGCTCCAATCTTCATTTCACAGCTGATTGAAGTCTGTTCTGATGAGAATGAAGAGTTAAACACAGTACTGGGTCTTCTGGGCCCAGGATAGCACAGATAATTCTGCCAAAATCACAAGGAAATCTAGTCAATTGAGGCTACTTAGAAAATTGTGAAGAAGCTAGAGGTGAGAGCAAAATGGTTTTCTGACATATCTCTGATACCAGTAAAAAGTTCTTTAACTAATAAATAGGAATGTATTAGTGAATGGAAATAGCTAGATTATAAATGAATGTGAGAGATGACTTGCATGGAAAGCAATTGAACTGTGAGAGTTAATTTGCTTGCTCACTTGGTTCCACAAGTTTTGGGCATCTTCTGTCCTTGAGGTTCTGGTAAGAAACTTCTGGGGCAGAATGGCTCTCAGCAGTTGTTTAGATTTGAGAAATCAGAAGAACTTAGTATCTTTTTCATGTATGTCAAAGTAATAATTTGAAATATATGCATCGAGTTCCTTTCAGAACAAAAGGCAGCAACAGTGCCAACAAGAATGAACAAAATCCCTCAAAGCTTTATGAGAAATCATCTGCATATTCCTTTCCTAAAAATGGGTCAGAACATTTTCCAGAAAAAAATACATGTTTTTAATTAATATTCTTGAATGTTCAAACCTTTATGTTTTTTATTTACTCCTGGAAGGCCACCAAACATATTTAACAACTGTTTCTTGGGAAAAAATTCTGTAATTTTGGAAAAGCCTTTTCTTCTCTCTTTTTATTAGAAATAGCTTGGGTATAATAGCTGCTACCCAGTGAATGAGTTCAAAAGAAATATATTTAGTTGAATTCAGTACCTTAATCTAACTCAAGTGACTTAGAGCAAAACTTTGCATGTGGTATCTTGCTTCATAGATCTTTGTTTGGAGAGCATCCAGACATGTTGCTACTATTATCTTAAGTATGTTCTTGATAAGTGCTAATATTGATATCTATGCCTCTCAAAAGAGAGATATATAGATGCAAACAGCTTTTCACAGTATGTGTCTCATTGAAGGAGACTTAACAACCCTTTTTTACCTGACCTTTTAAAGTAGCATAGTGGGCAATAACCATTAACTGATCAAATATGAGAAATGTCAGCTGTGGAATAGGCACTGACAAGGAAGTATTTCATCTCTTTAAGCTCATGAACAATCATTGAAAAATCTTGGCTCCTATTAAGAGTACTTTTTTTCTTCCAAATATTCAGTAATGGTATGATGGGTTGCCTCATGAAGCATTACTTTACAAAGGTAAATTTAAAGCTAAAAAGAGATCAAACAGGCTAAAGTATGGTGTAAGTCTGAGAAATTCATCATTGTTGCTTACCCAGATAGTCTCATTTTCATCACAGAGTGCCAGGTCTCATTTAATACATTTAAAAAGTCTAACAACCCACTTATCTACTTTTCTTTAACATGTACTGCATAATCACTCTCAGATCATCATGTGTCACTGTAGATTGGTTTCCCTTCTGTTAATCAAAATAATTCAGGTTAATAGTTTTTTTTTTTAATTGAGTTGTTTGTACTGAAAGCCTCATACATGCTACAAGTCTTTGATTAGACAGACATGGTATTTTGTATGAATTTTCTGGCAAGGAGAAACATGGCATGGAGTCGGGATCAGAAACCACTGTGTAGGCTGGGGGTACTGATTCCTCTTTTGTTGTGTTACTTTGTGGTGTTTTACACTGACAAAGTCCACCAATGTCACTGCACCTACTCTTTATGACTAGCTGCAAAACATTCTGGTGATGAGAAGTATCAGACTGCCCCTTCCTCAGGGCTGTCCTGGGAAGAGCAGACTGCACCGAAATCATTGCCCATATCCAAAATATTTACAATGTCCTGGATGAGTTGTGCTGGTTCTAAACACCACCAGTTATGCTACAAAATTAAAAACAATCTCTATATTAGTTTGGAATTTATGAACATGTGTAACTCTTAGGATTTGACTGTATTCTGTCTTTTATGTCTGTTTATAATTTTTTAGAAGTCTATATTATGTAAGAAAAGCTTATTAAAAATTAGGTCTTCTTCATAGATTTTGACTCTAGATATTCTCTTTAAAGTAGCTGGAAAACTTCTGTAAATAGTCCACCAAAGACTAAACCAAACAGAGACTCTTGAGGTGGGAGTCATCATTTCAAAGTTCAATCAACAATTAACCTTGCTAACAAACAGAGGGATGAAGTCAGGATCTGTGACTGCAGTATTGAGATGTGAGAGACACAGACCCAAGTCATTGTGGGGTTTTGCTGCCTCTGCACTTTTAGAGCAGCTGCTGTAGGTTCAGTGGTTTCACCATTTAGCATCAGGAGTGCAAAACCAGGCTGTATAAACCTTGGATTTTCTTCCATGGTTAAAAGGTAGAAGAATGTGACACAAAAAGAACCTACAGGCAAGAAAACGTTTCACCTGCTTTGCAAAAAATAAAACTGACTGCAGGGAAAGAACCTCAAAAGAATAAACTCCCAGACTTTGTCATACTTGGTGAATGTTGTCCGTCAACATTCTGGCACATCTTTCATTATCTGCAAGTGTAAACTTGGCACAGTTGCAGGTCAGGATCACTGTGGGCTTAAAATATGATAGTGTAAATTCAAATTGATTCTGCATTCTGCACAGAGGAGCCAGGCCTTGCCAGAAGTAATATAAAGTAAAGGTCTTTGGGGTACCAGTTTAGGTTTGGGTTTGGCACCAGAAAGACCAGAGAAGTGGGTAGTAAAAATGAACAGTAACTTGAGGATATTTTAATAACAGCTGCTCTGTTTTCTTTCTTAGTGCACTTTTATTTTATTTGCACTTTTGTAGTTTCATCTTGATGACATGGCTATTATTTTATAGCAGTTTCAAGCAGTTAATTAATGAATTGCACACATGTGACATGACACCACCTTGCCCAATAATCTCTGGCATCTATTTTTATGGTACAAAGCACTGTTGCTTTGTGAATTGTTTTAGATTGTAAATTGGCACTGGAAACTGTTATTTTAATATTCAAAACAATACAATACTAATACTTGATGGATGACATGCATCAATGACAAATTGGCATACATAATCTCATGAAATCCACAGACGGTCTTGGAGATATTGGTTAATGCTCCTCTGTTCTTTAGATGCAAAACCCTCTGTTAAATCCACAACACCTTATGAAGTCCTTTAAAAACAGATTGCCATATTGCTGACAACCCATAAATGACTGAATTAGGAAGAGAATGTATAACACAATTTTGGACTATTTTTTGCACTACCTTTTTGCTGGTAGTAGTAGACCAAAAGTGTTGTGCACGTACTGGAAATTAAATGCAAAGTAAAGACCAACATTTTAAGACCAAGGTATTTCATGTCCTATATTTTCAACTTTATAAAGTGCTCTATAAATGAGAGGAGCTTAGATCCTGTCCTAATGTCCCCCATCCCACTCATCAAGGGTGAACTAGAGGGCCAAGCAGAGTGTAGGTAAATCACTTTCTTCTCAATTGCAAATTCTCTCTTTGCACATAATCCAGAGGAAACTTTCTCTGTCTCTCACAAATGTCTCTTTCATGCACAAATATACACATTTATTAGAATATTTCCCTATGCAAAAGATTCTGAGATAGAAAGAAATGACAATAATAACGTTTTCAGTTTAGAATGTGATCCTTTAATAGGAATTTATCGTTGTAATATGATTCTATACTTGAACATGCTGATGTGGCATAAAAGCAGTATTATAAATGCAAGCATCTATTCAGTTGAAGCAACAATAGGCAGAGAAAAACTTCTGTATTATGGTAGCATCTTGGGACTCATTTTGGATAAGAAACCAGAAGTTGAGATGCATTCCCAAGTTGTCTGATTTTTCAATATCACAGGAGCTTTTGTAATTTATATCCATTAGCCAATCCAGACTTTCTGCCTAGATCCATGACAGTCCCTCACTGCCATTTTCCATTTTACCAGACTTTGATTATCTACTCTTATAGTTTTCTTCCTATTTTAGGCTTTTTTTTTACAGCTCCCATTACTGTAGTATCTGAACAGTTCATATTCTCCTCTCTACTCATCCTTACAATACCCAAATGTAACTATGAGAAGCAAGGGAAATACAATTATCCTGATTTTATAGCTGAATAATTGAAAAAAAGAAAGGCTCACATCCATATCTGCCATGGTATTTAGGTAGCCAATTCCCTTTGAAGTTGGTAAGAGTCAGACCCCTAACAGGGACTGTGATGGAGGGAGGGCTGGAACAAGACATTCAGCTAATGATCTGCTCATTAGGACACACTTTCTTATATCATTAATTCTTTAAACCAGATACTTTCTGCCCCCTTTTTATATTTGTCCATCACTCATAAAAAAATATGTATTTCTCACGTGCTTATCCTATATAGATGTATCTCATATAGATGTGAGTATAGTTAGTCCTTTTCAATATTTTCTGTGCCTTGAACTGCAATAGCATTTGGGATCCATGAGGTGATAAACTAAACTAAAACAATGGAGAAAGCAGCTATGGAAATTCTAGAGTCCATCAAAAAGCAACTACTACTTTTAATTACTCTTCAGGCAAGAGATTTTTAAAGTCAAAAGCAAGGGATCAATGGCCTCTGAAACTGGGAGTGGAAATCATATAGATGTTTACAAAATTGAATGGAAGAAAAATCACTTCAAAGAACTCTGGAGTATAATTCACAGTACTCCGTATAGTTCCTCTCTCTAGCAATAATTTAATTTTAGTAAGTTGTTAAATTAACACTTTGTGAAGTTTAAGTCAGGCCAAATGAGAGGTGAAACAAACTCTAGGGATATGCATACTGACCAGAAGGAAAAGAAATTGAATCTTTTGAATAGAAGACTCTTCAAACTATTCTATATTCCTAATAATGGGTTACACAGATAAGTTATTTCAGTACAGAGCTAATTACACTATTCTTTGGAGAGTCCTTTAAGAAGAAATAAGCACATGTGTAACTGGAAGCATTTAGGGAAAAAAATCAGACTATTTTAATAGCTGTGTTTGTAATGCATCTGTTTTAAAATCAAGGAATAATACACTGTTCAGATGCAACACATCTGCTTGGACATCTCTGTTTTTCGGCTTGTTAAAGCAATTCAGATACTCTAAATTACGACCAACTATTGTGCTTGGAATCATTTGAACAGGCCCCCTGGTACCTAAAAGCAGGAAGTCTGTTTCAGCCTTAGAGATTTTGGGTTTAGCTCAGTATTGTACTCAGCCTCACCACGGAGAGGTTTGGTTTTTTTTTGTTTGGTTTCATATTGTTTCATATTGTTTTGTTTTAATTTTATTTCTTTCATTTGAAGAGACTTAGAACACTTAGACTTGGTTGTCATTACAAAATTACATATAATAGCTAGCATCACTGCATGCTAATGACAGAGATGCTGAGTGGACAACTTAGGAACAGAAAGCAGCAAAGTGAGAAATGTCGAATACAAAAAACCCCATCCAAACCCCAAAACCCCAAACAAACTAAAACCAAACCAAAATTATTTAGGGCAGTGGTGTCTTTTTTCTCTCCCACACTTCCAGTATCAAAGAATAATGTACAGAGTTTAGATAAGACTTCAGTTATCTCTCTACTCGAATCATGTTTATCCATGTAAACATCAAATGCAGCATTAATGAAAATTAACATTCCTTTATTTGCTTAAACAAATTTTCAACTATTTAGACCAAGAAAGACAACTTTAGAGTTAAGGAAAAAGTTTCAGATAGTCAGGAATTAAAATAGGTAGAATTATGAGAGACTCTGGGTATAGACTTGGTCTGATTTTATTGTAGATGGATTATCCCACTGTTAGTTGCAAGCTGAAAATGAAGAGTTAGTTATGGACAGGTAGGAAAAATGTAGATACCAAGTAATACAGAATTAGACAAAATTGTCTGTTAGTGTACAGTGTTGAAAAAGTCTCACTTTGAACAAAGAAGTAGAAAGCAAACACAGAGGAGAAAAAAAAAAATCAACTCCCTCTAAGTCTTTGGGAAATGTTAGAAGTCATTGATTCAAGATTATTCAAGTTCATAAACAGAAGAGCTTAGATAAGATCAACCGGATAAAAAACTGTGATATTTGTCATTTCTAATTCCAGTAATTAAGTGCTGTTCTAATTCTACTTGAGAAGGCCTCAGTGGGATTATAATAATGGCATAATGATGGAAACAAAGACAAAGAAAGGATCAGAACTGCAACAAAAAGAAAGGATTTTGAAAAATTCATGATCTACAAGCAATGATTGTCCTTAAAAGGTTAACCTTTGCTGACAGTTGCTGTAACAAAGGTGCACGAAATGTTGTTCCTTATTTATTAAAAAAAAAAAAAGAAGAGGAAAGACAAATAATTGCTTTATATGATGGTGATATTTTCTGCAGTTGCTACTAACGACATTTTCCAAAATTCTCATAATTTTTTTAGATGGTTGATTTCTAAGAAAAAAAAATTTTTTGGTCGAAATACAGCAGTTTAGTGAGATTAAACCTGCCAGTTTTGAAAAGCAGTGTAAGAGGGATAGAGAAAGAGAGAGAGCAGGAAAAAAGGTAAGTGACCTACCTCACAATTGCCTCATTATTAGGACAAGCATCAGAGTCAGTATACTCAGTGTGACATTCATGTCCTCGCTATAGGAGAGTGCTTTAACTCCTCCACATTGCTTCACCCCAACAGGTCCAGGTTCATCTCCATGAGGAATGGGGAGTTTGAGAAATCTCAGAGCCTCTGGCAAGCAGAAAAAGAATTTTCCTTGCGAAGTCTGGTGCAGAAAGGAATCAGACTTGTTTGTCTCCAAGGACCTCTGAAATGGAATTCCCCTCCCTTCACACCTTGAAAGTCACATTGCTTCCCAACACCATATTCCTGGGAAATCTTATTATATGTAAATTTCCATCATTCGTATTCCACTTTTCTTCCTTTCATTCCATCCAAGGTATTTTGTCATCTCTACATTGAACCATTATTCTATGTCCCATAGGGGGTATAACACACAGTCCTTATTAAGACACACATGTTCATGGAATAACCCAAAGCTCATTAAAAAGATAAACTTATATGAGAGTATTTGGTGCTATTCTCAGAGCATGCACAAAATATGGAGCAAATATTGTTCTTATAATTGCGTTTTAACTCAGCTGTATCTGGCATAAAAAAGATAGTTGCATATGGACTGTCAACTTGAATAATATTTTGAGGTACATCTTTTAATTTTACTGCTTTTATTGTTCCTATTACAGTTTGAAAGAATTTCCCCACAGCTGTTTTTATTTTGTGAAAATCATTCATCCCATGAGCATGACCGTAGCTGTGTGCAGTATACATAAATGCTTATGGTCATTAAACACGTGTAGTTAAGGACTGTTGTGTATCCATACACGTTTCATTTCCTTGCTTTGTGTTTAATTTTTCAGTTACTGTCTGTATTGTTTCTATATCTCAGCTGTGGCACAAAGGGAGCTCTGCAATTAGCAAATAGCTAAGTGCCATCCTGTTTGCTGCCCCTGTTATTGCTAAAGCTTTCGGATTTTTTTTTTACAGACTCACCAGTGATTTTTGGCTCAAAACGAAATAGTGTTGCTTACTCCTCATCACTTTCCCCAGGCAACTGAACCCTAGTGTCAACAGTACTGTTCCACTAGTACAGTTGGTGCATCACTCTCACACAGACTCTCTGACAGGTCTCTGATTCCTAAGCTGCCTTTGCTTCTTGCACACAGGCTCTGGTACTGTCACCTTTTTGTTCCTTTCACAGAATTCCTAATATTTTTCTCTTTCCTCCTGCTGCTCCCCTGACTAACTTTTCCCAGCTCCACTGGCTTTTGTTCCAGTTCCTCTGCTCACATAAACACCCTGGGCTTCCTTCCTGCCCTGCTTCTTTCCCCCAAACAATGCTAGTTACTCATCACTTCTTCCCAGGCTCTCACTTACTTCTGCCCCCTTCCTAGAATTCCTAATGTTATTTGATGATACTCAGGCTGAAAATTATTTTGACATATGAAGAATCACATTTTCTAAGCAACAACCAAGTGAAAAGAACTAAAGTTTATTTGGTTTCACATGAAACCCAGGTGAAACAGGAAATTTTTCCTGATTTCATTGCAGAACTAGAAAGCACTCCTAAAACTTTCCCTTAAGTGAGAGTAATGAAAAGAAGCAAACCTTTCTGTGAGTGCTGCCTGAATTGACACTGAATGCAGGTAATTTTGTTTTCTTTCAGATTTTGCAGAAAGATATTTTACACAGCTCTCCTTGGTTATTTTCATGAACATAGTCATTCCAGCCTGAAGAAGCCGCCTCCATTAGGCTTAAGCTTCACTAATTTAGCAATTAACATTTAACAGCCAGATTGTTTTCCCAAGCCCAAGGGCATTAGTGCAAGAAAATATCTACTGATCTATAACCTTGTTGCAATCTCAAAGCTCCTAAAACCCAACATTTTTATTCTAATCATTTTTGCTGATGCAGGAGCCAGTCATAACTATACTGCAAGTAGCAAAATGCTACACAATACTCCGTAGTCAGACAGCATTTATTGTGCTGTAATTTGTTCTAAGACAATAGGGAAGATGCAAATTCTAGAGAGGCGTATTAATCTGTAGGTCAAACAATAACAAAATATTGAAAAACTGTCTTAATGATTTTTTACTTTGTGGCGCAAAAGCAGGTAATTCCATAGAGAGATGCTGGTGATCTCATAAACCAGGAGAATAAAGCTGAGAGGTTTATGAATGCCACCAAGACACTGAAATAGAATTAGTTTTATATCATGTACAACTTGTGTTTATTATTTATAACACATTCTTCTTTTTAAAAGGGCTCCATTCTAAGCCCTCTTCTGATACTTCATGTCTTGCTTTTCCCCACTGGTTTTAAACAGCAATTGTATTCCAGATGCAGCTTTAAATGGTGCTGTGTTAGCTCCCACCTTTCACTTTTTATTACAAAATTTAGTCTATTATACCGGCAGTATTTTTCTTTGAAAAGTAAAAGTTCAAAAGTGCTGACTTCTTAGGAGGTGTGTGGGAAGAGGCTGCTCTGTGCATGCCATATGGCGCTCAGCACCTGTAGGATCCGGCCCTAAGCCCCAGTAAATCCTGATTCCCAGGCAGGGAGCGCTGTGCAGGCAGAGCCAGCCTGGCAGGGAGATCCTCTCCAGCTTGAAGCAATCACTGCTGGCACTGTGAGCACCCAAGCAGCTGCCACTGCTGCTCTTTGCAGTCAGAATTCCGTGGGGCCGTGCTGCCAAGTGCTTGACAGGGTGGGTGGGATCCCAGGACTGTGTGAAGAGAGCCCAGTACTCCTTAGAGCACGGAGTTTGGGTGCTATTTTTGTTCTAAGAGTCCACCACTGAAAAGAAAGTGATATAGAAGTGCCAGTGATGAAGGGACAGGCTTCCCCCACAGAAAAGTGGTGGTACGTGCATGAGAAACAGCACTCCCCAGCATGAGAGCTCAGTACTGCTGTTAGTCCCTCTCACACACAGGGCAGCGCAGCATCTCCGGCAGGACCCCCAACACATCCACCTCATCCTGTGCACAGCAGAACTGTTCACAGCAGTGTGAGAGCCAGCCAGCCCCAGGGACACAGAGCAGTCCCTGTCTGCAGGGGTTACTGCTGTCAGCCTGACCCCACACCTCCTACACCCTTCTGCAGCTGCTTGGCTCTTATGGTGTCAATCCTGAGGGACCATTTCCTCTGTCATTCCTGCTAAATTAATTATCTATTGCCCAGTAAGCTGTTGTTATAGGAAAGCTGATAACCTTCAAGCATGGGACTCCTAACTCCTCCTGCTGCTCTGCTCATGCAACTGCTCCCTCACTCCCCATTTCCAAACTTCTGGAGGTCTAACACCTCACCTGGCCTCCAGGAGCTCTGGAGCCTGATTTCATGGTGTGGACAGGCTTATGCAGAAAACAGGGGTGCTAACTGAACTGCTTGTGGTAGTGCTGGTGCTTGATGGAAGACCTCTCCATAGGTCTATCAGGTGGTGGCTTCTGCCAGGGCCAGGGGGCTGCAGTCTGGAGGTGAAAGTGAGAGAATGACGGGCTCCTTATAGAGCTGTCTAGTGAGCTCACAAGCCACTTAGTCCTCTTGAGATGAGGAGTTTAATGTTAAGCTTTTAAAGATGAACTTTAGGCTTACTAAGAAATTGTTGATATTTTCAAAAGTTATTTACAGCAGTACCACATTTTCTCACGACTGTTTTAGTACCAGTACTATGTCATCATAGTTTTTAGAAGTACAATTGTTTGCAAATTATTTTCTCTACCAGCTGTTCCATAAGTACAGAACACTATGATAACGAGATCCTGTTTAGTTTAATATATAACTAATTGCCCTAGTCCTGGTTTTATTTCCCCCCTGCTTTTCAGCACAATCTGGGTGTTGATATGTGGTGAAAAACAACTATAACAAAACTCTATGCACATACAGTAGTAATAATAAAAAGCTGTGTGTCTTAATAGAAGCAGAAAGAATGTAAGATCTTTAGTACGATCTGAAACATCTATACTCAGTGTTTCTGTGGTAATTACCAAGGGAGGACTGTGCTGATCATCAGTTATTCTCTTAGTATTCCCTCATCTGTGGAATATATGAGCCCTTAAGGAAAAAAATTAGGTTTTCTTTCTTTTTTTCCCCTAGGAAAAGTGATATCTTTTTTTTGTGTCTCAATCTACATCTTAAATTGCACATTCATTTGACAGCTGGTACATACAAACAAAGCACCAATTCACATCTGCATTGCTTAGCAAAGACATACTGACCATGGAAAAAGTAAGGAAGGATTTGCTAAGAGAGCCAGCAGACCACAGTAGAACTTCCCAAAAGAGACTGGCCTGGCTGACTAACAGCAAATTTTTCTGTATTTCTATTGCCCCTAAATCTGCTGAGGGAAAGCACTAATACCTGTGCTTACGTACAGGGCTTTCAAACACCTCTGTACAATGAGTCTTTGAACTGTATTTCATACTGTTTCCCATCTCTGTAATGCCTCTTCCTCTCCTGCCATGCTTTTCCTACCTTTTCCAGACAGCTCATTTGTTATGCATCATGCTGCTGTGAGCTGGCCCTTTGCACTCCTTGAGTTAGGGCAGGATTTGTCCCAGATTCTGCTAGAATACCAGCAATGTTAATGTTTAGTCTCAAAGTTTTAAATGGCAATAGTTTCCTTTCTTTTTTTTTTTTTTCCCTTCTTAACACCGTTGTCTGCTTGTAAGAAATGCTAGCAAGGGAAAAAAAAGTATGTGACCTATTAAAATGAAAGATTGCCCATTCTTGTAATTACAAGTAACAGGAAGCCTGGTAGTACCTTGTTTGTTAAATTCCTCTGACCTCTTCCAAAAAAAATTGTACAAAAAGTCACAGTTATTAGTACATCTAGAGCTAAGGTCCTGCTCTATGCACATGTGTTAGTCATTTACCAGCGCTTTTTTCCCCGTTCTTGCTAGAAGTGTTGTGAATTGATAGCTGGATATTCAAACACTGGTGGACAATCCCCTTTAGGCTCCCTTGGAAGAACTTGCTAATAACTAACTGCCTTTCCTCTCTGGCTCAGGTTCCCAGTTGCTGTAAGCTTGTAAGGGGGCCCATTTCAACCCCATTTGATAAAAAGGAGCTGTGAAGGAGTCCCAAAGATGCAGAGTCCTGGGGCAACAGCACTTTTAGGTCTAACTGTGGAAAGGGAGAAGGAGACTTAAAACTCCTCATGGTTTTCAGGGTGGGTTCCCTTGTGAAGGTTTAATGTGAAAACACTGGATTTCCAGGGCTGTTCAGACCATGGTGGAAGAGGCTAAGCCTGCACACTGCTCTGTTCCCAGTCCTTTGTCAGGATCTGTCAGGTGTGAAGATTTAGCTCCTATTACAGGGAGTAAAGGGATCAGCTGCAAATAAAATATATGCTGTGGATTAGACAAAAACCCTGCTCCTTTGCTAAGCACACATCTATGCCAAAAGTTAAGTACCTCAGAGGACACCCCTCAGCGCTACTCTGTGACAATTGTGTTTTTCTTAAGCCCAAATTTGGAGTCTCCTCCACTAATTTACTTTGCTCCCTCTGAAGCACTGAAGCAGTTTTCTAACATAGACTTTCATATTTGAAAGACTGATCACATGAAAATGGAAATTACCATCATTTGACTAAAATTTATGAAAGCAAATGTCATTACCACAGTTATGAATCCAAAATATTAGGTAGTTGCAATCTGGGATTTTTTCCCCTGCAAAAGAAACTGTCAAACTTCTATTCATATTTATAGTGCACCTTTCCACAAAGTTTTATGTTCTGGTTTTGAACTTCTGTTAATAGGGTCTTACATGCTGGGAATGCTTATCTGCAAAATCACAAGCTAACTTTCTGAAACCTGAGGGGAAAGAATAGCAGGGGCAAAAGAAAGGAAACTGACTTTGAAATGAAAATGTAATTTGTTATGGCTATAAAACTAACTGAAATGAGGAAATAGAAATGAGAAAGGGAAATCAATGAAGTTACATAACTTGTGTGCATAGAACATAAATGAACAAATAAGCTAGCATTGTATACATCCTTTAGTAATAACATGACTGCCTTCTGATACATGTAGATAAGCACATTTAAAGCTGACTTCAAAAAATACATCAAAACTGTTTGGTCCTACATAAGCAGAGGCTGTAGTCCCCCAAGATAGTTACAAGGAATGTTTACTTATTCAAGGGACCTGTGTCTGTGCTAGTGAACTTGAATATCTTGAAAAGAAACTCATATATATAGGCATATGGAACCAGTGATCTTTATATATGGTGAAATTTGTGGGTTTTTGTGCTTCCCTTCTAAGTTATCACATTCTCGTATCTGGAAATGTCACCTGTGTGTTTCTTTTTTTTTCTTTCCCCAAGGGAACTGTACTGTCATTTCTCAGATAACCGGTACTCATTCAAGTGACTGTTCATTGAAAAGAAATCCTTGGGTAACCTGAATTGTCAGACAACTGTGTAAAATTTCATTAATGAGGCATTACAGTGAGCAGGATCATAGATGGGACAGCTATTAGAGAGGAGAAAAAATGTAGAGCAAGAGCTGATAAAGTGAGGTCTCTGGAGTAAACTTTCCCTTACACACTGATAACCTGCAGTGCTACTGAATCACTGCTAATAGCTGACAGAAAGGCTCTATATGTGAAAATAGAGCAATAAATAAGCCAAAGAGGATTGGCTGGCAGTGCTCCCCTCATTGGTGTGAAACAACATTTGAACTGGGACTTGGGGAGGAGACTCAGCCTGGTTGTTTGTGCCACACTTTGGTTTCTCTCTTGGAAATTGTCATTCATATCACAAACAATCTTTTCTTTAAGTCAGTTGCTGCATCCTCTTGAGTTCTTGTTGCTAATGGAGACAGAAATACTGTTCTACTCTGGATTTAATACATTTCACGCACAGATTCATCGTATATTACTTTTTTCATCTGAATCAGAATTTCAACATTTTTGTGACTTTTGACATGTCATCACTCATAATGGGGTCCTACTTACAAGGAATAATGAATGTATTCTTGTGCCGAAGTTGAGGATGTTTTGTTCACAAACACTATTTGTGGTTTTCATACCACAAAATCAAATGACTTCATGTAAGGGGATGATTATAAATAGTCCTGTCATTCTCTAGCTTCTAACAGTGCTTCTAATAACCTTCAAACCACTCATTATTTCTTTTCTCTCTGTGCCACTGAAGTCACATTCAAATATGCGTCTAAATATTTTAGAATAAAGATGACAGCATTAAAGAAAAAAATATTGGTGACAAATTTTCAGACTCAGGCCTTCATGTGGACCTAAATTAATGGCCTGACTACAAGAAGTAACAAGCACTACCTTAAGCTAAATTCTCCTTTGTGGTTTCAACAGTAGGTGCTCTGGGGTCCTTATTCTGACATCAAGTCTATGTTTATATGTAGGTATGAATGTGTCTGTGTGAGGGCACATACATATATACTGGAAGAAATATCTCTGCCCCATGAATATGCCCACTGAGAAACCTAAATTAAACTAGTAGTGTTTTAAAATCAATTCTGGACCAAAATGCCATCCCAAGTCTCATATTTCTTGTGGAAAGCTCATTTTGCATGACAAAAATTAGGTATCAAAGTGTAGTTTTCATGGAATAAAGCAGGACACAGGCAAAATTCTCTATAGATGGAAAAGGGAACACATATGGAAAGCTGAATATAAAATTTACAGTACAGATGAACCCAAGGAATTTGACCTCATTGATGAACAGGGACATATCCGTAGTGGGTGTAAATGGCAACAGTTGAATTGGGGAATAGCTGAACTGGTGATTAATTAGGGCCAAGCAGATTTAGAGCAGTGTGGGAACTGCAGCTCATGAACACAGGCTCCATGTCTGGTCTGTAGACTTACAAAGCCTGAAGAGCCTTACAGGACATGCAGCTTCCTCCGCATTGGTGAGTGCTTATGAGCAGCCCTGTGGTAGCAGCAAGGCACTGTTTATGTAAGATCTCATGAGTGTGAATGAGATTTGCACTTCCAGCCCCGGGAATTTTTGGAAGTATGTTTTGTTTTCCAGCAGACTTCTGAACATCTGGAAATGCTGGCATTGTAGTGTCTCAGCATAAATCATAAATGACTGGAGGTGACTTTTTATTCCTAAACCTGGTCCTTTTAAGCACTATTGCACAACAAAATGAAATGAACTCCTTTTCCTTTGCTGTAGGAGGAGAAGGAGCACTTGGTCTCTGGGGAAATCCGTTCGATTTATTTTTCCTAACTTCTGCCCATCAAATGAAGAGATAAATTTCTTGGGCTGGTACAAATAAAGGCCAATTTTTGAACCTGTTCTGGTCAGGTAAAATTGCTTCTGTTGCTGCTGTTACCACTTCCATTCTTAATATCCATTCTGTGACCTTCACTCCCCATCAATCTATCCCTGAATAGTTATTCTATTTGCAGCTTTTCCTCTAGCTCCCTTGTCCCTTGAAAGACAGCTGTGAGGTTTTTCAAGCACTGACACAATTTCCACTGCTTGGCTGATCTTCTCAGAGGTGTCAGGGTCTGCCTAACCCTCCCGAGGAGCTCACTGGGCTGCTTTGCTTGGGCCATGTTCTCACACCTGACGTGCCTGCATGTTTCTGTCAGTGCCACCAAAGACTGCTACTGCACTGGGGCAAATTCTCTCCTGGTAAATCTCTTTGCATTTCTTATCTTAGCAGACTGTGATAATCTTGTATTACCCTGAGGAAAGAAAGATGTGATAGGGTACCTGAGGAAACAGTCACAGGTTGGAAATTAATCGTATTTCCAATTGTCTTTTGCACTGGTATAAGAAGGTGGCTCAAATTCTCTATCACCCTTTCAAGCACTTGATATCCTGTTCTACAAAGAAAATCTAACTGAATAGTAAAATCACCTTCAACCACTAAAAACCAGAGAAGGATATGAACAAGATCTGTGGATCAGAAGCCTCCTGAGATTTGGAGCAGTTCCAACCATTGGTCCTGCACTAAGTGCTGCAGTCACTCTTATCTCTCACTCACTGCTGTCAAGCATTTGCAGAACTGCTTTTCTAATGTCTTAATCCTTTCACTTTTGCTGATTTGTAAGTGATGCCAAACCTGGTGTTTGATAACAGGCACCTGCTAGTTCCCATATTTGCACATCTTAGCATATGTGGAAAGTTGCTTTCCTGCTTCTCACAGGGGATCTCAGCTTGCTTCCACAGAAAACTTAACTCAAAAGACAACTAAGAAAAATCCCATCAATATACTAAGATGGCTAATTAGTATTTGGTTTATAGTTACATGCTGACAATGATTAAACTAATTACAAGACATACTGTGCAAAATTGCTAGCTCTTTGTGTACTTGTAGTGTAGCTGAGAACCAGAGAGGTTCTGGTTCAAGCTCTGAGTGTGTTAAAAAGGTTCTTGTTAAGATCACTTGCAGAGCTGTCAGAGTGTATACATGCACACATAATGGACATGGCTGCCTGTGTGTGTGAGTTCTATATTCAGAGATAAACCAACACAAAATTCATTCTCTCAGTCAGAGAGAATGGATAGTGTTGTGCTCTGTTGAACAGTTGCTGTGTTCCTGTTGAGACAGCCTCAGTGAGAAAAAACAAGTGATTCCTTTTCCCCGAGCTTGTCCTCTGCAGTCTCAAGCTATGACTACACAGATCCAAACAAACTCATCCAGAAATGTAGGAAGCTTTTCTACCCATCAAGAGATAACATCACCCATGCTGTCCAGATATGAAAAAAAACTTAAAAATTTTCGTTACAAGTTTGTTTAGCACACATTTCTAAGTCACTTTCAATGGCTAGACAGGAGAAAAGATGTTTCTCTGGCAGTGTCCTTTCAGATGCAGCTTGATGCTAAAGGCCACTAGCCAGGAGCAGTTTTTGCATACTAGAAATACCAGCAAGAGCTCTTTTTCATCTCTGACCTCTTCTAAGACTGGCAGAAGTAATGGATAAAAGTACACAGGGTGGAGTTACACAGGAAAATAGCTGTCATGTGGTGGAAACAAGGACTAGAGGTAAAATCAGAACCAAAATGTGTCTCCCTTGATTTTACTTATTAGTTTAGTTTTTATGACACAGGTTATTCACACTTATGGTTTTGTCTTCTATGCTATGTTCTGCATTAGATGTTATGTGTTAAGTGTGATATTCTGATAGTTAGTCTTTTCTGGTGGTAAAATAGTTACATGTATTATATTTAATAATTGTTGGGATATATTTAATAGATTCCTGCTATCTCAAATACATTAATATGCAATCATTAAAGTTAGCTATAACTGAGGATCCATTGTTACTCATATAATGCTAATAAAAACCATAGAGAACCTTTTTTAAAACTGTCAAACAGGATAAGTCACATTCATTCACAACTGTTTATAGAAGTAAAGAGGGTATCTTCCAGTTTTCAGGTTTATTCCACATTAAAGACAAGAATTATGCCCCAGGGAAGGGGATTACTGTCTAAAACTAAAGACAATCAAGTGGTATAGGGGGATGGCTTAAAAGAGTGTCCACATATGTGCAGAGATCTGAAGGCATTCCGTGTGCTGTGCAAAGAGGAAAAAGACCTAACACCTATGTGAGGCTCTATGCTCAGGACAGAGGGACTCATAAACCCACAGGTGCAGGAAGATGAACTTGTGTCCCTGAGAATGAATGCCATGCACTGCTAGGAGATCATGGCTCTGCTCTCTTCATTTAATACAAAATTTCAGAAATCTCCCAGAGTTTTGAATAAATAGAAGAAATTTCTTACAATATTGTAATTCATTTTCTAGTTTCACCAGGACTCACGAAATCAGGAATTGACCATGACAAGTGACAACACTCAAAAATTTACATTTGGTTTGTTTCAAGAAATGTGGCGGGGTTAGTTTCATTTAAACGTTTCTGCCTTTCTCTTGTTCTGTCCAATTCAGCTAAAGGAGAATGAAATTTTGATAAAGTTTAAATTAATTGTCTCTTGCCCTCTGTATTCAACATAAGGTCTGGAAATGCTCTAGTAAGACAGGCCAAGTTCTCCTCTACCTCAGGCTGATTCTAATAACTGAGCCTATTGGCATGTGCCAGCCTTCTTACCACGGTGAGTCACTGTTCTTCGTCTCACAGAGTGCAGTGCATTCAGTCTAATTTCTGTTTGTTAGACAAGTGCAATGAATGGGTATGAAAATTACTCACTCTCAGTTGAATTCCAGATTGTATATTCCCACAGAGCACTTCACAGCATGGTAGGCCAGACTCAACAAATGGTCAGATGTTTACAAGCTGATTCAAATCTTCAAACTTAGAGCCCCCCAAATGAGGACTTTAGATATGTAATAAAAATATAATTTAATTGGAATATCCATTGTTTTTCTATTAGTAAAATTATAACATACCATGTCTTATGGTAAATTTAGGAAATTGGACCAAACCAATATCTGTATAGGGAAATATAATGCAGAACAAGCTGACAGAGTAATTAAATGAGAAACTGAGCTCATCCTTGAGAAACTACAAACGCAAAGCTTGTAAGAATGATGACGATATCAGAATTTTTTGGCCATGAATGGATCGAATTGCTCCAATAAATTGTGTCTGTTCTGTTTGTTTGCATATTTTGTATCTTGCAAGAGTCTGCTGTGAATCCCATGCCGGGACCATCCAGAGTGTTGAGAAGCAGCAGCTCCTTGCTGGTGCTGCACGGGCGGTTGGGGCTCTGAGCTGTTCCTTTTGGTTCAGTTGTTCAGTTCAGCTGAGGCAGCGTAGCTGAACACAGTGGAGGAAAGGGGTCCCAGTAAGTAGGTAGGATGTATTTTATTAGCGGTCATGATCTCCTGAATTGGTCCCATTAGTGAACAGGTCGTGATTACTGGGCAATGTGCCAGCTTCCCCCAGTGCTGAGTGGTAATTGGCAGCTCTGCAGGCTCTCAAAGTTGGCTCAGAGAGGACTGCATGCAACTACTCTAATTTGCAAGGTGATATGAACGAAAAAGTAGTTTCTCTCATTGACAAAGAAAGGACAAAAATAATTGTTATGTGTGAAACATGTAATCTTTCTGAACTAGTGGCATGGCACCCACAACTCAGAGGTGCACCCAGTGTAGCTTCTTCTAGGGGCTTCCCTTCTCCTAAGCACTTTTCCAAAAGCACTGTCCTGATGGAAACAGAACAGATAGCAGCTTATGGGAGCTTATGCGTTAGAGCAATTTACTGATAAATGCACCAGAAAACTCAGAGCAGAAAACTCTGATAGTTTTGATATAACCAACCAAACTACATTATCCATCAGTACCACATCTGCAAGAAAGGCGAATGTAAATTGTGAGAAGCTATGTGTCATTGTTTTTCATCACTGACTTGCTAATTGTGTTTTAATGGTATTTTCTCAGCAAAATCACCAAAAGCAGATAAATTTTAGAATGGAAGATTCTGAACATCTGTGTTTTGCCAACAAAATGTGACCATTAGGGAACTACAGTTTCTTTGTATTTGCCGAGGAAATAATGACAGCTCAGGCCAAGAATCAACTAAACTGAAGAGATTGTTCCATATTCTTCTTTTATGGAACAAGAACAGGTGTTTAATAATTTACATAAATTATACAAATTCTAAAGCATTTACAATATCGGAACACTTAGCAAGGAAGATAAATGAAGAGGTAAGTCAGTTGATGATGTTTTGTATTCCAACCAGTGCTTCTTTGGCACTTCTGTAGTTATAGGTCTGTGAGAGTTTTTTGTTTTGTATCCTATTTTCATAGATTCATAAAGCAACCCAGAAAAAAAAATTCTGATTTGCATTTGGCAGGAAAAGATTTTAAACTGAGACTGGATTTTTTTTTATTAGGTTATGGGAAAAATGTCAGTTTAATTGTCTCTAAGTTATAAAAGTATAAAAATGGAATGTATTAAATTCAGACAATATTTTATACTCAAAACCGCTATTTTTTTTAAGGGCAAACTTTACAAGCCATTAGTCTGAATTGTGGATTAGTCCATTTGGAAAATTTGAAAAAAGAAATGTAGACATGTTCAACTTCTTACCTCTTTATAATGATGTTAGATATGTAGGTACACTCCATTCCTTCAGCCAATTTTTTTTCAGGATGTAGTACCTTTCTGTGCCATCTCTTATGTGCCTCCCTTATGTGAGGCAGCTCTCAGTTTCATTCCTTTTACATGTTTCATGAGAATGGTTTGAACCTGTTATACAATTTCATGTAAATTTCATCATCTACCTTTCTACAAGCCTTCCACATTCCTAAAGAGATTGGCAGTTATGCCAAGGGAATGGTTAAATATATCAAGAAAAAAACATTGCAGATTGTGCAATGTGCATTCTATACTAAAGGTTATATTCACCCTAAAAGGAAAATGGTGGGTAGATGACCAGAAAATGCAAATATCTTTGTTCTGTTTCCTTCCCAAGAGCTGTTGAAATGATATGCTTTGGAGGCAAAGTTCTTTACCCCATGATAAACTTGTAGAATTCATGGAACACCTGAACTGTGCCATGGAATCCTGCTAGATTTTGCCAATTTCTTTCTGTGTGTATAGGTTTAGGAAACAGCATGCTTCCTAAAGTGGACAGAACAGCCAGATCCAAGTTACACTGCTGCTCAAAAATTCCCTACAGAGCTGGAGGTTCCTGTATGTTGCGGTGTGTTACATACAATAATACTAAATAAGTTAGAAATATTATATGTGACAATTTCAGATAGATGCATTGAAACAACGCTACTGTAAAGAAACTTCACATAGATTGAATACCAAGTTTGGTGTGTCAGGATACTTCCTTCTTGCAGGAGATGCCTCCAGTAGCAGAGATGCCTCCACTAGCCCCTATAGCTTATCCTTTGGAAGTCTGGCAGTTTATTCTTCAAAACTCTTTTGGATCAAAGAAAAAAAAAGCCATTGAGGTTCCAGGTCAGTCAGCTCTCACCCCTTTCAGTGAGGTCATGTGTGAGCTTTCATTTCTGTGGGTGTAACTTACATGGAATTGGACATGCATGTGAAGTTTTGCACGTATATCACAATGCAAGGGCTTTACACTACCCATTTCCACTGCCAAAATTTCCTAGTAAAAAATTCATAACACATTTCTGAAATTTACAAGTTAATGAAATGTCAGCAATTTCAATCTTTCCTATTGGTTCCTAGACCTTAATGTGAAATAAAAGCGCAGATTACAATTACCAAAAATACCACCATAAAAATTCTCAATAAATGATCAAGATCTCTTCTTTTTCGCCTGTTCTATTGCTCCCTTTTTGCCTTTTGTATAAATATTCACACAACAATGACGTGGAGATTAAAAGAACCAGCTGCCTATGAACAAACATTTGTATTTGGAGGTCAGAGAGCAAACCAGGCAAATGAGTGTTAAAATTGATCTGACTGCTCACTGGCAAATCTTAAAAAATTGCTGTTATCAAATGTTTTTTCAGCAGTTCAGCGTGAACTGTGCTGAATCCACTCTTGCCAAAGACTCAACATGCCAATAAGGAAGGCTGCCAGGTGACTGCCCAGTTCAATCCACCCTGCGTTGGATGATTGAAGGGCATTTATGCTGATCTAAACAAACCTATTAGAACTTCCAATAATATTAATTAAGGAGACATGTTTCTGCAAAAATATGGAAATTTTCTGGGATATAATAGCATGTATGTAGAGCAATGGGGCTAAGAAATGCAGAGCTTTTCTGCAGGTCCTAATGGCATTCTAATGGAGATTTCCTTGATTCCCTGACAGCACATAGCTGACTTAGCAAATCCCTAATTGCAGGCCCTGAAGGCAAACTGTACTTTTCAGTTTTCTGTACTGGATATATATGTGCATATATAATTTAGTGATTCCCTCAGGATTTTAAAAAAGGGTAAGAGTAAATGTCATCTGAATACCAAAGGCAATAAAGGAACAGCTAGTTGGGTCCAGTGGCATTCAGTTCCCCCCATGATCCCCACACTCAATTTTATATATTTAAGCTGAGATGAACTTTAATTCCTACTGCATTCTGGAATGTACTGTTGTGAAAACGCTTTGCTGTCGCATAGGACTCTGAAGTCTACAGGAAAATTATTTTATTTTTCATCTCTAAAATTCCAGAGGCAAAGAACACCATCATTGTCTTTCCATTATCCACTTTTCTGTAGTTTTCCACTTAGCATTAATTTTCTAGGTTCTGCTCTTAGTTATCTTTTAGTTCTCTTTGAGTTTTCTTCTTTTCCTGTTTGCTTTTCTGTTCATCACATCCACCCAGCACCATGTGCAATCCCTGACAGTCTTGGGTGTCAACAGTAAAAATCTTCATGTATCCTGCATCTTTAGGAAAATAGGGATGTCTTTTCAAGCTTCTTCTGTGCCTGAAGTGATTTTGTGCCTTGAAGTAATAGATTTTAAGAATAAGTAGGTTATGTCCCAATGTATATCTAGATAGTAAAAGTTTCAAGAAAATATTTACCAAACATTGCAAATGAGGAATATGGAAGAATTCAGGGAGTGTAGTCTCTGTGGTGGGGAAGCTGTGCACATTACTGTAGCTTGTCCCAAACTTATATTTGTAAAAGCCTCCTAGAGCATTTTATGTACCATTGCATATTTCAGATGCAGCATTTAAAATCCAGGGAAAAATATTTTAAAATTATTTAGATTTTATTTTTTGCAGAGGGTTGGTTTCATTTCCCCTTGCTTGGCAGGCCAGGTGCCTTGGTTATGATGAGCCCACCAGGGTATGGCTCAGAGGGAGATGTAAAAAATTACATGCTAATCCTTACCACTTTGGACATAAACTTGTAGCTGTCTTAAAGCCTGTTATTTTGGGACTTTCCAGAGCTGAAAGTGAGTACTGGAAATTAACTTTTTTTCTCAGTGGTATAGGGGTCATTTGAAAATCTGTGGCTCATGAAACTATGGGCTTAGAGGCCATGTGGAAAAAATCTTTGTTTGATTAGGATACTCATGGTTAAAAAACACACGTGTGTCCAGGGTAAAAGAGAAAATATCAATATTATTCTTGGATAGGAGAGAAAGTAATACCTTCCTTAAAATATTTTATAATTTTTAGATTTATTTATTTTTAGATTTTTAGAAAAGTGGCACGTTTCCAAAATATTCCTGAGACTGGGAAATTAGGAGAGGTCTTAGAAGTCTCAAGAATATGTACAGATTATCCTCTGGTAACTGTGAGACACATTCCTAACATTAATGGCTTGAAAATGGAAAAAAAAGAGTGAGGGGTAGTTCAATAGTTGGAACTCATCAGTCCTGCCTTGGACAAAGACCTACAATATAATGTAGGAAAAATCACTTCACCTTTTAGCTTCTCTGAGTCCTCATTCCTCATGTCTTCACTGCTGATATAATTTTCCAGAGAATGCTTTGGTTTTTTATGTGCTTCTTCATATTTTTATACACGTTTTTATTAATGTATAAAAATATAGTGGCACTGCAGAAAGTGTGCGGGGACCTGCACTTGTAAGATCCCATCTGTCCTCTCTTTCACTGAGGACTTTTTGTTAATTCTGTAAATATATAAGAATGACTTTTATGGACAGTAGGATATCATACTTATCTATTCAGTAGAAAATCTGGTCAAAAAGCGCTGTCAGGAGCCTATTTAACATATCAGTCTGAGGAATAAAAAAGAGAAGAGTACTTTAAAATTACTTTTGTATTCTCTGCGTGGAGATACAATTAAGGCACTTATTAAGACTGAAAATTCTCTTTGCTATAGCTCGAACAATGATAATATTGACCTGCAGTCTTATAGCCTACAAACACTTATGTGATTACCCATATTTTGTATCATGGGAGTTTAGAAGGGTAATGGATTTAATTGGGCTCAAAAGTTACCTCTGTCTTAGTTGTCAGTGGATTTTCAATATCTTCCTTGTGAGGGTGCCTGCGTTAAATACTCAGTGATACCTCTTGGACAGGTTCACGTGTTCCTGTACTGTGCATCAGTGGATAACAAGAAACTGCACAAAAGCTGATATAAAAATAAATAAGTAAGAAATGCCCTGCTGCTCTAAACTCCTACAAAGCCACTTCAGCAAATCTCTGTGGTTAATTTTGACTGGGGTGTGTGTGAATATTCACACCATTTCCCTAGATAATTTTATTTAGATAATTTTAAAGCCTTTTCATGACAGAGGGGAAAAAAATAAGGGATAAAAGTAAATATGTCCTCAAAGGGATTATATTCTGGTAAACAACTAAGGTTATGGCATTTTGAGATCTTTGTTAGGTATTACAGCTATCTAGGCTTTATGATACCATACTGAGTAGTCAATTCCATTTTATTGTTTCTCTTTATGCAACATGGTTTGTATGATGTGTGTAAAACAGCAATATAGGATTGGATCCAAGTACTATGTCACCCAGAATAGAGCAGTGGCCAAGAGCTGAAGCAGAGGAAAGTACGGGTTAGGAAATATGTCATAGGCTAATTTGGCACCTGTATAGATATTTTCTTGATTTCTAATAATTGTTTTCTATTTTAAAGAATTCATTCACTAATTGTAGTCATCATATTTGTGTTGCTTGTTAGCCTTTTTGATGTTTCTCTGCACAGGCAGAGATCCCAGACAAGTCCCAGATATTTACCTTAACTTTGTGTACATGTTCCTGGGCTACAGCTGGATTTCTTTGCTTTTACTTTTTTTTCTTTTCTTGACATACATTGTTCATGTCTGTGTAAAGTCATGTAGAAACTACAAAACTAGAAACCTTCATCCCTTCCAAAATAATTAAATTTCATATGCCTTCCTAATATTTCACTACAAGAAATCTTTGTGGTGAAAATTTGCTTTCTACATAACTTAAAAAGACTTATAAAAGTCAAACATAGTGTTTTTCTTCAGAAATGGTGATGTGTCTTTCCCAAATTATTTTCTTCATTACCGTGGAAACTCTCCTTTCTAGTAGTATTTGTAACATGTGAGAAGAGTGTGTGTTCATTTTAGTACAGGCACACTCTCTTCAGAGTCCACACTGCCACTGCAAGACCATCAGGGGAAAACCCAGGAGGCTTTGGAAGCTCAAGGATGCAACTTCTCAGCAGATATATAAGCAAGTGGAGGCGGAATGTGAGAACAAACAAGATTAGTCATCCAATCTACTCCTCCACATAGAGTATTAGTAAATAGAGTTGTGTGAGTAACTGATTTTTTCACTTTGCTGGCTGAGCCGAACATTTGGAACAAAACATTTTTTCTAGATTTCTCTTTGAAATGAAAAGCAGGGAAAATCGTTTGAGTGTAATATCTTTTTTAATTTAAGGTTTTTAGTAAAAATTTTATCTTCTCATAAAATACTCTTCTGAAACAAAATGTAAATTTTTGACTAATTACTAGTTTTAGTTGAAACTACTGACTGACTTTGACATAAATTTCTTAAATAGTGTGGGCTAGGATAAATCTGCATTATTCAGTGAGTAAAACCATGGATCAAATACTCCCTTCTCTAAGGTAAAATCTGAAACTTTCTAATTGCTTTCTTCCTTCAGCTACATGCAGTATAAAAGAGTGTTAATGAAGATGTTTGATATGGTGGAAACATAAACTTCATCACATGAATGTGCTGTATTTTAGTTTTACAATACACTATTGTTGCTAGGCAGGTGCAATTTGCCAGTATGAATCAGCTATTACTAATTATTACTTAAGAACCTATCCTCTCTTTGTCCTTGTGCACATCAAGTCAGCGCTTCACACCTATAGGAACACATCTTTCATTATGAAATTTCCTGGATGAACTCTGTAAAAGGTTAGATTTACATAAAACATCCATTCATTCTTTAAGCAACTCTTAGCAGACAAAATTCCCCATGAACTTTATGCAGTTGTACATACAATGCTGCATCTCTCTTTTATCCCCGAAGAAACGTTTTCTATCAAATTTTATTTCAGCTGGGGAGATGATGAGAGTAAATGGTTGTGACTGCCCACTGTAGTAGAGAGATAGGTTATAGGTATAAAAATATATTCATCAGCTGATGTACAACAATACTCTCAAAAACAACGTTATTTACAGCTGGGTGTCAAAACCACTTTATAATAATTTCATATATCCTACTCGAGATTTCAGATTGATTGTCAATGTCACTATCATTCTTGTTGTTTTTGCTGTTATTATTATTCTATGAGGCCCTAAAGGCAACAAATGAACATTTTGAGTAAGATTCGTTACAAATGGAAGTATCTGTCTCAAGAGCTCGCAGTCTGAAGAATCTCAGAGTGATTTAGCATGGTATAAGGTTTAAAAACTGGATAGGATACAGAATTAAAAAATGCCACAGTAGAGGCAAAGTTTTTTTTCTAAGAAGCATTATGTTTCTTTGCCAAAGGTTTACATTTAGTTTTGGCTAAATTTTTTTCTCTTAATTTTAGGAACAGTAAATAAAATCCACTATAATCTCATTGCCGCAAAATAAATACTAATTTCTGAATAATACTGACTCTTCCCACTCTGCTAATGATTTTCACTTGAATATTTCAGGACTTTGGTTAAAGAACATTTCTTAAAACTGAAGCAAAATCTAGTTGATGTTTTAATGTAGATATAATTTCAGGAATTTCAACTCTTTGTTAAAATGTATTGCATTACTGCAGCTACTGAGGGTTTAGTCTTGAAATTTTTGATTTTTTCAATTTTGATGACAGGTTCTCAATATCTCTGGAATGTGTTCTTTTAATTGGCTATAGATAGTTTTGCAAGTTTAGAGAAACTACTTTAAACCTCGCTCCTGTAAAAAAAAAGAAGAAAAAAAAGTTATATCCGAAGTTTTCCATCCTGGCTAAATATATTTTTGTAATATGGCAAAGTATTCCATGCCTTTGCTCAAATCAGGAGATATGTTCCTGATCAAAAAGTTCTCCTGGAATGTCATTTGCTTTGGAAGTTTCAACATTTCTGTTGCTGAGGGTGAGGTTGTCCATGAAGGCCTGTCACCTGTCACCACCAACAAACACAGAGAATGGTGGTGATAATTAATAATCCCACGTGGTGCCTGGACAGCTGATGCCCCAAGATGATTTGGTGCTCAGGGACAACTTCAGCTGCATCACTGCTCCACAACCCATCGCTGACATTCACACATGTGCAGCCAGTGACAGGCTCCAGGCTGGGCCAACAGGAATATAGTGCTTCATCCTTCAAAATGAGCAAGATTTTAAAATCCAATCTTATTTCAAGCACAAAGAAACCAAAGCCTATCTAGTATGGAAATTCCATATCTGTACATATTAATGTAAGCTGATGGAAAAAGTCAAGGAGAAAATTTAATGGAGCAGAAAGAAGTTGTTTTTAGCCTTTGAAGAACAGACCATACTCAGATTAATAATAGACAATAAATGTGCTTTTTATGCAAAACCAAAGCAGTTTAGGCAACCTCAACATTGGAGAATAAGCCTTGGCAACTTACAGAAAAGAGATTCCACCATGCCATTCTGCTTCCAAGTGATTTTGTGCTAACAGCACAGCATGGCTCACTCCCTTGTAAACAGTTGCTCTTTTGTATGCAAATTCTTGAAACCATTTATAATATGGAGAAACTCAGCTATCTATTTTAAAGAGAGTTTAAAGAGACCAGTTCTGGGAAGTAATGAGAAGCTTGTTTGTTGGGATTCTGGTTGATATGATTTCAACACTTTGGCTTTCCTCATCAGCAAATGTTTATCTGATTAAATCATTCAATATAAAATATGTTAAAATTTGAGTTAATTTCAGCACATGTATTTTAAAGTTTGGACTATGTAAAATAGGAGAGTAAATATTTATTGGGAGTACTAAAGAGAGTGCTTGAAAAAAATTCATGTCTCTTTTGCAACATAATTTTCAAACAGCCTTATTAAATGGATCTGTGCTGGTTTACACAAAGCAAGATGCTGGATTGCTGTCTTTCATCCATCTTTTTAGATACCTCTTAAGAAAAAAGAAAACAAAGAAACAATTATGTGTTTTCTCATTATAGCATTGTGCTACTATTATAATAGTTATGCTTGAGAAGGCACTTCCATTATTGTTTTCTATTGTCAGCTGCCACTAACTTTCTGAAACAATTATTCTTTCAGCTGAAATTTCTCATGCTTGTTCTTAATCCCAGAAGTGGATTGTTTTGTAAAGTTTATAAAATTATTTTTGGCCGTTTTTCTGAAATACCTAAACATGAAAAATTGGTGTGTTTTACCAGTTACTGTATTTTTTCTTTATATCCTAAGATCTTCTGGACAGGGATTTTATGTTCAGTACATTTTATTGCAATAGAAGCTAGACTGCAGCAATGATACTATATAAATAAAAGCTAACTAATTTTTCACAAGCTTTCTTTAATGATTTGGTAAGTTAAGCATATTCTGTTTAGCACTTCAGGGGCTATGGATTTTAAAAAGTGTTTGTTTGTTTACAAAGTTCTCTGTTATATGCAAATAAGAAAAATGGCCCAATTTCTCAGCTGAAAAGTGCTTCATGAAACTCAGTGTGGAATAAGAGTCTCTACACTTAGCAACTTGTTATATTTATTCTCCCTGGATCAAGGCTGTTCTCATGCACTCAATTACCTGTCATTTCTGGTGATAACTCTGGATTCATTGTGTGAGTGGACTTCTTTGTAAGAAGTGTCAGAACTTCAGCTATGAGGTGGCTTAAACTATGTGTTTGAACTTTCCTGGATTTATAGCAGATGAAAATTTTGTCATGTGCATGACTTGTCTTGAGCAAGCCTTACTCAGAAATGTCATAGCTTCCCTCCATTCATGTCTTTCAGCACTGGGACAGTTTTTGTTGTCAGAAACTTCCCATGCCCCTAAATTTGTCCTCCTGAAGCACTTTTTACAGCTGTAGTTTTACCTGTCCTGTATTGCTTAATTCCTTTCTGTGATTTACCTCACCATGGCTTTTCCATAACTCTCAGCTTTTTCTTCTTTGTCATTACTTGGTTCTGTGAAATACAACTTGAGGTTTTCCAAGCCACTTCCTTCCCCATCTTCATTTTGTTTGTCTCTTCCCTTCTGAGCTTGTTTTACTAATAATGTTTTCTTTATAATAGTAGTTTCTTTTTCTTGTAGTTTAATCCATTTGCTACTCCTAGGAGACTATTATCTAATTTTTGTGATTCCTAGAAACTGTTTAATGCAAGTATGGACAGTAAAAACACATTTATTCTTGTGCCAAGGTTATCTGCTTCATATGCAAGATGATTTCCATTTATTTTCTGGAGAATTCAGCAGTCTCCTAGTAACTGCTTGCACTTTCCTCCAAAAGGGAAGGTTAAAATCTTTATAAAGTCAATAGTGTTTCTCCACTGGTACACTGTATGCTTTCCTTACCTTCACTTTTCTTTAATTCCATTCTTTTATTTTTTCCTATATCCACAATCCATTGATGCATCCCTTACCAGCTTTTTTAATCACTGGCAAATTTCAAGCATATTAAGAAAAGAAATGAGAATCCAAAACTAAATTCTTACAACTTCTATAAAAGTAAATAAATAAAAAGTGGAAAGAACTCGGTATTGCTTTGCCTGGATGGAAAGGTTGCAGTAAAAGGTACATATAGAAAGAATCTCTTGCAAAATCTGCTTTGGACAATAAGCTTAAATGTGAGCTCTCTGTTTGACATCATTATCAACCTTGAAAAGATTCAAATACTAGTAAACATTGAGTCCCATACCCATAGATCTTTCCAGATTTTTTCAAATGTATTTGAAACATTTCACAATCTGCTCCTGCAACTTTAGCAATGGGAGCTGTAGGGTACAGTTGGGGTGGGACACCACTCTGTTTGTGCACAAACAGACGTGTGAATCAGAGCTCAGACTGAGGGTGAAAATTTGGCTCTCCAGATGATATTGAGGAGAATTTCAAGCGTGGAAGTCAAGAAGTTCATCACATGGAGCCATTATACTCTACTTGAGTTGAATGCTGTAAGTGCAACAGAACATTAAAACAGAACTCATCATCAGGTGTGGACGTGCATGTAAGTTTCCCTGGAAGAGTATTCTTCATAATATGAGATTGCTTGGGATCCAATTACTTTAATGTCCCTTATCCTCACTTTTCATGCAAAACACCTGCTAATAACACAGCAGTAATATCACTCTCAAGGACACCGTTGTATTAAGGGTGAAGAACATGTATATATTTATGAGGTGTAGACACCTTTTCATGTGATAGTGTTCCACCAGGGCTATATTCATCTCTATTAGCTTTGAAGGCTAATTCAGTAGCAATTTTTTCACCAATATGACTACTTCAAAGGAACCAGAAGTAGATGTTTTTAAGACACAGATTTTTAAAGTAATTTAAGCACCTGTGTGGCATCATTAAAAACATTGTAAAACCCCTTTTTTTCATAATTAATTTCTGAATGCATTTAGTGCAATATTTTGATGTTGTCAGTCTGCATTGTGGTTGAATACCACTGTCATATCCCTTATTACAGAAATATGGATCAGACTTTGAGGATTTACAAATGTGAGAAGTACAGTGTGGTTAGGGTGGAATCAGCAAAGGCTATCCTTCTTTACCTTTTTGTGTGGATTTGTGAAGTGTATTACCCTAATCTGAAAAAAGACACCTTTGTCTTGGAATAATAAGGTCTGAATAAGGCATTATTGTTATCACACTCTAAATTTATACTGTGGTGATTTTATATTAACTTTCTTAGTTTCCTTATGTATGCAAGCTCTGTATGGGAACATAATTGTGAAAGCATAACTCTCTCTTTTTATAGATAACAGCAAAATTGTGATTTTGGGAAATGAATTTAAATTAAAAATATTTGGAAGTATGTTTAAAACTATATAAAAATAGATGCTAAATAGTATGCTTTACAATAAACTCTTTTAAAATATAAGCAATGATTCACCAATGGTATTATAATAATTAAAGCTAATATTACTGAAGATAAGCAGAGAGATAAAAATACTTTTTTTTTTTTTTTTTTAGTGCTCTGTGACTGTCAAGAAACACCAGTGTTGGTGTAGGATTTCTGAAACAGATTTCCAGCTGGAATCTGCAATTTAGGCTCTTGTTTCTGCTTTAAGACATTTTCTTTCAGTGCCCCTCACCTAAATTCTGCCCTTCCTTCCACCACTTATTTACTATGACCTGGATTTTAATAGCAAGAGAACTATGACTACACTGTTTTCAGATTACCTGAAACTGAGATCATGTCTAGTACCTAATAAATCCTCCCTCTCATTGCTAATATTGTGTGGCCACATGGTGCCTTAGAACATCTTAGTCAAAGTACATAAAGGGTAAAAATGGACAGACTTTTCCATCAATGTTCTCTACAAGAAAGGTCTTTGGTTTCTGAGTCTGTGAGCTGTTTGGCTTTCCTGTTCTTGAAGGACATGCCCAGAGCAGGGAGGGTGCTCACAGGAAGCAGCAGGAACTGAAACAATGGGCTGAAGCAGAGCTGGGAGGTTTGGTGCTGAAGGGCAGATGATCATGGAAAAACTAAAGGGCACTGTGATAGGATGGAACATCGGCACTCCAATAAACTAAACCACCACATATATGGGATTTCCTGTTATTTGGCCTTTCTGAGTGGAGGAACTTTTTCCAAAGACATGTAAACAGTGTTTCAGAGATGGATACTATCAACAAAACCTAATTAAATATAAATGCATAGCATAACTTAAGGTAGGCATACTGGATGAATTTCAGACATTTGTAAGACAGGAGTAAAGATGCACCTGTGCAAAACTTTACCTGAAATCTTTCAGCAGCAGATTCTGCACAGAATGTTTCATCCACACATCTCTGGATCTGCAAATAGTAACCAAAAGTTCTCCACTATACATGCTGGGGCAGGAATGACGCACATTGTCTCGATCTCTATTGTTACAATTTCATTCAGATGCTTTCACATAATTACATTACGTTACCGTTGTTTTCATATTTTGAATGTAATTATCTATGCTCCATTTTTTTAATGAATATGATGTACATTGAACTTCTTGTATAGGCTTTCATGAGGCAGGGACCATTAAGATGTAGTTTTATAACTCAGTCCTAAAAAGCACATTAAATATATCAGGGCAAAAAGCCCCTTTTGGTGTGCCCTCTTTCAAGTTTTTTTTTGCACATTTTACACACAGATTTTACATCTGTGCATGTTTGAATGTTGACGAGAGTAAGTTGGGACTCCTTGTTTCTGTTTAGTCTGGCGTAAGCAAATTTCCTGCTTCATGTTTTGCAAATACCACCAATCTATTTACATCAATCATGGTTAAGAAATTGGATACATGTGTATCTACATTGCATTCTGCATATACTGCAATCATTAGAGAAATATTTTAGCACAAAATAGAACAGATTATGAATGCTTTTTCATCAGAATCTCAAAGTGGGAATTTAGACATAATTATGTTTTGTACTATCAGTAACACACAATTGTATCATTTAAGTACAGACTAAATTTTGAAGTGAAGGCAAATCAGAGCTATCATAATTTATGATGTGAATATGAAGTAGTCAGCAAGCCCATGCAAGTACACACAGCAAAGGAAAACAGCTACTTTTCATACATGAGTCAAGAGTGGCAAGTATTGCTTTACTCCAATACCAATTAGTTTACTCCTAAGTTAATTTCAGAATCATAGAATCATCAAGCTTGGAAGAGACAAAGATCCTTGAGTCCAGCTGTCAACCAGCACTCCCATTAGTTTTGATAAAAACACATTTGAACAGACAACTGAATTATTTTTCAAGCCCACATAAGAAGTGGCAAATAGTACATGCATTCAACATTTTAAAGTCAATTACTTGCTAACAATGAAAAAAAGTTAGTCTTGAAACACGACATGTATCCCAGTCTTTCATCAAAAGAGTGGGAGGTAGGTAAAGGAACTACAACTGCACAGAGGAAAATCTGTCATACTCAGTAATCTGAGACTATGTTTTTTAGCTACAAGTGTAGTAGAGAGATTAATTACTTTTCTGCTTCCTGAACTAATCAACCTAGAAGTGATTTCTTAGAACAGACAGCAGAAGAGAGTGATCCATTCCATTTTCTTCCAGTAACCCTGTCCAAAAATCTTGACTGTACAGTCAAAACTTGGGAAGAGATGTGCAGGACCACATACAATGGAAAACCACACAAGAGCATTATGACATTTATCGTACCTGAGAGAATACAAAACCTCTATCTGAACCTCGTCAAAGGGGGAACAAATACTGTTTGCAATAATATGAACCAAGTTTCCCAAACATCAGGGTGTATAGAGGTACCATCAAAGCCAGCAAAACACCCCATGAAAAAGTGTATTTGTTATTTCAGGTCAAGGCTTTGTTGCCATTTCTATTGTGATTTTACAATAGGAAGAGTAAATGTAGGAGTGGATAGAGTCATTCATTAAATGTATATGCATGTTCACATGGGAATGGAGTATCTTGTCCAGTAAAGGAAATCAAATACCACTAGAAAGTTATTATAAAAAGTAGTTATTGTGCCGCTGTCTACTGAACTGTCTGAAGGTTTGGAAAATTACATTTTGTTTATAATTTTTCAAAGGTACCTGATCCTTTTTGTGTCATGTAAGCATTACATATGCAGGTAGGTAAAAATTTCCTTTATCATCACCAAAACAGTGTTGAGTGTGAGTTGGCTGTTTGCCTATGTGCTACATTATCTACATTTCAATAGAATATGGTTAAATTCTGCTTTCAGGCAGGGGAATAATATCTGTGACCTTCGAGCCCCAGGTCCTGTTCTGCTGAAACATCCTTCTCTTGGCAGTTCTCATGTGCTCCTCCTGTTAACCCTTCCCACAGCAAGCCTGTGGGCATGGCTTGCATGGCTTCTGCATTTACATAATTCATAGAATTCACATAATAACTAGTTTGGAAGAGATTTTTAGTCATCGAGTCCAACCCACGCCCTAACACCTCAACAAGATCATGGCACTGAGTGCCACATCCAATCTTTTTTTCAACACATCCAGGGATGGTGATTCCACCACTGCCCTGGGCAGGCCATTCCAGAACATCATCACTCTTTCCATTAAAAACTTCTTCCTAATGTCCAACCTGTATTTCCCTTGATGCCGCTTGAGACTGTGTGTCCAAAGACATGTAAACAGTGCCTCATGTTCTCAATTCTCTTTAAGACTTTTAACAGGTAAGTCCACAAAAATAGAAGTATCAGAAATACTGTGAAGAACTATTAAAAATCTCTGTGAATTACAAGCCTGTATATAAAAGGATGTTGGGCATTTTGGTGCTATGTCAAAAAGATGTATTACCCTTAGAAGCAATAATTCTTCTAACCACTTATACAAAATTTATCTTTTTTTTTTCTTTACCTCAGGAAAATCAGAAGCAAAACAACTGAGCAGAAATCCTGGACACACTATAGCTCTCATTATAGGTGGTTCCAGCCTAGGATGGGAAATGTGCAACTGGGTTAAAGTGTTTGTCACACCATTGAATAAATTGCACTACTCTGAATGAAAGAAAAATAGAAGCACAAATAAAAATGTTAAGGGTAATTTGATTACTAATGAGACTCAATGCTCCTGCCATCTGATGGTTCTGGGACCATTTGGGTGGTCTTCAGCTTAGCCTTGGGTTTAGAACTCCAAGTTATTTAAAAAGTCATTATCATAACAGAGTGGGGTCCTTGGATGACAAAGAATCTAGGCTGAATAACTAGAGATTTATATTACTTTAACTAATGATTAATGAAAAGTCAGTGTCTGAGCTTATAACTAAGACAAGTCCTTAATTAAACAACAGGTTAGCTAACACACATCAGAAGAAAGAGGCTCTGTGAAAGAATGAAACCATGCTTTCACTATGGCTGATTAATATGTACCCAGCTGATTGCCAAAATATTTACTGGAAAGCTTCAGGAGTATCTCAATTCAGCAAAAGCCTTGAAGGGAAAGATTTCCTTATAAGGATGATTGGAAGAATATTGATATTTATATCAATAAGGATATTTATATCAATAAAGGATAAGGACCATATATATCTTTTTATACTATTCAGATATTTGCTGAATATCCAATATGCCTAACTTAAATTGAAATAGTATATCTGTACAGCTGTAAAGTCCTAGTATCTTAGAAACTATTTTATATATTTGTTGATTTTTCATTTTTCATGTGTTCTGTCCAGCTTTGCCTGTGTCAATTTATACAAATCAGGTTTCTTTTATCCTTCAGCAACAACAAAGTCATTAGTAAGGCTTATAATATAAAGTTGTTTTCTGTTGCTGTCATTATTGGTGATGAGGTATGAAACATTTCCAGTGAACCTAAAATGCCAAGAGCAGCAAACAGCTTAGTTAGATTTTTTTTCAAGCTAGACTACTGTAATTCTCTCTCAACTGCTAGTTTCCCCATGGGCAAATACAACACCTACTAGTGGTGCAAAATTCTGACTTTTTTTTTTTCTCATAGAGTATCTCACTAGAAATTACCACTTGCACATTTAATCTGCTCTGTTTTATTCAAAGTCCATAATTTACAAACAGATTTTTACTACCATTTGCCTGAGATCTGTTCCCAAAAATAGATTGCTGACCCTGCCTTGTGAATATTGCATTTTATCCTCAGGTTACTTGTTCTCACATAGTCATTTTATTTTCTTCTTCCCCTGGACTCCTCTGGGTTATCTCTGTTCAGCTGATGAAAGACATAAAATAGATTGAAAACCAATGCCCAACGAGAAATTTGTTCTCCAGTCTCAGAAACACGCAAGAGTAGGCTGTAGTCATTGTAACTGCAGTTGGGAATGCTTTTCAGTTCTTTCTAATTGCTGTCCTAGGACCTTCCTCCAACATCATATTGGGCTAGGGATACATACTAAGAATTAATTGCTAGTATTGCATGCCTGTTTAATTTTAAGCATAAGCTAGATGAATTTGTATTGAATATTTGCATCATGGCAGAGGCTGCTGGTTGCATGTGGTATCTGAAGAAGTTTAAAGTACTTATCTTGAGAGGTGCCAGCAAGGTACTCCTGCTGAGCTTCCCTCTGGCTAATGATGTGAAGGTGTTTTCTGTTCTTGGAGGCCTGGGGAGAGAGCTGTGGCACAGCCTGAATTCTGAACTCATTGTGGTTGACCACTGGGTAACCAGCTGGCTTGAAACCATCTCTGGCACATCCACATGAATTCTGCCTAGGAAAAGTATGGTGGAGACCCACCCTTGCTTTAGAGTAAATTATTTGATCGTAAGGAAACAAACTCAGGAAAGAAAACAGGTTTGGTTGTCTTGCTATGTCACACAGAAGGAAATATTATTAAGGACATCATCCAAGTAGAAAACTGGTCTAATGAATGATTTAAAAAAACATATTTTCTGTATAGATAGATTAAAAGTGTCGAGTCTTGATCAGTTGCTTGGATATCTATGACTGTATCCGTGGGTCCAAGACATCATCTGTCAGGCTCAGATAAGGACACAAATTTTATTTATCAGCTGTCATAGTTTAAATTTGCAACCTTTTTCTCCCTTTAATTCAAAGGGTAAAATACTTGCATTGCTCCCAGAGGGTAAAAATCTCTCTAAAATTTGCAAACCTAAAGTAAATTTCAAACATATGTTTTCTGAACTCATTACACTGTTCTCTGGTACCCAGGCTCATAGCACATTTCTTTTTCAAACCAGACAAGTGGGACTCCATGTATAAATATTTTGTTTGAGAGTGTAAATCTTGAAGATTAAAAAAAAAGAAAAAAAGACCTGCCAAAGGAAGTGTACAGACCAGTATTGTCCCAGCTGAGCTATAAAAAAAGTCCTTCAAATGTTTGATTCTGGAAATGTGCATGTTTCTGCAAACCTCCCTTTCCTTGCCCCTGTTCTTTCCTTACCCCCTCCTCTCTGCTAGGTTTCTATAAATCTAAAAGCCAAATATTCAATTTATGTAATGAGCTTCATATGCAAAAGGTAAGAAATTGCCCTTTCAGATATATAATTGATAAAAATGTACTTGAAAAAATTTATTGGGGAAAAAATTAATATGTTACCTGCTTTCTGTTTACTATTGGCATTTTGTGCCCTTTTTATTCTCATTGTATGTCCATTTCATCATTTATGACACAAAGAGATTGGTTTCTTTACTCTGAAAAAACCCCCTGCCAATGAGAGGGAGCTCATTTTGAAGTAATTGGTTAAAATCTAGTAATGAAAACAGGGAAATGGTTTTGATTTTCATTATACTTAAGGTCATTCCCAGGTCACATTTGACACAGATTCAATGTTCATATAAATTTAATAAATTCTGTAAAGGAAATTCAAGTAACAGCTGCGAAAAAAATGTGATTAATAGGAGCCAAAATAAGTGTCACTTTGAAATTTGCCAACTGCTGATGGATAGTTAAATGAATAAAACTATAACGTCTCTACCAGCTTTCAAGAGCAGAAAGCCCTGAGAAATCAGTCACTTAGGTGATAGGAACTTTGCATGCTAGCAAAGTTACACTGTTCATTTTATATCAGATTTCCTACTCAGGGTTTAAATCATACTGTGAGTTATTTCATCACACTCCTGGTCTTTTGATAACAGTATAGTGATAAATTTATGTTAAATAGTTCTTTTGCCACAGTAACTGATTTTCAAAAAATACTTCAAATACACTCCTTAACCTATGGATTCAAAGGAGGTATTAATCTTCTTGTAACACTATTCAGCCTTCATCTTAAAAAAAAAAATCCCTTAAAGATGTTTCCTACATTTCCAGGTGCCTCTGTGCTGTGGTATGCTGGTGTCCAGGAACCAGAGGCAGGGACTCTGCCGTAGCTGAATCCCCATGAATATTGTTATCCCTGGAGGACAGTAAGGAGCTGAGAGGCACATGATCCACCACTGTTACAGGCACAATCAGCATAAAGGTACTTAATGCCAACCTCACTTGTATAAGAGAGAAATAACTACATTCATATAATCTTTCAAGTGCAAATGTATTTATATCCTTTTATTTGTATAAGTCAAGACTTTAATAAATGTTATATCAGTATATTTAAAATAGCAAGATGTCTCCTCACCAGTTTTAGAGCTTTTCAGCTACAGTTTAGATCTAGTAATATATTCTGAGCCATTCAGAGTCAAGAGAAATTTCAAAGAGAAATTAGAAGAAATATCAATACTTCAGAGGAATTGGACTAAAGAATTAAAGCTCTAGTACTGTAGCTTCTACGTAAATCCTCTCCAGATACATTGCTTAAATTGGTTGTAGGTGAATAGAAAAGCTTAAGCAAAAAGCAATGGTGAGTTGTTGGGGATGCTGTTGCTGTAATAAAAATAGCATTTATAGTAGTAAAATCTGTTTGAATTTAATTTCC
This sequence comes from Leptocoma aspasia, assembly GCA_013399835.1. NCBI lineage: Eukaryota > Metazoa > Chordata > Aves > Passeriformes > Nectariniidae > Leptocoma > Leptocoma aspasia. Next base: position 973,989 of record VXAX01001526.1, on the reverse strand, counting down.
TTGTGTTTTATTACTTTTGTGGTTATCAACTGTTACAAGCAGCAAGATTCTAGTTAGAAGTGTATCATGTGATTGACACTTGTCAAGACATGAAAAGCCATTCAGCTGCAGATGAACTATCCTTAGTTCCACTAATGTAAATGCATGTGTGTGCAAACTGTAGTGACCCCAGTATGCTTTTCTCAAGGAATCAATAATGTTACCAGAAGTGCCCTCAGGGCCCCAGCATGTGTTTATAATATGCATACTTCCAGCTGAAATCAGCATCTGAATTACTGAAATATGCTGCATTATATCCTCAGATAAGTAAATCAGCATAACTCCACTAAAGTCAACCCAGGAAAGCTGATTTGCAGCAGCAGAAGACCCAGCTTGCTGTAGTTATCCTGTTGCATTCTGCTTATTAACCCATTGGTACACCATATTTTGTCTTTAGCTTCAGAAACAGATTTTTCAGGGGATGAATGGGCTTGTACCCATGAAAAGGAAAATCAGAAATCTTGAAGAGTAATTGACTGACTTCACAAGATGAGTAAGAGAGGTCAGTAAGGCTTCATGACTAGTAGCAGGCAGTACAGCCCAGCAGGAGAGGATTGGAGAACAAAACTCCTGAATTTGTTTCAGTGAGCTGTTTTGGAGCAGGTCTAATCTGATATTGTGAACTGAGTGAGCATGTGAATCACATTTGTGCTATCTTGGATTATCTCTTCCAGTTGATTTGCCCTTGAAAGAAAACCAGTTCTCCTGGTTGCATCCTGAGGCTGCTCAGAGAAGTGAACCAAAGCACAGTGGCTGGGGCTGAGGGAGGTGTGTGCTTCCTAAGCTCTTCAACAAGTCAAATTAAAATGTCAGTGTAGACTCGCTCTGAACTCCCAGTCATTGCTTTATTTTTTTTCATTTTTCTTTTTCCTCCCCTTCTCTCTGTTTTATTATCATGATTTAATAAAACACAATTGTACTACATTTAGAATGACAGCTGACTCCATCGGGGACTTGACCCTGTCCTCTTAGAATTGCAATATTCACCATGAAATAAGTGGCAGCTGATATGACTCTGGAAGGAACCTAGGGCTACACAGAGGGACTGTTTGCTGCAGGAGCTCATATCAGTATTTTGTGGCTTGACAGAATCTGTTCTTTTTACCTTACAGAAATACTATCTGTATTTGCTATACCATTAAAAATGTATTAACTAGGATCTGTCTGAAATATGACGAATTTATGGATGAAGACAGTGGAATGTATGAAATATTTCAGTGAAAGTGCACTCAACATGATAGAAAAAGCATTTGATATTTGGGCATATTATATAGTCACCTCCTTATAGTTCTCTCTAATTTGGGTTTCAGATCCTTGTAAAAAAGTATATGCTTAGCTGGAAAAGCTTTCTTTTCCTGCAAAGTAGGTACAGCACACAGTGTGTTCTTCATGAGCTACTTACACCTCTTAGGAGAGGATCTTAGCAGTGGAATATATTGCCATGATTAAACTGTACCACCAGTGATGGCTGGGGACTATGTCCATGTGTTTGGAGTACCACTGGAGATGCTAGTCTGGAGAAGAACTATGACACATGTATTCTTCTGGGCAAACCATTTGGGCATTTACCCAGCTGCTTCAGTGAGTTTGAGAGCTCATAGGAGGCTTGACACTGCTGTGGCCAGTATTACAAGCAGTACTAGCAACACTATTGCAGTATCTTAATTAGTGTGATTACACTAATTCAGGCTTTCCAAGGCGACCAGTCCCACCTGGCCTGTGTCTGTGTGGTTTGGAGTGGCCACAACGTGATACAATTCATGTCCTGTTCCAAGTGTTACCTCAGCATCTCATCTCAATATTTGCACTGCTGACAGCATGAGACAGCTTTGTCTGTGGGCTCCCAAGACCTGTCTCCATGTCTGAGCCTGTGACTGAAGCTATCCTACTCCTGAATACTGACTGCAGCTTATCCATAGCCCATGCCTCTGACTGTAGAAGAGAAAAGAGAAAAAACCACACACACTTTGTGCCATTTCATAAGTCAAACTAATTATTATGAAATGATGTCTCATAACTAGCTTTGCTTTTTAAAACTCAACCTGCTTGACAACTACTCATTTAATTTTCTGTGGAAATCAAGGTAATAACACTTTCGGTTCCTGTGATGCTGCACTCTTCTGAAGTTATGTCACTGTAGAACTTCTTAAAAGTCTCAAAATATGCAATCATGAACTAAGTGACTGCACAATAGTTGATTCTAAGATAAAATATGCTCTGTTTTTATCTGCCTATGGAAAGTGCACTCAAATTTATTAGGAGAAACATCAAAGCAGAGATGGACTGAATTAGATTTTACATATCAATAGATATCAGCTAATGGCATTTTTCTTCAACCTATTTTCCTATTGAATTCAATGTCAATGGGATCAGGATTTGGTTGAATTTCCCTCTTTAATCTATTCATTGTAAATCATACAGAGGACAAAGGAATTTGCATGTCCATGCACAGTAGCCCATGTTATAGTAGAAGACTGAATGATTGTTGCATACTGGCTAAATGCACTGTCTGTGAGAGATCATGCCAAATGCAAAGTGAAAGTATAACTGAGACCACTGTGAATAGGATTTTCAAATGGCCAGTCACAGTGTGGCTTCATCTTCCAATTTCAACTATATGGCGTTTTGAAATGTCATAAACATATATTAAATGCAGTTTAATTTAAAAGATGTAGCTCTTTACACAGACATAAATATGCATTTCATAAAAGCAATCATCTTTTGTCCTCTTTGGTCTCCTGACAATTATCTTGGAGATTCTGAGAGTTTCCCATGAAGCGGTGTTTCTCATGGGCTCTGACTTTGCAAAGCATTCAAATGTCTTGCTGAACTGAAGCTTTCAGAGGAAACTTCAGGCTATTGGAATTGTGGTGGTCAGAGAGTGGTGAAAATAAGAAAGATTTTTCATTTTATAACCTTGACACAAAAGCTGCAGTGCAAGAACCTACACCTGTATCTAGGCATTTGATGCTCATAAAAGGTATGAAAGAGCAATCCATGAAATAAGTGAACCCATGTCCATGTGGTCTTGCCAAGAGATGGCAGACTGCATGGGGTTTGTAAATCTAATTATGGTGTAAATAACTACTTGGGGCTGATATTGCCATCAGCATGTTTTATAATATAAGCATTTGTAAATAACAAATGTTTTAGGTCCTATCAGGTTTAGATTTATCACTAGTCCCAATGTCTGCAGTGTAGGCTGTTGAGGGAATTGGTAAAGCTGTATTAATTGTGGTGCTTCATATTGAGTGCTCTTCCAAAGTCTCCTTTTATCATACTTTAAAAATAATTCCCTTGTTTAACAAAGATACTACCAGTGCTCTTTTATTCTGTTCAATTATGTGGAGCACATTTTTTTCCCCTCCTTTTTTTCAAGGGGGTTAATCTTCAGGGATGAAACAGATTACCAGCTTTTGAACCAATTTAAGTAGAATCTCCAGAAACAAAGCCAGGACAAATAATTATTGGCAGTTCGCAGAAGGTATTCTGTGCCCACAGCTCTGCAGGATGCCATTAAAGTCAGTTCACTTGTCTTAATGGGAAACACCTGTAATCTGGAACACAAGAGGAAAAATCAAACTAACTGTGCTGGAGACATTGAAAATAAACTGAGAATAAAATCTTCCCTCATGTCCCTCCTCTTCCTTCTTTCATCTGCACTCTGGAGTCCCCAGACTGTCACTAGTATCCCTCCCTTCTTTTAAAAGAAATTTGAAAGCCTGTCTTGAAAATTATATTCCTTCATAGACACTGAAGGATATCAAGTAATTTCAGTTGCAATATTAAATCAGAAGAAAACTTACTACAAACAAAAACATGTTTCATAAAGGCTCAGTTGGAACTAGCTACTAAAGTGAATGCAAACCATCTGAAAATGTTTCTCATAAATAATGGCTTAAAACATTAAAAATATATCGGTCTGTAAAATTCCAAGATTTTTTCCTTTTCTGTTGCTCTCTGAATATATGTTTCAGATAATGCATTTCTCTGGCTATTTTCACAGGTTACTGATAAATAATAGGCAAGAAATATGCCCTTGATATTCACACACAACACAAATTTATGTAATTTTCATAATTTCATTTGGAATATCCAGCTGCATAACAATCATATTTAAGTGTAAATGTAGAATTATGTCACTGGATTGGAAAGTAATTCACATAATGTCACAGTTTGAATTAGAAAGGCTAGCAGAAATTCAGGAACAAATTTTAATTGAGGCAGTCCCTGGTGAAAAAAGAACATGCAGGTTGTTTGGCTGTTTTTATGAATGCATCCATGAACAGTTTCGATCTTTTCCCTCTCTATTACTTTTAATTTTATCTTTTCAACAGACATATCAGGAAGAAGAAATCAGAGAGAATAAAATTTGGTTTTAAACATTTTCATTTACAGAGAAGAGGCCATGACATGGGAAGATGTTGAAAGAAGGCAATTCCTCAGCCCCAAATTTTTAGGGTCTAAAAATACACCAGACTGTGAGAACTACCAGCTAAATTTGCGAAGTGGTACAAGTTTAAAAATTTCACAGCACATAAAAAGACGTCTTTTCTACCTTAAAGGCTGGTGGATGTTGTACTAGCTTCAGAGTAAAGCTACTGTGGTAACCTGGATACTTTGAATATGCATTCACAGCATAGAAATAATATGAAAACTGCCTTTCATCTGATTTTTTCATGTGTCCAGGAAACAGATTTATTCCCTTTTTTAAAATACTAACAGGAACTGTTTCTGAATTCAGAAATTATTTTAATCAATCTTCCCCTATCCAAGGTGACCGTTTTATTGTATTGATAACTTAAAAAACCCCAAACAATAAATCTGAAAGACAACCAGCACAAGAATGGCATGAACAGGGAAACTAATTCTTAAATACATAAAGATACCCAAATTCCAAAGAATATAGGGATCCCTGAAGGTATCCTGTGCAGCTGGAATGCCTTGTAGTCAAAGGGATTTCCTTTTCAGTATTATTCACTGTACCTCATTGTTGAAAGAATTTTCCTTTTATTATAGGACTACAAACAAAGGGATCAGTGTTCCACGTTGCTCTTTTATAGAGCTTTGAGCTTTTTTAGGCCAGAAGGCAGGCTGCAGTGTAGCTTGTTCATTGTCTGATACACCCCATCCTGTCCAGGGAGCTGCTGCCAGGATGTTCTAGGTTACCCAACACCACTGCATCCCCAGGCTCATGGTGTCCTGTACATAGTGCCCTGAGGCTGTTTTGGCTTGCCTTTTCTTCCCTGTGCCCCCAGTCAGCATGGGAGCTGAACTGGTTAACAGGATAACACTGCTGCCCATAACTAATACAGAAAACGCCTCTCAAATAGAGAAGCAGGGCTTAATGTGAATGCAACCATTCTCTGTGTTGTACAGCTCCCCCTCACCTCTTTCCATCTTCATCCCATCTCTCTGTGTCCCAACTCACAGTGATCTAACCTGAAACTGCAGTGTCTGCAGGGAGAAGAGGTGCAAGGTATCTTTCCCACATCAGATACCATCAGCCTGATCTATGGCAATGTCACAAAGTACACCTCAAAGAGGTAAGGACTGTTCTGGGACAGCCCTCTGCACTTGGTGGGCCAGCCTGAATGCCGTAACCAACCAATTTTGCATAAGGATTTATATGGGCCTGGGCAGAGAGTAGTAAGACAACTCTGGGAAATGGGGAATGTGTCCTGTAGAAATCTGTTTAATTCAGTAGTAATATTTCAAATCTTGTTGTGGTGCAGTTTGTTCTATTTCAGGCAAAACCTGATATTGCTTTGCAAACCTTTGTGGAGGGCTGTGGCAGTATGAGTTAGGTCTCCTTAGTGTCAACACTCCTATTCCATTAGGTATCCCATGTTTGCAATGTCCACATGGTCCAAGAGAAAACCCAAATATCTTGTACTGCTCCAGGGCCACAAGAACACAAGATCTGGTCTCTGAGGGCTGCCTCAGGAATCAGATATTTGCTTTCACCTTACTTCTGTAGGGATGTTTTGTCTTGACCATTAAACAAAGTCTTTGCTAAGAAAAGGTTTATGCTACTTGCCCCCTGAAGTGTTTCCTTAATGTTTAAAAATCTTTCCCTCTCACATCAGCACATACACAAATCAGTTCTGCTTGTAGGTGCCCTCCAGGGATATTGCCTTTGAAACAACAGTCTCAGGATGGAGCCAACAATCTCCTCGAGTGCACCTTAATCTTAGGCACCATTCCATTCTGTGCATGTGTTTTGGTGACTGAATCTAAAGGGCAGTCATGTTCTTTGTGCCCTTTGGGGCTTCCAAATATGGCCCAAAGGCCCTGGAGAAAATGATGGAAAAAGTCTGTAGCTTAGAAGCCAAATGCCTTGATGCAGTCAGTCTCCGTTTGCTACTAACACAGAGGATTATGGCAAAAAATGACACACTTTTCATCATGATATAGTGAGATCGTTGTGTTTTGATGGATGTCCTGGTTTCAGCCAGGAGAGGGTTAATTTTTTTTCCAATATTCAGGACCCAAATGTTATTTGATACCACTTCATGTCATTGGCAGGAGCACTGAAAAGAGACTCTCTCCCTGAGGAAAAGGGTGTTCCTTCTGGTGGAGAAAATGTGGCTGCAGAATAGTCCAGTATTTGCTCATTGTCGAGGTCTTTTCTTGTATAAATCATTGTTTTTTCTCATACCTTTTGTTACTAAGATTGTTGCTGTTACTGTTCATTCTCTTATCTCGTTTGTTTTTACCAGTAAATTGTTCTTAACCCTTGATCTTTGTCTTTTGTGCCTCCAGATGGATGGGGAGGGAGAGGGAGCAACATAGTTTTAGTGGGAGCACTAAATTGGAGTCCATTCCTAAACCATGACAATGGGGCAGCCAAGTGAGGACAACACTGGGAGTATTTTATGAGGCACCTGCAAAAACAGAGTAGGATAATGATCCTGGTGAAGTATGCAGTATGGCTGTACCTGGATCAGCTGGGGACAAATTTATGGCCCTTATTTTCAATGTTTCCTGGGATGGAGGCATGAAATTTCATTTCCAGCTTTATCTCTAACATGATCTCACAGGCAGGGAGATGCTTCCTGCTCCCTCCTGCAGATAGGGAACAAGAACAAAACTTGTTCATTTGAGAACCAGAGTGAGCTGTATATTCAGTTTTCATCAGGTCATTTCAGTGGTACCTGCCCTTTCTTTTCTACAGCCTCTCTCTTTTCTCCTAGGAAGTACAAAGGTGTAGAGCCAAAGCCTGCACAGTGCTGAGAATGCAGGAATGCTGCAGTGGGCGTTTCAGAAACCACATGATATTGCTCGTGTAGGACAAGCTGTTGCTGTAATGTAAGACCCTTCAACTCTTATTGATGCTTATGGTTTACTTTTGTAAATGGTCAGCACCTTGTAAAACTACCCTCAGATCTCTAACACCTATTGTGCCAGGGTCACCTTACCCTGCAGCTCTATTTTTTTTTTTTTTTTTAGGAGGAGGGGAAGGGTGAAGTGAAGGAAAGGAAGAGTACTATAAGCAAGAGGAGGCTGGACACAATCTGTCAGATCCTGCTACTTCTGAGCAATCAGAATTGAAAGTGTGAGGAGAAACTTAGCTGTGACACAAATTAGGTTTATCACAGTAAGTTCATCGGAGTTGCACAGACAAAAATGCAGTGTGGAGGAGTGGACCGTTGCATAAATATTACCTGAATGTAAAGAGTTTTTATAAAGTTTTTGTGAAAACTCTGGAGAAAATATTTAAGAAATTCTAATCCATGTAACAGATTAACATATCATTTTGAATTAATTATCATTGCAAATATAGGATAGGTGGCATAACTACAATTAATTTCAAGATAGCTGAAATTTATCCTGCTCCTGAAAGTCTCACTGAACCATGGTCCACCTTTAAATCAATAATAAAGAGACATGGCCTTAACCCTGATTCCCCTCCCCATATGGTGCATGTTCACAACTTCTACAGAGGGCAACACAGAGCAGTAATTTGTGTAAATGAGCAGCCATGCTTAGCACCTCTGTGCATTTTAATCAGCTGAAAATGCCACCTTGCTTGTACATTTGGACAGAAAATAGTTCTTAGCCAGAAAAGGGTAGCAGATCATGCCAAAAGGAGCTATTGTGTGTAAAAACATTTTAACTTCTATAGGAATTAAGAATAAATAGTGAATTTTCTAATTTGCAGCAAGATCTTTTCAAAACATGATAAAAAGGAAAACCAAAAGAGTAATTTTATGAAAAATATTTTTATTTGTTTCAAAACCTTCCATTCAGGATTTGACATTTTGTATTTCCTAGTATGATATAGTGAAAATGAAAAACAGAAATATTTCTCTCAAAAAATCCTGATCAGAAAATTTCAGGAATTTTAAAGCATATGTCACAACTTTTTTGCTCAAAAATTATCCCCAAATGTCAAATTCAACATATTTACGATAAGTGTTTTATTTGACAAACTCTAATCTACTGGCAGATAAAGGTAATTGAGATGTGATGTAAATTAGTACTCAAAGCTAAAGAAAACAAAAGAAAGCAAATATTTAAAGCAGTAAAATCTCAGCAGCTTGAGTTTGACTTAGAAATGGGTAAAATAAAATGCTTTTTGCTTAGATTTTCCCCTTGATATTCTGACTAGGATAGTGTACTGTGGTATTAGACATCTGGGTTAAACTCTAGAGCTTACTGGATTTGATCAAGGCTTTTTCTGTCATTTTAATCTTTTAAAAACACCACCAAACAGATATGGTAAAAGATTATGGAACCTAGTTTATCTGTTAGAGTCTATCCTCTTTTATTAAGATATCCTTACATTTCAAAAGTTGAGCAGATATGTCTCAGAACTTAAAAAAGATTATTCTTATGGTATTTTTAATTGTGATTTTTGATGTCCAACTAAAGAAATTATGAACCATAGAATTCTACTTAGCCAATCTGATCCAATCACAGGGCACACTTGAATTTTCAATAGAGATGTTAAACTCTTGCTCTTCTTAGAAGCAGCATGTGCCAGCTTCAGGCAGAGATTTGAACACTGGCACTGATCCAGGAACAAAGAGGAACTTGAAATGAAGCTGCCACTGAAATACAGGCACAGCTTCTTCAGACGAGATGTCAGCAGCGCTTGCTCTTATGTCTGATAATGAAGTTTTATTTTTCTCAAGTGATGAATTACACGACACATACACATAAGACATTTAACTCTTCCACGAGAGGCAGGCACCTGAAACTGCCAGTGGAAAGAAAGCAATTAACTCAAGGAGTAGCTGTACTATTGGTAAACCACAACTTCTTCCATTGCCACTATAATATAAATTAAGTAGAAGCCTAGCTTATAAACTCACACTATGACCCATACTTTATGTTCCTTTTATGTCTCTTGGGTCTTGATCACAATGAAACTTTCTCAGTCTAAAGCAATTTAATGCAAACATTCCTGGGGAAGGCCATAAAATGTGAGTTTTGCAGTCAGTCTTTTATGGGTATTTTGGATGAATATTGTATACCCAGCAGAAAAAAAGGATGATGAATGTAGACATTACGACATATGTGTGGGGTTTAGCTGAGTCTGTATTTGCCCATGAATATTAACCCTGGTAATTGAGAAAACCTGTCTCTCCACACATCTTGTTCATTTCCACAAAAAGCATGTGCATGGATTTAAGAGAGAATTAATGTCTTGCCTTACTTAATTACAAATTTTCTGGCTATGAGGCTCCCCATGCTAGCTTCTCTGTGAGGGCAATGGACTCAACAGATGCCATGTTACACCTACTAGATGGGGATAAATCTACTTGCTACTAAGCACTAACAATAACACATGGAGATGTAAGTTGTGAATCAAGTTCAGCAGACAGCATGGTTTCCAATTCTTAAGCATTTTGCAGCAAAACTAAAAAGCACCATCAAAGATGTTCACAAGTGGTATCATTGCAAATGTTTACAAAACATGTAAAGAATGGTAAAATATGTGCTTAAAAATGTACTTGTTGAGATCATGAGAGAAATGCATAAAAACACATGGTGTTGAGAGATAGAGTTGGTTTCCTGCACAGTGCACCAAGATATTGTCTTTTTAATTGGTAATGGTGAATTCAGCATTGTTAACAATATTTTTACAGGTCACAGGTCACATGATGTCCTGCCTTTTCTCTGATCAACTTGTCTTTGTGATCCTGTCTGTATGATTTGAGAGTATAAACAAAAATAAATATCAAAAACTGAAAGTACGATGTCTTTAAGATTTTTGTCTTCTTGGACAGATCACAGTCTTTGATTTCTTTGCCTTCAGACATTATAGAAGAAATTATCAATTGAAATGTGATAGACAAAGACCTCCTGAAAGGATTTTTTTAAAGTTTTAAAACAACAGTATCTGAAATGACAGCAGTAATAATAACAGAACACAAATGCTACCATCCTCTACTGTCTCTGGCAAAGTGAAGGGCAGCTGCCCTCTGTGACACCTTTCAGTGCTGCAGCAACAACTACAAAAGTTTCTGTTTCAAAATCTTGGTAAGAACCAATTCAATGAACAGCAGAAATAAATGAGGCTTAAGAGGAAACACAATATTAGCCAATGGCCAGACATAAGGGTCTCTCCAGCTTCTGGTCACAGAAAAATTCTTATTTCAATTCTCTGTTCTGCTTCCTCAATACAGTAATAATCTTATCACTCCATTTACTCTTCACAGCTGGCCTGCAATTCTTGGTTGGTTTTCTGCTGCAATTTAACCTGCTCATATGTGGCTGAGATATTTACTAGAAATCAGAATGTGCCATTTACAGAATGCAGTGCTGTAACTTCAGGGCTGGTGTACTGTGTTTAGTCAGGCATACTTACCTTTGAGGACTACTTTTTTTCATTTGTGAGGCACATTGAGGGAGGCAGTATTTAGAAAAAAGGGCTCAGGTAGGATCAATGCCTGAGTGTGCTTGTCTTACTCTCCTCAGCAGAACCTTCTCTTACCCTACCAATGAATTTTTTATGCTCTGCTGTTGGTATTTTTCTGACCATCATCTAGTGGGATTGGAAATCCTTTCTTCCCACGTAACTGCAGGCCAGTTAGAGATGATTATTTTGTCTTTCCCATATTAGAGCCAAAAGAAGAAAATAATTAGAAATAAATTAAATTCAGATTTCTAGTTGATATCTGTCTGATGCATCAGATGAAGATGTGAGTGCTCATTGACATCTTTTTTTTTTTCCTGAATAGTCTGGAGAAAGGATTTAGAATTACTTAAATTTATCAAAGATAAGAGGCAGGAGTCATTTTTTTGCTCTTTTTGTCCTCCTTTGAAAGAGAAGTTCTAAAAGAGCCAAAACTGGATTTGGAATCACTGGCAGTCCCAGGCAACAGATAGATTGTGCAGGGCAGGCACCTGCCCACTGTGATGCTCACTTCCAGATGAGCCCCAAGTCTGACATGTTTATGACCCAATTATACCACATTTATACATCTCTTGTTCCTTGTCCCTCTAACACAATAGTAGTGCAGTGGCAATATTAAGAAAGCACAGTCCATTAGGGCCAGACTCAAGCACTCTGAAGAGTGACATTACACAACAAAGAGTGCAGATCTCATGACCTGGAGCAATCATGGTGCAGCAGGCAATACTTCCAGCCCAATCTTCCTCTGAACGTGACATACCTCTTTATAGTGTGCTTGAACATAGACATTTAATGCTGAATCATTCATTTGGCATAAAAGCTTAACTGTGCACATTGATTACAAAGATTCACGTAGTTTCACTGGGTGGAAACTGCAAGGTATAGGCCTGGTCAAGTTTCAGGTCATAATGCACTCATTAATAGACAAAGTTAATGAAAATGTCCACTATAGCTGGATAATTCCATATTTTTTCACTACAGCTTTACCTTTATAAAATCAGAGGGCAGTGGTCATCATAAAGTTATGTAATGATAGAAATTGTTAGATGATATAGCTGTGGTAATTATTGTATTCCTACATGTTTAACTAAGTGCTACCTATATGAACAGCTGTTTAAAATACACACAGTCTGAGCAGTAGATTTGAAAATCTGTTGATAAAATTCCTGATCCACCTACAAACAACAAAATAAGACTGGTTGACTTCCATGGGAAAAAAGAATTATTCCGTTCCTCTAGTGGAGGTTCAGACTCTTCACAGAGCTGAATGTCTTTTGTTCAGTGCATGGTGTCAACTGAGGCTGTAAGAGCTTGGCAGAACAGGACCCTAGAAGTACAACGTGCCTTCTTCCAGTACTGTCATAAGATTATTTATTTTAATCTGTAAAATCTTTTAAAAATTGTTGATGTCATATAATATGAATAAAATAAAATCTATGTTTAGGCAGTCTTACAATTAATAGCTCAGTGGGATGTGAAAATCTATTCATCGCAGTTTGCTTGAGTGAATCAACCTGCTTCCTGGATGAAGTTGCTATAACATTGAATGTTGGGGTTTTTTTGTAATGTCTGAAGAGACCTAGTTCCAAACTGTTTAGATTTAAATATAAAATTTTAAGTCTAAGAGAAATGGGCCACTGTAAACATGTCTCTTCTCTTAAAGACACAAAATAGACATAAAGTTATTTAGTATCATGGGGGGAAAGACTTCAACAACTTTCAAAAAGTTATAAGAATTTAAATACTCCATAAAATTTTAATAGAGACTAATTTTAGGTATAACCATTATGATTTGATTTGTTAATTTTCCGGTTTACAGATCAGGTAAAATACAGGGTTGACCAAAATTGTAAAGACTTTTGAAAAACATTTGCAATTTCATTTGACAAATTCATTCCTGCAAAGCCAGCTTTCAACAAAATTCATGCAGTGAGGCCTCTGCACCAGAATTAGGTGGACATTTTTCTCCATTTGTTTGCAAATCAGTTGCCATTCAAGGAGAGACCTAATTTCAATTGCAACATTTTTTCTTTTGTATGTTAACATGACTTACATTAATTTCAGGCATTTCACTGCCGTGTCCATTCAGCACTTGCTATTCAGCCAGAGGCTTAAAAGGACATCCAAGGTCTCAAGAACATCTCTGAGGTACAGACTCCTCTCTCATAGTAGTTTTAGGCTGAGACAAGGTTTTGCTATACCCAGGGGCCCGTGGTTCAAACACTCTCCTGTTTGCTCAAGTAATGAGGTCAAAACATTTTATCAGTAATGAAATTATTCTCTCTTGTGTAACTTGCCTCTAAAACAATGCTCCACAAATGATGCAGTCAAAACTAATATAACTATACATTTTATTAACACCAAAGTCTTCAGCACTGGAATCATGAAATAAAGAGAAATATACAGAAACATTATTAGCACAAGATGTAGGTCACGCTACAGGGTTGTTCTAGAGAAAGATTAATGAGCAGTTCGATTCTGGTACCTAGGTATACAAAGATCACTGGAGAGCTTTTGTCTGCCTCAATCCCAGAGTCTGCCTAGTCTTTAAATGATTAGTTGGACCTTTATTCTGATACAAATTCAATGAACTAAACCCACAGTTGTACCATAGCTGAGCTGGGTACATTCAAGAAGAATGTGAGGAGACAAAAGCTTCTTTAATCCACTATTGCTTCCTGGTTGTGTAGTCTGAACCAGACCAGGAGCTTCTCTGGGTTGTGGGGGGCTTGCACTGACTCCCCAGTCTGTTGCTTTAATGGAAATGGCTCGGGGGGAAAAGTTCCACAGTTTCCCTTTGCCCTCACCCCCTGAGGGCACTCAGGCAGGCATAAGGAGCAGCCCTGCTCTGTCTGAGCAAGCTGGAAAGGGTCTTCATGCCCATCACCTGCTAAGACTGGTGCACTGTTTGGGTCAGGGCTGTCCTAGAAATCCCTGCTCCTGGGCTCCAACATTTTGCAATGCAATACAAATATCCAACTACAGTGTGTACTTATGGCTTTTTTAACCTCTGGCCTTTCAGGACAAAAATGGGGGACAGGAAGTACAACAATGCTAGGGATGAAGTCTGGAAGCCAGGAAAGGCAGAGGTGAGCACTTGCAGTGATATTGGCAAGGACTGTGAAGGCCAACAATGGTAAATATTGCTATATCGAATTTTGTTAAAAATGCTAAGAGTTTATAGTTAATAAACTACTATTTATGATAGTAATCTCAATAAAGTCGTATCCACTCTTTCTATGTGTGTCACTTATGTGTAAACTAGCAGAGATTTTCTGATGAATGCAGTTTCCATAGACCCATATAAAGAGATTAGAATGAAGATATTATCAGATACTCTACAACAAAGGTATGTATTGTATGTATTGTATGTAGGTTCAGAAGATTGACATCATGCACAGCGCTTTAAATACACAACTCCGTGACATGAAGTGGAGGCAGGTAGGCAGCAGTGACAATGAAGAATGATGCACCAGCACAACTCACAAAGCAGGCACCTCTTTGGAAGTGATTTGCTTTCAACATCCTCATCAGAAGCTGGCATTAGTGTCTGCTGAGCTTTCGAAGTGCAGCTATCAAGTGTACTTCTCATCGTTTTTATCCAAGCTGCAACGTGACTGCGGGGCATGTCCCTTTCATTGTGCCTGGATCCTTTGCTGGGTTCCATGGCTGCAGCCTTCCCTTAAGTGTGAATGATTTGCCTCCTGTTCTCCAGTGAGCAAACCAGAGTAGACTTAGAGGCTTGCTCACTTTACCAGTCATTATGCAATTTCCACTCTACTGTAAAGAAGGATTTTGTGAAAAGATACGGAGCAAGCATAGTTCTGAACACACTTCTTTCAGTAGTTCATATGATAAAATCATTGTCATTGAACAGTCTTAGATAATAACAGAGTTTATTAATCATTATAATATATTAATCATATATTTAAATTTCATGGGACATTAAACAAAAAGCCACTCTGCATGAAACAGGCTTTTCAAAAATACTTCAGGGCATATGCAAGCCTCAGTGGAAAAAAATCCTTTTCTGTTCAGATTCTACAGTTCAATGTACTATTTAATTGAATCAGTCAGTCAGAAATACCTTTCTTTAGACTCTTTGATCTACTAGGACAATACTTTGCCATATTAATTCACCTGTTAACCAGAATCTGACATATCATTAACTCCAAAATAAGTACTTAAAAAAATACATTGATCCTTATTCCTTATGCTTTATATGGGGTTTTTTGTTTGTTTGTTTGTTTTTTTGGGTTTGGTTTTTTTTTTTTTTTTGAGGGGAGAGGAAGAGAGGGACAGAGGAGTGCATGGAGTCATGGAATAAACTAGGTTGGAAGGCACCTCCAGAGATCTTGTCCAAAATTCTGCTTAAATCGGAATATGTTGCTCAGGCACTGTTCAGACCAGTTTTGAATATCTGTCAGGATGGAGATTCCACAGACCCTCTGGATTCCTGTTTTTACTGTCCTTATGGTAAAATAATTTCATCTTTATATGAGATTGGAATTTCCTCTGTTCCAACAGATCTGTTGCCTCTTGACATGTTATACATTTCCAACAAGCCTCTGTCCTGTCTTCTGCATCCCTTGCCATTAGGTAGTCAAAGAAAGGTGTCAGATTCCTCTTTAATGCTCCTTTTCTAACACTGAACCAGAACTGCAGCCCTTGCTTGGAATCACTCCAGTCCATCAATACCTAAAGTGGACAGGAAAGACCAAAGCCAGGCAAAGTAGTCTTAGGAATCTCACAAATGCTGAAAGGATAGCTAAGGCTAGTGCAGATCTATTTCTATCTCATTTGGGAATGGCTCCCACATTTCTCCCTGTCTCTGCATCATGCCACAGAGTTGTGCATTGAATGCTAGTCCAAAAATAAGATTGCATTTTTCTCCTTAAGGAGAATTTCATGTTTCGCTGATGTTTCCTCATAGAGCAAGGTAAAAAAAGCACAGAAAACTATTTTTAGATAGAAGCTAGTCCTTTGTCTCTTGTTTTTAATCTGTCCACTGAGCATTTTACAAGCTTTTCATGCTTTGAAATTAGCTTAATATTATATGAAAAATCTCCAGCCTCTGAAAGGCTCTAGGGATTGAGACATCTTACTTAAACAGCAGTGACACTGGGGACATAGAAGACCCGTATAAGTTAAAAATCATCCAATATAGGCCAGCAGAACAAACACTGTGCATTAGAGAAAAAAATGCTCCAAGCCATGCAAAGCCTTCTAGATTTGTGTGATGTAGACTTGCAGTCCTGAAGGTATTTTGACTATGCCATGGGCGTGATGCTCAGACAGCTAAAGTTTCTTGGCAGTGGAGCCAGGCTTCAAATCCATGCAGTCTGGAGATGAAAGCTGCAACCACAAACCTGGTCATATGCTTAGGAAGCCAACGGGTTTGTATAATTTCAAGTAGATACCACCTTAATTCTTTCTCACATGCCTCTGGCATAGAAATTGGTGTCACCTACACTATCTTAGTAGGCCAGGCAAAATCAATCTGACTTTTTTCATTTGTTCAGTTCTGACTCCCAAACCTTTTCAACAGCCTTCCATTTGGACACTTTTTCTCTTTGTATGTGACCATTTACTTGTCTTCTGCCATTCTAGAGAATAGATCCCAAAAGACCTCTGTCACAATGACAATGCAACAAGCTGCTTTACTGGGCAGATTTCTGGTTCCATTTTTGTGACACTCTGACCATCCATCAACCTCATAGTTTATCCACCTGGGAGGCAAAATTTTTTGTCTCATAAAAAAAGCTTAGTGCTGTGCTGTGGCTTAAGTATAACTGTATTTAAAGACCTTGAAGGTTTCAAGTCAGTAAGCAAAATTAACTTTTTTATAGTTTCATGATGCATTTTAAAAACCTAAGTGATTTTCTGAGGACAAATTTGATAATCAGAACTCCCTTCAAAAGGATTCCAGATTATAGCAAAAAAAATTAAAATGAGATTCCTTTTCATTAAAAGCTAAATTTTTACCTTCCTATCTGATTTGCCTAATGTGAAAATACAATAAAAGTGAACCATTTGCCTATACAAATTAGTTTAGCTAACTTTAAGTAAATTGGATAAGACATAATGTCTGTAACTGACTATGTGGTGGCAATTTTACTCAATTCCATCAAATTTCAAGGATTTATCAATATATCTGGATAAACATCATTAAAATTTAATTAAATTTCAATTTTCAGGTGAATGCTGACTTTTCAGTGAAGTATTTTATTCAAAATTCTTGCTGAAATTAAATATATGGAAAACAATTCTATATACTAACATGCAGCTAGGTATAGTGCCATATATATATGGTTCTAGCTTCTGAGAGTTCAGGCTTCTGAAATTATGTTTGTTGGGCAGACTTGCAGTTTTGCAAGTTCATAATTCACAGATTTACAAATATTTATGCTATTAAAGATGTATACATGTTTTTTACGTTTTACAAACCTATCTAAGGAAGTCCAAACTAATTCTGTGGACTTCAATAAGAAATCCTGTTTATGGGCAATGCGTGCTTGTCTTTATGTTCTTATACATTTAAATTCAAGCTGTGTATAATTTAATTTTCCATTACAAATGATGAATGCCAAAACCTTGATATGCATAAAAAGTACTCTTGGAAAATAAATCTGATTTAGTACTTTGTCGTTGCATTCCATCCAAAATTTTTCTCTTTGTGAACGCATGAATGTAAAAAAATGGCATAGATGCCAATTCAGATAAAACCAAAGCAAGTGAATATCTGATTATTCAATTTTGGAAATGTAACTGAACAAGATTGGATTCATTCCCATAGAATAGTACATACATTTGCATAGCAAAAAATTCCTGACCTGGACTTGTTCAAATCAAGCCCACCTTTAGTAGTAAAATCATTGGAAGTCTTTAAATATTAAAAATCAGCAAAACTAATTAGATTTTATATACTATTGCAAAAACTAAAGGAAATAAAGTGTTTGATTACTATATATTGTTAAGGCCTCATCAGTTCTCTACCCTGATTTCATAATGTGTCTCTTCCAAAGAAGCTCTTAAGTGCATCTTGAATGAGTTAATAAAGAAAGAAATTAAATAAAGGAGCACATATATTTCCCATTTACCCAATCATATGCAGATTGATATAAGAACATAAGAATGTCCATATGGAGTCAGACCACACCTCTGTCAAGGCTAGGATTCTCCCTTCAGCACTTGCCAGTACCAGATGCCTAATGAAAGTGCATGAGAACAGGACAAGTAGATAGGGATATTATATGCTGGGATACTCTGCAGAATACTTTCCAGCCATCTGTGACTCAGGTAGTTCCTGAACTGCAGAAATGGTGTCTGCATTTAATTGTCTGAAGCAGATTTTCCTGTCATGAATTCATCTGCAACCATGCAAACTTTTCCATCTGCAATATCTTACAGTAGTGGTGTCACAGCTTAATTGCCTGCTCTTTGCAGAAGCACCTCTTGTTTGTTCTGGACCTGCCACCTGCTAATTTTATCTATTGTAACTCACTCTCTTTTTTTTTTCCTGAAGTGAGCAATCATTTATTAATTCACCTTCTTCATGCTACTCATGATTTCACTGATCCTTCTACAACCTTTCAGGCTAAGTGCTTCTAGTCTATTTAATCATGACCCTTGCCTGTACAGAAGCTGTTCCACACCTTTGTTCATCCTTCTCACCTTTCTCCACATTGAGTTCCACTGTATGGTTTCTGAAAGTGCAAAGGGAGGAAAGAAAACCTTACATGCTTAAAAGGTGGATGCTGCTTTATCTCTATTCCTTTCTAATAATCTCTTATACTTTACTTGACTTTTTACTACCTTTTTGAAGGATTAGCCTGATTTAAAAAAAATATTCACATGCATTGTTGTGGATATTCTCTTTCCTGAAAGTAACTGTCATTCAGAAATAGTTATTTCATAAGCACAATTAGGAGTCTCCCCCCTATGCATCAATTTATGTTTGTTTACTTTAGTTTTATTTAATTGTTTTTAACCTTCTGACTCTTCATGGTATGAAAAGCTTCTGAAGCCTTCCATGGCTGAATCTAACCTTTTCTGTCTTGAATATCTTCAGTGTCATCAGCAAAGTTGCTACCCCACCATTTCCCTCGTTTACAGACCATTTATGAACATACTGAACGGCATAAACTTCCACTTGGGAATACCCTTCTCACTATGTATAAAAACTTAAACTTTAACCAGTTATTTATCTAACTGAGAGTGTGCCCTTGGTAGTTTAATTTCCTTAATAGACTTTATGAGATGCTGTTTCAAATACCCTTGGGATTTGTTCTGCCTTGTTCAGTTTCTTGTTAGCATCTTATAAAGTATGATAATGTGAGTGTAACATAGAACTGGTGTATTCAGACTTTGCTGAGTGACTGAAGACACTGCCAAATTTGATCCAACTTACAAATTACATGAATGGGAAAAATTGCAAAATAGTACCTTGCTCTTTCCTTTGTGTAAAAACAAAATAAATATGTTTATGTTAGTCAAATACAAAACCTTGCATTACAAGTTAGTTTATAGCTTAACACCTGTCAAAAGGGTATGTGTGATTGCCAAGCTCACAGGCTTGTATTTTGTACATTACAATTGAAAGGAAAATAGGATTCTTCTATTTTTTTCTTAGCTTGATTGTATATTCTAATTAACCTCTCAATACATGAAATAAAATAGACAAAGCATTTTCTCCATAGATGCACAGAATGAATTTGCTCTGTGTAGGCAGCATTCAGCTCCAGAGTTGATCTCCCTCGTGAGCTAAAACACAAGCATTGAAATTTTAACTCTGTGAATGGATTTATACTGATACAAAAATATTAAAAATCTGATTATTAATGAAGTGTATGGTTACATAGATAACTTGCAAAGAGATTACAATAGACATCTATTTTAAGGGTGTTGGTCCTGTAGGTAAACTGTGCAGTTATGCATTTGCATCAGTAAATGGAGAAACCTTATATTTACACAGTTTGAGAAAGCCAGCCCCTTAAACACAAGTGGGTCAAGATACTTTATATTTACCTAGAGCAACAGAGTTTATATGAGAAGTTGCTTTGGAAATGATTCTTTAAAAAGCTATTATGATAAAGTTATGAATTCCAGAACAGGTCAGCCATACCAAAGCAAAGCAATGCTGCCTTCAAGAACTCGGAAAACTCTCACAGCTCCTTTGATTTAGCCCAATAGTAGTCACTCTCACCTTGGATGAATCCAGACTCCATTTATCATGTTTTCAAATGCCTGTCTGTCAGTGCCTCTCACACTTTCAAATGTACAGTCTGCTTGTTTGTATGAAGCTTTCAGCGTGTGATTTGCACCAGATTTATGTTTAAAGCTTCACCTCTCCGTTCATGTGTCAAATCCTAAATTAAGTCTCTCGGTTACTTCGTGGTAACTCATTGGTGCAGTCACACTGTACATCAGCTGAGAGCTTCTCCCTTGTCAGATGTGTCAGCCAGACTTTTTATCCCCTCCACACACTGCTGCTCTGAAGTCTGTGCATGAGTCCCCAGACATGTGCAATACCAGTTTACCCAGTCTCCCCTCAGAACAAGGAGATGCCCAAGCTCCACCTGCACTTTGTCTTTTCTTGAAGAAGTGTTGGATAGGTGCCCAGATGGTCTTTTTTATGTATGAATATAAACAGAGTTCATAGGCAGTGAGATAGGAATGACAAAGCTGATTGTGATGGCAGAAAATCCACTAGAGAAAGTAAACCATGTAACTTGTGACTGATGAGGTGTGAATATTTTCACCAGTTATAAATTCAAGTTTGAAAGTTCTAGCATTGAGAGTTTTATCTTAATATAAATTGAATATAATGTGTTTACCCTGGATTTACACCAAGGCATGTGAGATCAGAATTTGACTCAGTATTTTTACTCACACTTCTGAGACAGGTTGTTTCTGATAATTAATTAAAATGCTGTGCTAATTATTCTTCCATTTCAATCCCAGTCTCCCACTCTGGCATGTCACAAGGAAGTCACAATTCTCTTACACTGAAGTCAGTGTTCTGCAGCTGCCCAGCACAGAGCTACCACAGAGCAGGTATGGGCAGAGTGGCTGGCACTTCCCACCTGCAGAGTCCTTAAAGCTGGCACTCCCATAAGTTATTCCTTGACAGAGATTGCAAAGGGGAAATTTTAAAATTTAATTAACTGTAGGAACTATAGTAGTGGACACATTCTGAAAGCCTTCTCTTCACAAACTACAAGACCAGTGTGCACTAGAAGACAAGCAGTAGTAGGTCCTGCCATAAAACATTGTTTCCTTTCTTTTCTTTGACTGTTTAATTACTAAAAGCCTGCAAATCTGTTTAATACAAAAGTTATTTAAAATAAAAGCTAATATATTTGTGCAATTCAAAAGCCAAAGAAGGGTCATTAGGTGACCCAGTAACACCAGTAAATGTGGGGCATGAGGCTGTGGAAGTGTGGTGCACTTGTTTTCCATGCTTGAGAGACATATCCGTTTTGTTTCCTGACCTAGTGAAGTTGTTAAAGACACACATATTTTGCTGGCTTAGTAAAACATTTTTGTTTTTTTCCTTTATTTGATCTGGTATAAAAGTAATACTGTATTGAATGTGTAGATATGGTTGATATTTTTTAATCCGAAAAACTTTTGATAAGAAATATAAATTTGTGTTAAAAGAATTAGAATAAGGAATGGGCTGTTTGATGCTGCTAGTGTTACAGTCATACATAATTTCTCCTGTCAGACAGTTGGCTTTTGCAGTCCAGATAACTTAATGCAGCTTAAGCCTTTCAGGACATTTCTGAATTTAAGAGCCCCACATCCTGGAGTCACGTGAGAAACATCTTTCATTTACTGATGAATTTACTGATGAAAGTACAGATAAACCCTTGCAGTATTACCAAAAAGCCTGCAAATATAAAATTAAGGTTTCAAAAACCAGAAGCCCTAATTCTTACTGTAAACTTGATTATTCACTATAATAAGTATCTCAGGATCTTAGAGGACCTGGGTTTCTATTTGATTTGATTTGTTGCCACTGAAATCTTATGACATTCAGTGATACATCAGCGACTACTTTTGATTCAGATAAGAATTTTCAATTTGTTTTAAGAAATTTAAAAAAAAATCATCGTTTTAGAAATGAGAGGCATGGAACACATGACCCCTAATGGCATCAATTTTTACTTCCACAGGAAGATTTGGTCTTCCCAAACCAAATGAGATTTGGGCTTGAAACTCAGAGGAGTACATGAAAAATGAAAGAAGAGTGTGAAAGGAAGAGTAAATGAATGAGAAACATTGAATAAGGCTAGGCAAATAAAATCTAACAGATAGATGTTATAACCACTCAGTTAAGGAAAGAAATTGAACTGGTTCCACATGCTTCATCCCTCATGATGCATTGGTAGCCATTATTATTTTTCCCAAATATTTGGTTTAGTTTTCTTTGTCATCTCTGCTGATAAACACAGCTTCTTGTAGTCCTTATCCAATCTTTGGTTTTACACGTATGGTGAAATGTTGTCACATTTGATTACTGGCAACTGAAAGGCATGTGATGTGGTTTTAATGCTACTTTCTCCTTATTGATTCTAGCACACCACCCATGGCATTTAGAGGGAAAATAAGTCTGAAAAATGTTGGCAAGCTTGTACTGTCCTATAGCTAAATTGCTTGGCAGAAAGAACGTCATATGCCAGCTTTCCTCCTATAATCTCCATTTATTTGTTTCTTATATGTCTGCCTCTACTTCAAATAACTTCACAGTCTTGTAAAACGGAAGTAAATGTCATACCTAAATGCATTGTTAGTACATTAAGTCCTCATTTTAGAAGGGTCCTTAAGCACATCTTTAAGTCTGAAATAATTTTTTCTATAGGTGTGAGCACCTTGGAAAGAACATGAACATCTTGAATGTTCACTTTGCTCCATGTACAATTAGTGGCTTGAAATATGTGCAATTTGGTTCCCCTAAAAGCAAATACAGTGACAATAGCAGCAAGAGAGACCATGTTCTCCTCTTCTTCCAGTGCATCACACATCTGGGACGAGCTGCTCCATAAATGAGGTAAAGCACAATAGGAATTGTCTCCTGGAGATGCAGGACTGGCCTCCTGCAGCCAAAAAAGCAGAGCTGGCAGCAGCAGTGTGGCCCTCCCAGAGAGACAGGCAGTAAGGGCACAGGGCATAAACCCAGGGCTGCTGCCACCACCTGGGTCACCCCTCCTGCCCCCCAGTCCTGTACTCAGGCAGCACAGCTGGATGGTGGGGACTGGGAAGAATTGGACTATTTACAGCATCCAGCAGGCTCCTTTCCATCTAAGATTCTAGATGTTTTTCCTTTGGTAATCCTAGATATGCATTTTACTTGGAATTAAAAGGCATAAAATCCAGTTTAACAGGAAAGTTTGAAAAAACAACATTTGACTGAACCTGTAGTTCCAAACAAAGCGCAGTACCAGATTTTTTGCTACATTTTTATATTATTTCAAATTTTCCCTATTTTATACATACATAGCCCTCCAAAAATCCCTAAAATGCATTTTTTAGCCAAATAGGAAAATAATTTCTGAAATTACACTTGAAAAAAAAATTTGGACTCAGTATAAATACTGTTTTCTAAGGTCTGTATTGTACCACCTCCAAAACCATCATAAAGCAGAAGTTCTATGCCACATGCTGTGCTAGAAAGAGTGCAACCATCTGAAACATATGAATGGTTTGTTGTGCTGATCTCTTGGAAGACTTGAATTTCAGTCTCAAATAATCAATGGGCATGAATCAGAGTTTGCAAGCTTTGGGCTCTGAAAAGAGCTAATTAACTACTGATGTGCTCACCCTTCACAACTGTATAGTTTAATGTAACTTGAAACTCATGACCTCAAGTGGTCTACGTTTTTCTGAACTGGAAACTTCAAAATAATTCAGTCACATGAGAGGAACTTAACATAGTTCCTATAATCCACAAGCCTTATTATTTTTTGATGATATTTTTTAATCACCTCTTTTTAATCTTTTCATAATCTACCTCTGTTAATACAAGTGTATATTATGTTTTGAAATTCAAGAGAAATTAATAGTAGCAATAAGAAATAATTGATTACTACCCTGTTGCAAACACCCAGAGAATTCATTTTACTACCAAATTCTAGCTATTTATCTTAAGAGTAATAGTCACTAATATTCCTAAATCCACCTCTAACCCTAAGACTGTGGAGTCAATGAATAAATAAACAAGCTCTGAGGATATATACTGTCTATTTTGTGTCTATAGTTAGTGGGTTCATCTGGAATCTATGGAAGAATTGTCTAACATCTAAGCTAACTGCAGCCAAACTAACCGGAGTTTTTCTACTGATTCCCATGAGCTTTGGACTCAGACCCTAAATTCTTACAACTCAGGAGGAAAACAAAATAGTGTGGAGTGGTTTCCACAAATATTGTTTTAACAGAACTTCAAGATTTCTTTTTTAAACTCAGCTTTGGTGAGGAAAGTGAGAAGAAGAAATAGCATCTGCATGGAGTGCAAGTTGGCAAGGATTCCAGTCTGTCACTTTCCAAATTGTTTTAGAAATGTTTGGCACATCTCTGTCACAAATTACAGCTGATTATAATTTCACAGTATGTGCAAGCAGATGGAGGAGATGAATTGGGGAAGAGTTTCACCCCAGACAAATTAATTATTAGTAAGTATTTTCAGAGCAGAAGTTAAATATTAAAACTGTGGTTTGAAATAAAGCATCATGGGAAGTCCAAGTAATCTATAACTTTGAATCAGACATTTCATGGACAATTTGACACCTGGTCAGAATAATTTAGCATTTTCATAGATGAAAGTATATCTCATACTAAAGGAGAATATATTTCAGAAACTTTTAACCACTGGTCATTTTTTTCAAGTTATCTGTTAAATCAACACATTCATGGGCAGTTACAACTAGAAAACATTCTTTGCAGGGATGACATGGAAATCTTTCAAGCATTCTTTTCCACTTGTGGGTAAATACCATTTAACAGAAACCTTCAGAAACCTGCTTTCACGGTCACTCTTTTATTTTTCATATAATTCAAAGTTCAGTGTATAAATCACTACCTGTTATCCTTCTACACTTTTAAAGGCCAGTCTGAAGACACTAGAAGGAAAAGGTAAATGAGATGAGGAGAGAATAGAGAAGCAAGGCAAACACTTCTGTTTGACAAGTTTTGTGGCTGAATGGGTGGGTGACACCACTACTTGCTCTCCCTTTCCTGTTCAGGTACTTATGATCCTCCTGTTGACTCAGGTCCTTGTGAAAATGGTGCCGTTGAGGACTTCCATGATCCTCTTTCTATGGCTCTAATTTTCTGTGTGGGTAAGAAAAGAGTAATCTTCTGTAGACACACTTGGAATTCTGCAGCGGGTAATTTCTGCATATACCTTATAAAAGGATTTTCTTGGCAAGAAAAATTTGGCTTGACAAAAGTATATAAGTACAATATTCAACCCCTAATCAAAAAATACTTGAAATAAACAATATTTTTATAGTTTCTACAGAATCCTTTGCACCAGGAAAAGTATTTGATTTGAACAGAAAATTAGAGGTGAAATGACAGTATTTCTTTGAATGAGCGATACTAAGCTTATTTTAGTTATTTAACTTTCTTTTTTTAAACAGGTTTTTTTTAAATAAGAAATTACAGTTTTAAGATTAATTATTTGCAGTTACTATGTGGAGGCTACAGTTTATTAAGTAATGTTTGTGGAAGGAACCTGAAGTGGTGAAAAATTTCGTTTATTTGAATATAAAATCTCATGTGTCACAGCAAGAAAGAGCAATGTGCTTATCATTATATGCATACATTTATCACTAGTCTAGTTCAAGATTTTGCTTATGATGAAATCCAGCTCTAAATATTTTCACTAATTCAATTCAATTTCTTTTTCATGTGTTTGACACAATCTGAACTATTTTATAAAGGAAAGTGCTTCTTTGCTCTGCTTCCAATTTTCCCTGGAAAACCTTTTAATCACCTGATGGTGCTTATGTGGTGTAGTATTTGCAGGGAATCAAACACAATGCATATTCAATGACTCTTTTTGTCCTCTGAACAGAAGCTTTACTGGATCTTTGAGATTATGTCAGAAACTCACTGTGATAAATATTTTAAAAACTTTATAGTGTGCTAGAGGCTGATATGAATATAGAAATGTGTTGAATTAACCACAATAATGTATCCTGCCAATTTTTTTTTTCCAAATTAAAATATTTAAATTAAAATGTTTTAATATTGTGAAAATGCTAAGAGATATTAGCAGCTCTAGAAAGGAACAATTTCCTAAATCAGTTTGTTCTTTGATGTTGAACAGTATCTTGTACATACTTGCTGTGTTGTTGGAAGTATCCTGCCTTTCTCTAAAACTCAGTTTAGTGGAAATCTGTAACTAGGAAGTGTAACTTTAGTAACATTAACAGGCATGCTTCAGAGCTGCAGCTAAGTTTCTTTAGTCCTCCAGAATTTAAAACATTTTGGGGGTTAAGTCTGGTCTAGACACTAGAGATAAAATGACAGGCTAAAATCCTGCTGGCATCCTTGTGAGTGGGAAGTCTCCAAGGAACTTCAGCTCAGCCATTTCACCCAACACTCATTCAATCAGTATGAGGTTTCTGAGCTTAGGAAAGTACAGTTGAGCTATCTCTACAATTTGACTTTAGTAAATGGCAGCAAGGAAGTAACAATTAACCCGATTATTTTTTTTTATTTTTACACAATTTCAAGTCATTGAATGCCACAGTGATTATGATTAATGTGTTGCCATGTATAAACTCTAGGACATGAGTAAAGACTCTTGAAGCTGCTTACACTGGAGCGTGTCATATCCTTCTTGATGTTTTATTATGCTATATTCTTTTAGACCTGCAAACACATTAGTAAGTGTGCACATAAAATAAACAACACCATGACCCACCACAATGGAAATCTGATTGTACAATAAAGAAATCTTTCACACTAACCCTGACTTTCCCACATTTAGCTACATTAGTTGTTGCAGAAAATATTGATTGACCAAAAAGTTACTCTTACTATTATATTAGCATAATAAAATAATAAAAAAGAGATGCAAGGAATCTGTAAGAACAGAAGACTGGCATTTAAATCATCCTCCTTCTTATCATTTTATTGTTCACATGTAAAACATGTATTTGAGTGTTCAAATGTATATCTCACAAACAAACATGGAATTTTATATATTTATGTGTCTATTCAATTTTTATTATTTCTCAATAATTGTCCATAAAATATAAAAATAATAATGGTGAAATATATAAGTAACTCTAAATTAAGTTTTTCAATTAATAGGACTACTGCATGCTAGCTTTTTTCCCTAAATTGTCTTATATCAAAACCAACTTTAATTAACACCTCATAAAACAACAGGCTCTTACAATGAATGAATTTATTGCACACAAAGGCTACATGTTTAAGAGGTCTCCCTTGTATGTAAATTGGATCCAAACTATGAGCTAGATCTGTTAAAAACTAGAGATTTCATACATAGTGGAAATAAATATGCAAAACACATAAAAATAAATTCAAATCTTTGTTACAAACACTCTGGAGAGAACTTTAACAAATCATAACTGTCAAAGGGATGGATGATGAACGTTTTTGTCATGCAAAGGGATACAAATCACTCTTCTGTTGCAAGCATCGCTCTTTTATTTTTGTGGTTGTAGGCACATCATCAACTTTAATGATAAAAGCCTTCCACAAAAATAATTCTTAAGCCTCGGGAACAAACACCTCTTTGGCACCCTGAGAGCATGTTCCACAAACATCATCAATCTCCTTCTGAGTATGATTTACAGCCTTTCCCTTTGGCTGGCTCAAGCTGTCCATGCGCGCGGCCCGGCAGCGTCACATTGGGATTCTCCTCGGCTTTGTCCTCCAGGCTTACGCTGCTCCAGTGGCATGCTCGTGGTCAGCTTTCCAAACACATCTGGAAAATGAGAGAGGGAAGTTTGAGCACAAACCCTTCCACATGGACACATCAGAAATGTACACGTCAAATGAGACAAAAAAGGGGAGGGAATGCATATCTAAATTCAAATAAACAGGCCGAGTCCCCAGTTCCAGCCAGATTTGTCACACGTAGCCAGAAGGGATGTTTTAAAAGAAGATGCAGTTCTCTCCCTGACTGTGTGGCTTCTTCATTTCATTTAATTGCCTGCATCTACTAAGGGGCAGTTCATGAACCAAGAGAGTCAAAATGCAGAACATAATTTAGTGAGATTCATTTTCATCTGTGACGTGACTTTTGTACCAGGTGCTGCATATGTACCGTGAGAAAGGTTGATGAAGGCAGCTGTACTCCAGCTGAGACTCCCCTGAAGAAGATTTAAGTGTTCTTTATCTTCCTTTGTTTTGCTAAACTGAAGGAGGGGGATATACTATGATTGCTGACTTCTGCAGAAACAGCTCTGATTTTTTCCTTCTTTGTACCATCCCTGTGGGTAAGTATATGTTCATTTAAGGGAGTACAGATAGGAAAATCGGAATCATTGTATGTGTTGATGAGAGACAGCAGGATAAAATAACAGCTCAAGTCAGTGAAATTTAGCATCTGGGTGTACAGCTCCCTCTTCATGACTGAATTTCCTGAAGCTCACTTGTGGACTGCAGGTGTCTGATAAATGAACACTTTCTGGCAGCTTTCCTTGAGTTTCAGGAATAGAGTCCATGAACTCACGTTGAAGTCATTTAGTGTTCTTTAGAAACTCTTACGCCATGCACTCACTAAAGCAGATGTACATTCATTAATAATTGCTGCCTCACTTAAGCCATTCTTAGGGAGAGAAAGTCTATATCCTTATCAGGAAAACATGTAAACATTGTGATTAGTTGTAAATACAGACAGATCTTTAATATGTCTACATTGAGTGAAACAGTAGATACTTATGAGCTCAGTGATATTTATAGAGGAAACACAATGAAAGAGAAGGATCTAGCAAAATAAATCTAAAAGTGAATTCATAAGATCTTTGGGACATTTTTACAAAGGCTGGAAAACTAAGTGGATTATATTTCCTGAACAGAGTGTTCCAGAGTGCTTCTATCATGAAGGGCTAACTTATACAAGGAAATATTTAAACCATCTCTCTTTAGATGCTTAGATTTTTTTAGACTTAAAGGTACTATTATAGAAAGTTTAGGGTTGTTTTGAAATGTCTTTGGAAGCCTTAACTCCAAATTTTACCATCTAAGCTAGAGACTTAAATACAAACAGTGGTCACACACATCTTTAAGAACTATTAGCTAGCACTGACCTGTAACTATATTTGGGAGGCTGTACTGTTCCAAGAAAAGCAATGGGAACTGGAAAGTTGGAAAATAAGAGAAGGAAGTTTTTGTATAAACCCTTCCATGTGGGCATATCAGAAATGTACATCTCAGATAAGAGAAAAAGGGAAGGAATGTGTATCTGAGTTCTCCAAAGGGTGTCCAAAGAAGGCAACCTCTCACCAAGCTCTTGGGTACAAAGTGAGGTTGGTGTCTTTAGGCCACCTCTTGCCAGGGTGTCGTGCCCTGGATGCTGGGCAAACAGAAATGCTCCAGTGCTCAGCGGCTGGCTGTCCACATCCTCAGGTGTCAAAGCACCTTATGCTATTCCTTTGTGAATTGTAATCCTTCCCTTTACCACTTTTATCTGTATAAGGGGGATAATATTTCCTTAACTCCCAGCAGTTCTGTATAAATCAGGAAATATATATTAACTTTTGCTATCTCTGGAAGCTGTATGAAGATGGAATGATCTCAAAATACTAATGTGAAACTGCTAAGCAAGTGAACACTCCAGTCCATGGTTGATGATTTATTTCAAGCGATTTAATCATGAAGCCAGGTACTGATTGCATTTTTAATAAGGCTGGCAGAAAGTTTCAGTGTTTCACTGAACTGAATAATTTCTGAGTGCTTTACGGAGCAAGTTTTAACTTTGCCTGCAATTTTAAAATATTAAAACTTAAATGTTAGAACTTATAAGACCATTATGACAGATGTATTATTTTGTCACAGGAAAACTCATTTTCATCTTATTTCCTAATTATGTTATATATTTCAACACAAAGTCATGTTACTTAATATGATACTATCACTTTGCATTTCTGAAAACTTCAGATGAGTTTTTGAACACTAAAAATCATTCTTTATGCATTAAAATTGTTATTGCAGCTATTAGAAGAAATTTGTTTTTATTCTGTGTTCTGCAGTTAAATACATATTTATTTTGGAGCAGTTAGTTATGGATCAAGTTACCAATTAGCTTTTTAAAAATAAAAATAGTTGAAACTTTGCCATAATTGCTTCATTCCAATGAATGGAATTTTGTGCAGCATAGAGGCAGTGCAAAATTTAAAAAAATCAAATAAATTTCATGTGAAACACTTAAAATAGCTGACTTCACCTTGAAGGAGTAAAAGTACTATAAAATGCCATTCCAGTTTACCTAAAGTCCATGACATTAGTGGTGGGAAGCAGGGAAGTAAGTGCTTGACCAGTAATATAAGTAAAAGAATTGAATATCTATTGAAAATCATTAGACCTTGTGGCTTTTGGAAAGCTCTTGCCTCAATGGAGTATGTGTTATCAAGCCAATACATCTCATGGAGTTTTAGTGTAAGGCTGAATCAAATCAATTCTTTCTGTTCAGCTGCTTAATTTCATTATCATGTATATTTTAAAATAACAGAATAAAATTCTGAAGGCTTTGATGTGTAGAGTATGCCAAACATTTGAAACATTTATTAATTTTATGAGGCATAATACAATATAATGATAGGAAATCTAAAATTTTCAGTACAACTGTGGAGACAAATAAATTTTTACATGTGACAGCATCCTTTAGGGGAGTTTTTGCAATAATTGAGGTGCTGTGCTTTTCTTTGGATCTCACTATCCGGTGATACCTTGGAGTTGCATACTTTATTTCAGAATCCCATTACATACCATTATAAGATTTGATTTCCTTGGTTGTTCATTTGTTTTTGTTTTTTTGGTTCGTTTTTTGTTGTTATTGTTGGGTTTTTTCTTTGTTTGAGGTTTTTTTAACCAAGTTGTCAGTCAATGTGTTACAGTAAGACTAGCTTTCTTTTGGCTCTCATGGCTATACACTGTGGGAAAAAAATAAAAGAACTATGCTTCATCATCCTGTCAGGGAGGTTTCTTAACAAATTACCTTTACCCTCAAAAGGAAACACAAAGAGACTTTTTGTAGCTTTAACAATTCTCATACTTCTTATCTTATTTTCTTGGCCATTCAGGGGAAAAAATACAATCTTCTAGGTCTCAGAGATAATGATATAAATATCTTTAAGGTTCTACAAATTCTAGATACTTAATAAAAGCATCAACCTTTATTATTTAAACTCTATGGTTTTTTTTCTTATAATATTGTGTTTTCAAAACACATTATTTCTTTGTTGACCATTTGTTTTCAAAGGGTAAATAATAGTAAATTACAATAAGAAGTAGTACAGAGTAATACACCCTTTCTTTCTTTTATGCTTGTTCATGAAGTACTTGATAATCACTTAAGGTTTATGCCTGGATAAAATGCATTGCAAGAAAGTACCACAAGGCATGGCTTAGATTTTACTTGACCTTTCCCTTTTTGAGTGTCAGGTAAAGGAAACATCCAGCTTCCAACAAAGCAATTATTTAATATAATATCCAATGCCAGAGGGCTGGGCTGGTTCCTGGAGGTCTGCAGGTTGCTGGTACTGAGGAGCAGCAGTGCCTTTGTCACCAGGTCCTGTTGAGCATTAAATAACCAGTTCAGCCAAAGCACACCTGCATTCCTGAATCACGCACAGCCTGTGAGCTCCCTCCAGGCTGTGTCCCATCTTCTTCATCCCCACACAGTGGTACCAGTTTGCTGTGCCTGTGTGGGATATAGGGGCTTTATTTTTTGGTGTACATCTTTTTGTAAACTCAGTGTTTTCTGCAGGCATCTTACATTTTAAATTTATATTGGGGTTTTATAAATCATCTGAAGAATGAATGTGTGGTCCTTCCATACCATAAATTAAATTAAGCTGTAATTTGTGTGGGATGTTTTGTTGGTAACAGGTGGATATACTTAAAATAGAATGGAAAAATTTCAAAATACACAAGAAAAACAAACCCCAGCAATTTCAGCTGTGTTACTAAAAGCATACTGTTCAATGTTGTTTATTTTTTCATGTAAGAATAATGTAATTTACTACAGGAATCCAAACAAACTCATTCAAGTAAAGTTGAGAGATATACCTTTACTAGTGCATCCCCAAGCAAATTGCCCAAAGTACACAGACATAAAAGACAAACACATAAATTCTTCTGAAATCATCCTCTGAGTTACTATTCTAAGCAGACCTGCATCATATATACAGAAAAACAGGTTATCAGCTGCCTGGGTCTAAGTCAGCAATGGCTTAACGTCAGTCCAAGAATAGCAATGGCCTTCTTGCCGTTGCTCTTCTGTGCTGCTAACGTGTCTCTGAGCCTGCTTTGAACAATAAAGTTTGCAGGGAAAAGCTTGAAGGGACTTGAGATGTCACTTTACAAAGGTGCCCTTAACCACTTTGTAGACCCCATCCATCCACAGAAAGAAGATGTTGCTAAACTTTAAGAATGGAAAGACCAGTGAATAAATCCATTGTTAATTTTAAAAGCAATTTCAAATGCCTTTACAGTTAAGCCATTCAATTTCCATTGGTTTAAGTTTAATCATTTTTCATTAATGTAAGCTAATTTGCAAGCTAATCTAATAAAGTAGCATGAAACATGAGCAGCAATGCATTGAAATGAAGGAAGTTCAGCTGCTTGCAGCTCATTAAGGTTCTTGAAGTTTAGAAGACTAATTATTGACTAAGGATGATTTTGTTTACCTCTACATTTTGAGAGTTCCTGTTTTATCCCACAGTTTAAGACTCATGGACCAAATCATCAGTAGGTATAATTTAGCAGAGCTCTAATAAAGTCAACAGGACAATTTATAGCAGATTAAAATTTAACTTTTTATTGCTGTTGTTTCTCCCCAGTTAAAAAAAAAAAAAATGTAAACTGGTAGAAGCATTCACAAGATAGGTTTTAGCACAAACATTAGTAGGCCATAGTGCCACATCTTGTGCCTCCCACAGTCTATGGAGCATTTCCTATTGATTTCAATGGGAGAAGCTTTAGACTCTAAAATTCTTCCTATAACAACAGGAGAGTTGTTCTGGTTTCCTATAAAGCTGAAACTTCTCTTAATTAATTTATACCCAAAATAAGACCCAAATTTTATAACGTAATCTACCACTCCCAGCTTGACAATTGCTAAGGAGAGCAAACTACATCACAGTCATCAGTGAGCTAACTACTCTTGGTGGTAAAGGTGCATTAAACCCTATAAAGTTTTTCTCTTAAAATTTCAGTCATTTTACCAACTAGATTAAGCAGTTTGTTATTAACCAGATTTCTGTTCTTCAAGTGGATTGCTCAGGTTATCGTAAAATTAATCTTGTTTTCCTGTCATACTGTTCTGATCAAACATGAAGGTTAATTGCAGTCTCACTGTACTTCTGTTGTTTATTCACTTTAGTTGTCCATGGTCACATGGCCAGGAAACCAGACAATATGATTCAGCCAGTTACTGAGCCTGATTTTAAGGCATTTCCAAACTTGTCACTCCTGTGAATGCTGCATTTTCACGTATTCAAAGGCACAGTGTTTACACATGCCCAGTTCAGCTGGTGATCCTGGTCATTCTGCACCAGACACTTTCTCCTCCTTACTTGCAATGATTTTAATTACTTTTTTTCTCATTAAATAACACAGAAACAAGAACTATTCCAAAGTACTTCATATGTTATGAGATAGCTAGTTTAGCATGAAATATTGACATTTAAACATAAATGTGGCAGCTGTGTGGTTGTATAAAGTATTGTAAATACTACATTCTTAAAATATAGTCAACCATCCCATACTGCACTACTTAAGGTATTATAAAAATCATCCCAAGCTTGGTACAATCAAAAGGAATCATATGATTAGCATTAATGTAACAATAAGCATTTCTGATTATCTTCTTTAATAACATGGGAAATGTTTCAACCTTCAGCAGGAGAAAAACGAATGCCCTTTTCTCACTTGTGCTCCCTGTCTCTCAAGCCTCTCTCAGCAGCTGTATGAGTTTCACCCACTTTTTCAGTGGATGGAAGAGATGGATGGAGCTTTTGCCTCAGGGATAGCTTTAAACCCAATTCTGACACAGTTTCTGTTTGCTGGTCTGACCTTGCTGAACGACCGAGGGCCTTAGGGACCACACTGGGATGGAGACTGCCCCAGCACCACTGGCTCTGTTTATCTGTCTACATCAGTGCACAAACCTAACAGGATGATTTTGCCCTGAAAGAGTCACAAATACTGCTGTGTAGGCAAGCTAAGAGCTTCCTCCTGTCCAGGAATGCCACTGAGCCAAGCACTGCAGTGTCTTGCAGTGCACTTGGCAAAGGGCAGTGGGCAGCCTTATCCCAAGGGACAATTCAGCAAGGAATGTACAGCACTTAATCAAGCATTGCTGTCTGGGGCAGAGGCAGACTGGAAAATCTGTCTTATCCCAACTTTCCATAGTTACAGAATCTGCAGGACTGAACACATGACAACAGTAATTCTGGTTTGTAAATAGGATGTGAAATTGAGAATTCAAACCTGAGAGCAAGATAAGTGAGATTTTAGGCAAAATGAGACTATTGAATTTTAAGATAATTGCTTATTTAGGACTAAATTAGGATCAGAATAGGATTATTTGAATAGCAGATAAACAAAAGCAAATAGAATATATATGCTGTTATATATTTCTTTCATCATAATCAAAAAAGACAGCTGTGTTTTCTGCTATTCACACAGGTATATAGTGCTGACTTTTGTCTTTCTTTCTTTCTTTCTTTCTTTTTTTCTTTCTTTCTTTCTTTCTTTCTTTCTTTCTTTCTTTCTTTCTTTCTTTCTTTCTTTCTTTCTTTTTCTTTCTTTCTTTCTTTCTTTCTTTCTTTCTTTCTTTCTTTCTTTCTTTCTTTTTCTTTTTTCTTTTTCTTTTTCTTTTTCTTTTTCTTTTTCTTTTTCTTTTTCTTTTTCTTTTTCTTTTTCTTTTTCTTTTTCTTTTTCTTTTTCTTTCTTTTCTTTCTGTGTAGTATGTGACCACAGTAAAATCTCATGTGTAAATATTTCTATGGGAAAGTGTCTTATGAGCAATGCAGCCACTGTGGTTACACTTAAAGATTTGCCCTCCTGCCTGTACTTGACCTGCAAACAGAATAAGGCAGCTTCTTATTGTCAGAATATGGAGAGAAAATAAAAAATTAGCTGTCAAAGGGTTAATTTCCTTGGCATTGTTCTAACTTCAAAGAAGTGTTAATTTTGAAATACTATTAAGTATGTAACAGGCTGCTGCAGGGGTGTGTAGCCATCCTTTTTTGTTGTGAAGGCAATCTCTATGCAAGAGCTGTTTTCATGAAGAAAGGTTAATCCAGCATTGTGGACTAGGAGTTTAGACAGAAACAAGCAGAGGAAAATTCTACTGCAAATTCAGTGGGCTGGGAAATCATTCCCATTATAGTTCCCATATAAATGGAGTCTAGAAACATTCACTCAACTTTTAAATTGCAAAGCAGGATTACAAACTGAGTTAAAATTATTTGCTAGAAAAAACTTTTTATAAAAATTCAAGTCACTGAATATGAATAATTGCAGATGCAGACATTCACACTAGAAAACTACTTGTGTATTATGATGGGTATGAAAAAATTTCTGTTTTTGTAAGACAATGGCAATTATTAAATCACTAGGAACTGTTTAATGCATTGGATTGTGGATGTGACCGTTAGCAGCATGAACAGGTAATAGATATTTTCTTTCTTCTTCTAAAAATCTAATTGCTCTCTGCTATATCAAGAAGAAATTCAGTATACTGAGGGATTCCCTCTGAGGTCACTCAGTATAATGAGGGATTCCCTCCGAGGTCACTTACTGAGTTTTCAATGATTTTCTTAGTGGAATTATCCTCTGAATACTTCAAAATTCAGCAGAATGGGAACTGATTTTCTACTTCATAAGAATTAAAAAAGTTTTAAAATATTGAAAATTAAAAAATGCTTATGAATTTCTGTCTGAAAACAAAAGATTAATTATTGAAAGTATTTGCAAGATAAAAATACCCCTCTATTCCTGAAATAGCTAAAGAAGGGTTTTATCAAGATATTTCAACTAAGCTTTTCCAAATGGAGATATTGAACTTGACCGCTAACATTTTTATTTCAATAAAGCATCTTGAAATAAAATTCTATTGAACTAAAACAAAAAAAAATTGGAGAATTATAAGTGAATGGCTGCCAATAATAATAATAATAAGTGAATGAGGAGAGCCAAAGCAATCATGTCACAGACACTTTGGCCAGAGGCTCAATTTATAGAACGCAAGAAGGGAGGTCTTGTGCAGGACAGGTTTCAAGGCCTGTAAATGGTCTTCATTTCCATCCCTATATTGGCATGGGAACAAATTCTTGGAGTTTAACTCACATACTAAATTGTTCATATATAGAAAACCTTGCTGCAGTAAATGTTCCCATAACAGCATATGCTGGATTAATTTCTCCTTCAAATGCAATCTCTATTCACACAAGGCATGAAGACTGCTTAACCTCTCTAATAATTTGAGGGCATATGCATGTGGTTTACCTGTTAGGAAAGAAATAATCCTAGTATAAATCAATCCAGAATTAGTCGGTTTTATTAGACATACCTAAGAGCTATATTTGTCCACTGTGCCTTTGCTGGACACGTTAAATTATCTGCTATTCTTTAAGGATGCTGAGAAAATCTCCACGTGGGTCTGTAATCTATCTGCAGCCCTTCTGCCAGCTGGTTAATGGCAGCAAAAGGGCTGGTTTCATTATGTGTCAATTCTCTCCTGAAACATAACTTAACCAGCTTGAATCACGGGGAAACTTAACATCCTCTCTCCCAGTACCCTTTTCAGTCAGAACTTTGACACACTCAAGTACTCTGAGGCCATGTGCACACTGGGGGAAAAAAAAAGCTTTATTAGAAGAGTGGAAATGGTCATAAACTTGGGAGATAAATCAAAAGCATATGCATACTTATTTACATGTACAAGCAAAGTACTTTCCCTCATCTTCCACCTTTTCTTCTCAGTGGCATGTTTTTTCACTGCTCAAGGAAGGTCCTGTAGATAAGGATAAGGTGGTGTGGTGGCTTAGAGCTGTAAGAAGCAATAGAAGTTAATAGCTATTTCTTACCAGGTCTGCCAGCAGTGGCAGGGAAAAAACTGGTGTGAATCCTGAAAGACAGCATTACCCTCTAGACCTGTTGTTGTTTTCTACCCTACCTAAAGGACAGCAGAGGCCAAGTACTACTACAAAGGTAGGGCTATTTGAACACCTTGAGTATGTCACAGTGTCCCCAGTGACACTCCTGCCTCTATTAGTTAAGGAGGGTCAGAGCACTCTTCCATAGTGTTTGATGATTCTCCCCAGCACATTTCTGACCTCTCACTACTCACCATTTCCAATGCTCAAGCTCGGTTTGGATTGTAGAAGGGATTGGAAGTGTCACACAAACAGGTTTCTCACCCTCCTCTTCAGAGCGGAAAGCTCAGTATGGATCAGCTTTTAGAGAATTAGACAACATTTCTCAGACAACATTTCTCAGACAACATTTCTCTACCCATGGTTCTGATGCTATTTATAGGGGTTTGCATGTGTAGGTTAAAACAGTCAGCATAGGAGCAATCTAGCAAAGCTGCAAAATGTGCCTAATGTCTTTCAGGCTTTTAGGTGATTGCAATGCTTGAGCAGAATCCTTGCTGTGTGGAAAAGAGCTGTCTGTCCCAAACTGACCACCTACTTCCTGGTTTCTTGGTGTCCACCCTTGGTGTCCAACCCTCCACGTTGGTGGAGGATGTAAAGATCCAATATAAATTGAATTCTCAACAACTTTTCTCCTTAGCTCCCAGACACAGAGCTCACAGATCTTGTATACATGTACACTCCTGTGTTCAAGGTTTTGGTAGAACAGTTAGAGGTTCCAACTCTGGATAAATAAATATTCCTCAAGAGGAAATTTCTGCCTGGTCTTCTTACTCTTTGGAAAGCCAGGAATTTATGAGGGGATTCATTTAGCAGCACTGAAAGTGTTACTTGATCAGCTTCACTGTCATCAGCAGATGTCACTGCAGCCATTAGTAACTAATGAATTGTTTAAGAAGATATAATGACTAATTTGTCTGGTCAAAAAGGCATAAACACAACCTTTGGAAACTGCGTTCTATTAAGTCAAGAGAAAAATCGGGTTCATTGTCCTTTAATTTTCAAATGGGATGAGATCCAAATCTGTGACAGTTCTGAGACAAATTACCTGGGAAATTTGTGGCATCTTGTGAGATGCTAATGAGAAAAGAGTTGTGAAGTACTTAGGGTATTTCAATGAATCAGGAAAATAAGCCAGAAGAGAGATTTATAAAGTCCTAATATGAGTAAGTTGGCCCCCAAAGGACCCCTGAATAAGATATGCTTATCCTTCTGCTCTGCTCCCAGTGGTTTTTAACAGTGAGCACTTCCACTAAGAACTTCTGCCCTTTTCTATATGCTTTTGAGTGACCAAAAAACATTTCATGACTGAGTGTTACCAGGTCCTCATTGAGGAAAAGGTTTCTACCTTGTTCTCACAAAAAATAGACAATAAACATAAATATGAGATCCTTTCTCTACATACAATAAAACTAGGATCTATTTCCTTCTGATATAATTCATTAGTAACAATATCACTAATCACTGCAGTCTGGAAAAACAACCAAAATAAACACTACTAAAAATCCACCAGGATTTACATTTCTACCAGTTTTAATATCATTAGCAAGTAACCATGCCATGACATTCAATTTTTACTTTTCCAGGTAAAATATTAATTAAGAGCCTGTACTCTAAAGTGGGATGTGGGCTATTAAGAGAAGGAGAGGGTGTGGTAAATGTGTTCAAATATTTCAGCAAAAATGTTCTCATATTAAAGATTCCTCAGGCATGAAACTGAAGCAATTAGTTCTTATTTTGCATTTAGTCAGAATGTGCTGTTAAAAAATAACAGTGCAAAGAAAAATTATCTACCATGCAGCAGCAAAAAAAAAAACCAAAAAACAAACAAGGTAAGAATTCAAGGGTCAGCTAATCATACAGTCAAAATCAGCCTTGTGCTACTAAAATAAGTGAAGCTGGGAAAGTTCACAATGGTATACAATGTTATTTCTTGGTAGAATGTGTTTGGTGTGTGCCAGGAAAGAACCACTCAGGTACAGAGATGGCTACAAAAGGGACAAAATTAATTGAGATAAATGTGAATTGATGCAGAAAAAGGAATTAAGAAAGATGTTTTTCTTAGCTAAATAGTAATTTCTACATTTAAGGTCTATAAAGGCACTGAAATATTTGTACACAATTGCTTGCTTTGTTTTTTTGACTGTTACAATTTTTCAAGAATCAAATGGAAAGAGAAATAAAGATCAAGCTCCGTCTTTGTGAAGACTTGCACAGCATTCTTGTTGGGTTGCATTAAATATTACTGTTCCTATTTTACATGAAATTGTAATACAACGTGCTGATTGCAAGCCAATGGTGACCAAATCTGTAGCTGTGCCACCAGTTACAGATCATATATTGGTTCTGTGTTACTCAGGATGGGAAAAAAAAAAAAAAAAAAAAAAAAAAAAAAAAAAAAAAAAAAAAAAAACACAAAAAAACCCAAAACCAAACCATACCTCAGGAACAACCCATACCTCAGAAAAACCCATGGGTTTTGTTTAAGCAATGAAATGACAGGAGTGAAGTAACTTTGTATCATGTAACATGAGCTGTGTGCACA
The DNA here is from genome assembly GCA_013399835.1 of Leptocoma aspasia. Taxonomy (NCBI): domain Eukaryota; kingdom Metazoa; phylum Chordata; class Aves; order Passeriformes; family Nectariniidae; genus Leptocoma; species Leptocoma aspasia. The sequence goes on along the minus strand of VXAX01001526.1, from coordinate 934,169 downwards.
GGGGCACCCACATTCCCACCTGGAATGGGATTTCCCCGTGGCAGCCTGCAAGGCCCCGAAGTTAAGGAGACAGCAACAGGGACAGATGTCAGGTCTCACAGCATATAAATGAGAGAAAAGATACAGAAAACAAATTCTTCCTAAAAAGTGAGGAAATTCTATTGCTGGAAGATTTCCTCCTCACTGGTAACTGCTAGACTGCTTTGGAAAGTTGTGATGAATTAAGTGCCACAGTAGTTTGGATAGTTCCTTAAATCACATTTTAAAAATATTTCACTATTGAGCAATATTATTTATAAACAAAGAACAAAATTTATATTAAGACACAACCATTCTTTAGGCTCTAACATTTTAAAAAGGAGACTTTAGAGAAAGGTTATCTTCCTTTGACAGACAAAAAATAGGTCATTTTAGATTTATTTACAATAAACTTACTTTGGGTTATGTTCTGCTTATCTGTTGAGAATGGATTATATGGGAGAGAAACAAAGTCTATTAGGTCTTCTTGCCCTCTTGTACTTCCATTATCTACACAGGCAGTAGAAACCCTGCAAGGATTTTATGCAATTTTTTTATTTGAATCAAGGAGAAATTACTTTTAGATTTCTCATGTCATCCTAAAAATCTGTTGGCCCTGGATATGAGAAAACATTTTTTAAAATGAGCTGTGTGTTCTTTAAACTCTTAGATTTTAGTTTATACACTCTAGTATTGTGCCTTTAAAACAGTGTTGTATTTCAAACAGATTATCAGGAAACCAATTAATTTAGTAAATGCCCTAAAATCACAAAATGGAGTGAAAGGAATCTCAAGACTCCTTTCACTCTTCCAGGCAATATCAACAAATGTGTCAATATTGACAGGATGATTAATCTTGCTAGCCTTTCCTTTAAAATTTGCAATATTGAAAGCTGTATGGCATCTCCAGCTAATCCAATCATTGTACCTCACTGTTGTAGGAAAATTGGACACCACGTAGTTGTGCTGCTAGGAGAAGGTGAATGCTGTACTGCAATGGAATGTGGCTGTTACATACTGTTCAGGAAGATTTTCGTGCTGGTCTGTTGAATACAAATAACATTAGCTAATGCTAATATGATGAGAATTATTAGAATAGTAATGATCACATCAGCTGCAGGAACCTCTTAGCAAGTGGACTTTACTCACTCCAATTCCACTGTGGTTTTAGTCAGAAAATCAGGGAGATGGCAAGTGGCTGTGGGAGCTAATCTGGTGATCTAGTAACTGATTTCCTCAAATTTAACCAGCCAGTCTGTATGATGGGCTCTGAAGGAGAGAAGCCCTGGCAGAGGCACAGCAATGGCAAACTAAGCTGGCCCATGAGGCAGCAGCGTGTAACTCCTCTGGTGCAGCCTCTTTTATTTCAGGAATACATTAATTTCCACTGTCAAGAATATTGTTGGGCTTTCCTTCTTTGCTCTGCCAGATAGCAGAAAATATTCAGAAAGACAGAGACACAATGTTAATTTTCAGGAATTATGCTCACACTTAATAGTCAACGTGTTCAGTCTATATAGTTTCAAAAGGACTAGGATAATATTAATCTGTCTTTTTCTTTTTTTTTTTTTTCTCCCCCCTATGGACAGCACCCACAACTGAATCATTAAGTAATCATTAAGTTGTGTTTGTGATTTTTGTAAAGCAATACAAGTTTTAAAACACAGCATTATTCTCACAGGACACATTCTCTTAGGCAATAGAAATAGTTACTTAAAAATTCTTCTGTTTGAGTAAAAATGCTTCTTAGAGCTCCACCAAATGTATTTGGGTGGGGAAGGGACCTGTATCATATATTTATTTACCGATGGTCACAGCTGTGCTAATATGGCAGAATATTAATCTGTATTTTTACACTCAGAAAGGATTTTGGAACAGCAAGTTGCTTCTGAAAAGGGCATATGCAACAAATATTAGCTGTAAATAAATAAAAAGTGGAGGAGCCTTCTAGGAAATATTTGTGTATGTAAATGCACTCACTCATGAAGAGTAGGAAGCCAGTCACGCTGTATTTATCTGGAGAAATCTAAGCCATGCTAACAAAGTTCTTATTGAAAGATTTCATGTGTTTATTTCTCTGTGCTCTAATACAAGAGCATAGAGGCCATAGAAAATACATTTGAATTTGTCAATTCCAGCAGCTTTTATTAAATTAGGAAGTTTCAGAAAGCTGTTGGGGCCTTGGTTGCTTGTTTTGTTCTCAGCGTGGTGTAACAGAGGGCCCTTTCTCAGGTTCAGTGGAGAGATTGCTCTCTTATATGAACAAATGGAAATCCAACATATGAAACCTTGTCATTTTATTTGTAAATTTATATTTGAAAGTCTTGTCTGACACCTAAGAGAAGTTGGTTTTCTGAAGTCACCAACACAAAGAAATGCGGTATTCCTACAACTAAGAAGTTAAGTACATATTACTTGTGAAATAAGACCAAATACGTTCAGAATTAAATTGTAGAGACTTGTAACAAATCTTGCTCTGTTTTAGATACTTTATATGCTTAACCAAACTATTTTATATCTTTTTTTTAATGTACAAAAAACATTATTCAGAAAGTATTTCCTGACTTCTTCTGGGAATAACTTTTACACAGGAAAACTGAACTTGTTTTCTAAATGATATGTAAAAATTAGTCACATTGTGTTGGATTTTTTGCTTCCTGGAGGAAAATCAATGCAATTCTTCCTGTGCTTGAAAATATTATTTACTTAAATGTTTGTTCAGTTTCAGCATTGTGCAATATTATGCATCTAAGAAAAAAGGTCAGATTCAGATTTGGATCACAGATGCGAGTGAAACTCAATCTATTAACAGCACATTGTGATGACATTTATGCTGTAAGGGTATTGTATAATGACTCTAAGTCCAACAAAATTAATTTGCAAATGTAAGTGCAGAGTTTGACAGGTTAGAATATGTCTGTTTCAAACAGCCTGGCATTTTGATGTGACATATTCCTTGTGGATATCTGATGGGAAGAACAAGGCTGCTAGAGAAACTTGATAGAAGTTTTACTGAATTTATTTCATCATACCTAAGAATCAGTTGATATAACTCGAACTGTAATTTGCCTTTTTTCAACTCATCCAATGAAACTTTCTTAATCAGGGTAGTTTCTAATTGTGGGACCTGTGCTTTTAGAAGAAAATAAATGCTTTGGAGCACAGCTGGGGTTTTATTAATATCTGCAGTGTGATGGAAAGGTTGAAAAATAGGGCAAATGATGGCCCTATCACCACTTTTTCCGACAGGACTTGTACAATAGGATGATTATTTGAGACAAGTAAAATTATACTGGTCTAAACATAGGATCTTTGCTCTAGTTTTTGACAGACATAGCAACAAACTTTCTTTGAACTGTTGAGGAAGTGCCAAGATATAACCCTGTTAATTCTCTAGTTGACGGGAAGACTTATCAATGCAAAAGAGAGAGTAGTTTGGATAATGGGAAATAATTCATATGAGATTGTTTTACAGTAGTAGAAAAGAAATCCGATTAAGTGATATCAGTATTATAGTTTCTCATTTACAAACTTTTTTCTAGTTCTTAATATCTTTAGTTTCTCCTTCATATTGTTTTTTTTAACATGAGAATATTTGATTAGACATTGCTGTATTTTATTTGGTGCTTGTGTGGACATCCTTTTTACATTTCATTTTATTTACAGAATTATACAAGCCCAGTATAATGTGTTTAAAAGGATACTTCATCAAGTATATGAATCATATTTTAGCTGTAGCATTCCTATGTTAAAGCTGCATTGGTCTATCTATCTATTATAAGTCCTAATTTGGGAGGTTTAAGTATTTTTGTTTTTCTCTCTAGGCATAACCAGCACTTATTTTATTTGATTTACTTTATTTTATTTTAGGTAGTGTCTCCAACTACCTAATTCTCCAGCCAAGGCACTGTATCTCAGAAGCAACAAGCTATCAACCCACCCTTGTCATTTCAATTTTTCACACATTTTCTTAGGCTATATGTTCTGTATCTCAGTGAACTCCTATCTCCCTGGTCCACTGCCACAGCTTTGTGGCATATAACAAAGCTTCATCTCTGAAATGTCAAAAAATAATGAAAATAGGAAAATCACAAAAGAAAAATTGGCCACAGCCAATTCTGTGGTTCCAAAGCTCTTAGAATTGTGTTCATCAGCAAACCTTAAAGTGAGGCAGTTTTTTCCACCACCTGCACTGCAGCTCTGCTGTCACTTGCCAGTCAGGTACTACCAAGCAATGAGCACTTATGAAGGAATTCTGTGCCAGTATTTTCTGTCAGGTGGAAAAATGACTGCACACCAACAAGGGATCTCTCTTCTTTTTCAGCTTTTACACAATTTTTTTGAGAGTGTGGACAAAGTTACAGGAAAAGGTGGCATAAGAACATGTGGTACTTATACAAGAAGGACTGTAGGTGGGATTAGGAGATTTATATGGAGCTTGAAAATTTCTCAGGAAGGTCATTGTGGGTGTAATCCTCACTTTGATTACTACATTTCATCAAAATTTCAATCATCAATTCCTTTTAAAAGGTGCTATGTTCCTTCCACTTGGAGATGTGATTCTTCCCCTGGGATGAACTGATGACTAGCCATTTCATCAGTAATAAACAAAAAATCTCCAGTATCTCTTAATGTTAAAACAAATCAGTGTTAAGGGAAAAAATGCAAGAAGGGAGAACAATGGATGATGTTGTTCCCATTTAGTAGATGGATTGAAACTGAAAAGCTGCAGAAAGAAAGGAAGGACTCAAATATATTTCCCACCCTAAAGGCTGAAAAGAGTGAAGAAATATAGTCCCATTCCAGCAGAAGGAGTGAAAGTAATAATTTTCTTCATAAAAATAAACCAGCATTTATCTGCAGAGTGATGTGAGACATTTGACCATTATCTTATCAGAGCAGCAAGGCAGTTATCAGTATGGCAAAAGATCTAATTGTGAGAATTCTTCTGAAAGTAAAAAAAGAAAAATATCTAGAATAAAAAAACTACAGCTAAAAGGCATCAGTACTCCCCCACCCTGCATATGCATCTATGCAGGTCTTTCCATGCAGGTCTAAAAATGACATACACTTTACAAAAAAAAGCCCAAACAAACCACATTGAATTTTGAATAAAATTATGGGTGATGCAATGAAAACACATTAAATTCACTGTAATATCCTTATGGCTCTGTGGATGTGACCCTGGCTGTTCTGTGCCTTTCCCTCTCCGATGCCACATGTCATCAGGATCAATTAATGATTTTAGATGGACCACACGCACATGCATTTTGGGCAACCTGAACTTCCAGCTACTGTGCCATGTAGATTGTGGCTGACTCCCAAATCTCTGACCCATGATGTTGCAATTTCAGTGAATGCTGCCAGAATTATTGGATGGACAGTGTGAAGTGCATGTTCTCAGTACACAAATGTCTGCCAAAATGAAAGCAGTAAAATGGGATTTTTTCCATCCTTTCAAGTGTAATAGAAGCCAATAAAACCTGAAAAATTTAGTTAGTTAATGCAGCACCAGAAATAGCAATTTTAGTGAATCAGAGAGAAAAAAACCACACACACACACACAATAAAAAAATTGAACTGACAGAGCTACAGAATAGAAAATCTGGACAGCCAACATTTTCATATTTTGAGTATGTTAATGCATAAATAATAATGAAAGGGTCAACTGACTATTTGTGGAAGAATAAAATGAATGATGCCAAATTAAAGTGCCAGCAACTACACATAAATGACCCTACCTCACCACCGCATGATGAAAAAGATTAAAACTACACCAGCACAGTGGTTTGGTGGCCAGCCTTTGAAGCTGAAAGCTCAAAAATATTTAAGCAGAGATTACCACTGATGTTTTGTGGTTGGAGTATCAGAGAGATTTACTTTACCAGCCTTATCTAGAATCATCTCCCTCCTGAAGTGGAAAGCAACGAAATGCTGGGTAAACACATAGAGGCTTTTGGGTTTTTTTTCAGTTAAACATTTACCTTGCCCTTCTTGTGAGGGTTTCAATAGATTCAGTATGATATTGAAAAGCATGAGTCTGGGTGTTGTGTGCATATATAGGGAAATTTGAATCCTGAGTCATACCTTACTTGAAAATGCTCTTTGGAAGCTTCATATATATTCATTTAATCTTCTCTTCCTGTCTGCTTTAGTCCTCTCTCTCCTGGGCCTCTGCATCTGATTACAAATCCATTTTCTCCCCAAAACACCAAATCCTATTTAGAACATATTCAGGACACAGCTCCTGAGTTTGAAGCAATCTGTCATTTTTATGAGGAGTTTTGACTGATTTTTATGGGAAGCCTAAGGGACAAATGGCATGCAGCATGCCAGAGTGGAGTGATTAGCCTGCCAAACTTGGAATCTCTAGCAAATACCCATTGCTGTTCTAATTAACTTACTACATTCACCATTTGCATAAATAAATTGCTTAATTGATGCTTCCTGAATGGCATGACTTTGCACAAATTTTGCAAGACCAGAAATATCCATGAAGGCCTAGCAAATTGTACAGCTTTTATAAGCAACTTCTTGCTTTTATGGAATCCTCATTCATAAAGCATTTGGTAGTGTTATTTTATTTTTATATAAGACCTTTTTTTGGTTGAATCAGGAGTTTTATAAATAAGATAGAAATGCCACGCCTTTCAAAATTTGTTTTTATAATGAACAGGTCAGTGGTTCTTTAAGTAGTCAGCCAAGATATGGCATTCATATGTCATTAGTGAGTGTTTTTCTAAGACTTCACAGGAATCTCTTAAAGAATTTAATGGACACTATAAAGAGATGCAGCTGATTTTCTGCATTTTTCATGAGAAACAGAAAGACAAGGGAATTGTCAAGTCTACAAAAACAACATTAGAAGTTAAATTTTAGTGGAACAACCATAAATAGAGAACAACATAATTGGGAAAAGAAAATCTCATTTGTGAAAATCACACTGCATCCACCCTGCCTAAAAACTCCTACAGCATGGAAAAAAAAAAAAAAGATAAAAATAGTGAAGGTAGAATTTTGAAAATATCCTGGACACACCCTGTCTTTCCAATATTTCTTTTGCTCTGGGAATAGCTCATGCTACAAAAGTAACACATCCTGAAGTAATTGCTCACTTACAATTAAGAACAAAGCAGCTGGGGAAAGAATCCTTTAGTCACAGGAGAAATCAGGATGAGTAAATGTAATAAAATAAAATATCCCCATGCCTGAAAATAGGTTTCATAAAAGCTAGAGAATTGGGGAGATTAAGCTCAGCTTCCATGCTTAACCATCTGCAAGCAATTTCATATATGTGGGTGACTTCACCATTCACTACCTAACCTGGCAAGATCAGACCAGAATGACTTCTCTTCCAAAACCCAGATAAACAGATCATAATATTTGAGAGTGTTTCATCAATTCAAAAAGGTTACTTAAATTACAATGACTGTAGCTAAAGTAAATGGTATGAGATACCTCCAAACCCACTGTATGAAGAAATGTAACTCATACTGTTTATTTATTCCTCCAGGATAACACTGGTGGGTGGAGAGAAATTCAGGGTTAAGGTGTTTTGTGTAAGCCATTTCCCACTGAACAGAAGTGTCTGTGTCACTCATCTGCTTGGTAGAAAAGCTGTGCCATGATATTCACAGCTCTTGAGCAAACAGAAAAACTTTAAATTATGGATATTTTTGGACCGTGGTGAAGCAATCTCAGCAGTCCAGGAAAACTTTGTCATCTATCTTCCATATCTGTAACTTCTCTCCTCAGCCTTTGTTGTTCTCTAGAAGCCTTTTAAATAAGTTTGGAATCAAATCTTGATAGTTGATGCTATCTCAAGGCATTCTTCAAGTATGGCAAAGACAATATAAATCTGCTGTGCCAAATTTCACACAGAACAGCACTCAGTTTGGGATCAGTACATGGTTTCATACCAGCCCTGTGTCATTTTCTATGCAGACACAGAAGATAGTTCAAAAATGACACATATGAATTAAACTGGAGAAGACTCCTTGAGGAATCAAAACTTGATTAATCAAAATAAAACATTTCTAGAGTTTACGCACACGCGATCTTTATTTGTTAGGAGAACTGCTGCAATTCTGACAGCCTGTTTAATAGAAAGTCACAACACAAAAGGTATTAGTTATTTTAAATCACCTCTGGTAGTCATTCAGGCTGATTGAGCTGACTTGGCCCAGCAGTTGTGTGGAAACTCCTATACAAGCTATTTATGGTGAAGGAATGCCAGATGAAGGAGTAATTTCTTAAACTTACACATCAAGTAGATGAGCTGTACACACTATTCAGGTGTCATCAAGACCTGACAATCAGCAAGGATGAGTGAAACTCATCAGTTCTCTCAAATGCTTTAAATTGAGTATTATGCATAAAAATCCTTTCTTACCTTCATTACCTTGTACTTCAATAATGAAGCCTGATAATGTTAGGATGTTTCTAAGAAATGCTGTTCGCTTTATACCTTTAAACAACCCTCCCATCATGTTACCATTCACTATCTTTACAGTAGATCATTTGCAAAGGAGTCTGTGCAAGAGAAAGCTTCAGTTCTACAACTTTACATTAGAGAAAAGGACTAATTTTTAAAAATTAAGCTATAATGTATTATAAGACTTTCTGTCACTAATGAAAAGCAAAATAGGAATCTTGAGAAGGAAGTGTCTGTGTTTTTTAATATAAAATGCTGATTTTATTGGCCTATAAAATGTGTTGAACACAAAGTATAGTTAAAAAATTCTCCTAAGAAACAAAAGCTAGAACTAATTAACACGATTGTCTACTTCATGAGGATAGAAATTCCCACAGGCTACAATAGCAGTTACAAACTTATTTAGTTCTGAAATGAAACAAAAAAATAAATCTCAACATTTTCTGCAGCTTTTTCTACTGTATATCAGAGCTGGAGCGTATCTCTTCAGACTTTTGAAATGCCATTGGCATTCCCCTCGTTTTCTGCTATTCTGTATTTGTACTTTTATTTACGCCACCAAGCACCAGGGACTGTGAGGCTCCGGCACAGGCCCTCACCGCAGGCAGGTGTCCCCTGCCTGCAGGGTGACAGTGTGGATGGCACTACGTGCTGCCACCACGTGCCATGGGGACTGCAGGCCCAGAGCTGTGCTGTGGCCCCCTCCAGCTCAGGCGTTGTTCCAGGACAGATCCCAGGCAGACACACACCTGCGTCCATCCTGTACCTGTCCCCAGACCCAGTCCAACAGCCCCGCCTGAGTGACGGCCCCTGGGGGAGGCGATGTCACCCAGGGGTGTGCTTTGCTCACTGGAAGGTGCCCAGTGGATAGCAATGGATAACCTCCTCTCCTTTGACGAGGGCTGCGCCAAGCACCGAGTGAGGATTTCCGTAATGTTGGTGGAATTCCCTCCTGGATGCTGCGGTGAAGTCACCGGAGCCTGTGCAGCCCCGCTGGGGCAGCAGAAGGTCCCTGACTGCTCTGATCTCACACCTCCCTCCACCTCCACCTGTAGACACTTGACGACTCTCCAGTCTCTCTTTTGGTTCTTATAATGGATTTAATAAAGGAAGTGCTGACACAATCTTTGCTACGGCAGCATAAGTCCTTCCCTCCAATAAGGGGGAAAAGTACAAATATAAAAATGGCTTTCTTTGTTCAAAACAGAACAAACCAGATGGTTTCCCAGACTATAGTGGCTAAAAACTCTTTTGCTGATTCCAGTGTGTACAGTATAATAAAAGTGTTCAGGGGCCTCTAACTTTGTACAAGGTATTTTATTGTCTTTGTTCACTGGTCTGGATATTTGCCATGACAGTAATTGAACCATGAAAAACATATATTTCTTTAAAGCGTATTATAGTGCAGTTTTTAAGGAATTGCTAGTGCAGTGTAATGTAAAAGGATTTTCATTATTTAATGTTTTGGGACAATTAGTACAGTTGAATAAATAAAACTATTTTATATCTAAAATGTGTATGGTATCCACCACTATCATTTCTCAGAGCAAATTAAACACAACCAATATTTTCTAAATTAGAAAAAAGTTTGTATGTAAAGAATGGATTTCTATGCATTTGAATATTTTTACTAATGCTTGTACACTATATACTAGCATATTAGCAGCAGAAAAAAAAATATACTTTCTACTAATTATATTCCTGAAGTTTAGATACCACATCAGGATTAAGCTACCAGAATCAAAAAACTGTAAAGGAAACCCTGTTCAAGAGAAAGTTCAAAGGCATTTTTGTAAACTTCTACCCAGAGGAACCACACCACTGAAGCTGTTTAACTAGGGAGTGCTGTGAGTAATCACCATATTGGCCCCAGATACACATTTTCTTCCCCAAAACAGTAATAAGAAAGAAAAGATAAACACCTCAGTGGAGCAAGGAGAAGCTTTTAGCAATCCCAGGTGTGCAGAGTTTATAAGTAAGAACAAAAAAAAAGAAAGGGAAAATGTGAGTAACTATCACTTTACTCTTTTAAAATTAAATTAGGCGATGTATCAGTGGAGTTTAGGGAATAGGAACAATTTTGAGGAATGCACAAAACCACAAGATTTCTTCAATCTGTAATTTCTATGGAACAGTAAAATGTGTGTTAAAAAATCTATCGTTCTGCATTAACTATTTCCTCATTTACCCTGTCACCACCTCAATCCCATCAGCACTGTTTCCCAACACTCAGGTGCTTAGGCACAGGCAGGGACAAGACTGTGGCACGTACTAATGTGAGTCAGGAAGTGCCATGTCGACAATGTCATGCTTCTATTTCTCTAGAGAAAACAAATGGAAATTCAGCCTTAAAGCTTACATGACAAGACAGACCACCATGGAACTGTGTTTGAAGATCCAAATGGCAAAATGAACATATATTTCATACTGGACAGGATATTTCAGGCAGGCAGCAGCTTTACAGTATTTGTGTTAGAGTCTGAGTTAAGCAAACTTTTGGTAAAGCAGCTGCCCCCTCCACTGCAGCTTTTCTCACTGTAATTAGCTGAATCTCTTCCACCACTGCATTTCCATCCACTGTGGAGGCTGGTCCTTTTGGATGTGTCACTATGGCATGCATGGGGTCACCAGGCTGAAAGGTTGAACCAAAATTGAAAGAAATTGCCTCAGAAGAGCCACTGAGGCATGCTGACAGCTCCTCACCTCCTCCCAGTGCTCAATGTGCTCTATGAGCTGGAGAGACAAAGGACTTTGCAGGCTGCTATGGAAGGCTTTTTACAGGTGAGGTTTAGATAGTAACCACTTTCAAACCACTGCTTCTAGTTTACCATAATCTGCTGGTCCTTTGGGTTTCTGCTGGTGGTGGAAGGGGGAAGAGAGCTACAGAGGTTTAGGTGCTTTTGGCAGACAGTTAGAGCACAGAGACACGTAACACAGACCTTGCAGTTACCTTATTAATGACTCAAAGAAGAAACAGCTGTAACTAACATGTTTGAGAAATCTTTGTATGAATTCTGAAAACCTGCAGGACCAGCTTCAGAGAGGTCTGCATTACTCTTTTTTGAGAGGGTATACTGTCCATAGGCCTTTGGGGTGTTTTATTACAGTGATACAGATAAATATTTGGGAAAGAGAGAATTTTGTCTCTCCACATTAAAGAGAGGAAAATTCTGCTCTCCTTAGGTTCAAAAGTTTAAGGAACAGCCAAAAGCTTGTTGAAGAAATGGATTAACCTGCTGGCATTCCATCAGGACCTACAGCTTTCAGGAAATAATTTTCCTGTGTAGGTATGTCTTTCAATTATGTTTGTACATTCTACAAAATTCATGTTCATCAACTATACAGTTAAGTTTACTGGTAATAATGAATAATTTGTCTATCCCATGGATAAGGAAGAGAGATGGAAGCTTGCTACATCTGAACAGCATTCTGAGCTTGGCCATTTTTCTGTGTATGTGGAATCAAGAAAAAATTTCTAAAGTTAAAATGCTGGCAATGATTAGTGCATCTTAATGTCCTCTGCAAATGCTGTCAGATTCTATGGGTCACCCTACAAAATATAATAGAAAATATTTATTTCAGCCAGGATTTCAATCACCCAAGGGATTTAAGTAAATAAAAATGCACTCCATTGCGTATAGCTTATTGCAGTCAGCTTAACAAATATGAAAAAGGCACAGTTTTCTTTGAAATCCTAAAAATTAGGAGTAAATTTAATAGAATCCTAATATTTTCCATAAGACCTCTTCATTTCATTCATCACTTTCTGCAAGTTTTTTTTTCTGCAGAGAAATACTCACCTGAGGCATCTTAGGTATTAATATATTCTGCACTGTCCAATGTTTTCCCTTTGCTCAAACACTCCAAATTACTAGTTTTCCACTGTGAGTTAGGATATATCTGTCTCAACCAAGACAAGGAGGAAAAGTTATACATATTTAGGTTCAGTCAAATGATTAATTCCAGCTGAATCTTTCAGAAATGATTTCCCAGGTTGAACAACTTAGATCTTGGTAGCCAAAACCACCACCCTCCACACTGATGACCTATCTAAAGCAAATCAATTTTGTTTTGTTTAGTCATTGATAGAGACATACCAAGGGTCTGGCCTTCACAGTTAGATGAGAAACCTCAGGATATCATAGGAAAAGTGGCCAAGTGTAATTAATGGGCAATGTCTGGCTCCATAAAATCTTTCCATGCTTGCAGATGTTCCACACTTTATGTCTCTGTCAGACATGAGCATCATAATTGTGAAATGATAAGCCTAATTTTAGGGTCTAACTAAATGGAGGTGTAGATCTGTGGCCTCAGTGTTCCCAGGCAGTTCCTGGTGGAGAGGAAGGTGCTATCTGCCCCACAGCCAAGGAGCCCACTGGCCCCTCACGGGCCATTTGTGTCAGTACTTCACTGCCTTTCTTGTAAAAACTCTGCCAGATGAGAGGCAGGACACCAAATACCTTGTGCCCACCCTGGCTGGCTGAGGGGCAGCTCCTCATTATCAGCAGCAGCTCCGACACTAACACACTCTGTGAGGGTAGGTGTTAAATTCTTAGGAGATCTACTTCCAATTATACAATTATCTAATCAAAACATCTGCATTTTTATGTCCATGTATGATAACCCTTTCAAACCTCCACAGGTGATAAATTTATGCTTTTTACAAAATAAACTCCTAGAAATAAAGCAATTGTTATTGCAGATTAAATAGGATTTTTTTCTCACACCATTTAAAAGAAGTTTTTGCTGCTAATTTTCTTCTCAGCTACAAAAGGTCATTCTCTGAATGAAGGGTGAGAAATAAGTGTTTAGACAGTGCAAATGAGAGCTCTGGCAGAAGGGTTAATATTTGACAGTTTGCAGGAGGCATTGATCAGTGTATTTTCAAATCTTTAATTCTGTAAGATTGGACAATTAATATTGTGAGGCTTAGTCTGCAGCATACAGCTTTTGGTTTTATTTGCAAACATGTTTGGATTGCATTTGAACTCTTGTGTAAGAGGGATGAATCCTCTTCATATATACTTGTATATTTTACATAATTAACCAAAAACCTTTCTAATGCCATTTGAAATACTATCTTAAAAATAAAAAATAATAAAGTAAACCTGATTGACAAGAGGTTGTATCTGCAGGAGCTGATTTTCACCTGAACCATTAGAATGAAATGACCACAGAAGGGAAGCTTGAAGCAACATCTACACCGGCTTTCCTTACAAATGTGTTCATACTGCCTTGAGGGGCAAGGCTTGAACTTGGACCAGTCTGTCTTGTACTTCACTTTCTTTCCTAGACAGCAGCTATCTGACCTAAGTTGGGACGAGGAAGTACAGGTGAGCAAAACAACTGCTTTGGGAATTCATTCCCATGGGGAATGTACTCACCTGCTCTTCCTGCAGGACCCCAGCCACAGCCCAGGACAGGCAACACCTGCCTGGACTAGGGGCCAGAATTCAACTCTATTTAGAAAGAAAAGTAGATGTTTTATAAGCCTCACTTGACACATAACTACATTGGTAGCACCTGCATTCGTAAGGTCACTGCCTGGATGTTTAGTAAATGCTGCCAAACCCCCATTCCTACAGACATTTTGTACTGGTTTGCATTACTTTTCTTTTATTATTTTTTTTCTATATATCATTTGGGATTAAAAAGTAAGTCCCCTATGTGCACTCACGTAATGATTGATACATTTTATATCAGCAGTCCTTCTAGTCTAAAAATTCTGACTTTTCTAAGCAAGCTCCTCTGTCTCTGGAACAAGATGGAAAAAAACTGCTTCAATAATTGTCAAAGAGAAAAATAAATTTAACTTTTGTTTGTGTTTTTTTTTTAAACTCTTAATTTTAGTACTCTGTGTCAGAATAAAAGCTACTTCAGCAATTGCATATCTTTACTTAAAACCCAGTTTTTTGGCTACAAGCATTTACCTAGAAGGTCTGAAACCCCATGGAATTCTATCAAGAAGGTTACTAGTCATCCTGCTGTCAATTTCAGCTGACATATTAATCCATCTCTCCCTTGGCTGCACTATGGTACAGCAACTGCACTGTATTAATCAGGTGGATAGAATGGAACTTTTTTTTTTTTAAGAAAAGAGTGTGGGAAAATGTGCTTTTCCAAATTTAGCCACAAAGAGTCAAATTCAATCTGAATGGACATCAAATTGTGCTTTCTGGAAAATATTAATTTATTTTAAATATATGTTTTACAGTTTGTTTAACAATAAATACAAAAATTAAAAGAAAGTATTGAAAATGTTTTTCTGTATAATATTCTCGAGATATGACCTACTTCTTATGGTGGTTTATTAGGAAGATGACAGCTTCGTAACTCTTCGAACTGACTTTACATATTTACAGATTTCCTTCTGTTATGTGTAATTTGAATACCATACCCTGAGACATGTAGGTTTGATATTTATATTCTGAATTATCATAGTCATAGAATTATCATAGTGAAGCTAAAAAGTGACGCCTGAAATCTGGCAGACAGCATAACAGCAGAAGGATAAACAAGCTAAAACTAAGTACAGGCTGAACTCACCTTTAGTTTTGTCCCTTCCTTCCTCGTTATTCCTAAAGAATTTATATAGTGTAGCTGTCTGCAGTAACAGTGGGATTCTTTAACATGATGGGTGCACTCTGTGGGACTGATGGACACCACAGCACATAGTGCACTCTGTACCCTCTTGGCAGCTGGGCCAAACAAATACCTCAGAGCCTAAACCACTTAGATATTTCTGATGGGTTTTCAAATGGAAAAGTTCTTGATTTCAGCAAGAATGCATTGAGCAACTCAATTCTTTACCTTTTATTTTTGCCCTTCATGTTTTCTGATAATTTTCACCATTCCTGAAGTAACTGTACTTTCTGAAATGGTTTGAAACGGGTTGTTTGTTTTTTCATGATAGCTCAGACCAAAGACATTCTTTGCCCTGTACTACGAGAAGCAGTGCAATATTTGATTTCTCTTTCTCATGGCTTGGAATCCAAAGTTAAAAAATCTCAAAGCTTGTCGTGAGAAATGGAAAGGAAGTCTTCATCCAAAATTCAATTCACTACAAGAATAATTTGGAAGCTGTGACACAGAGACTTTGACAGTAAGCTGTCATTTCAGATGGTTCATTTTGGTTTTCTAGTCTGACCTACTGAAAATTAACTTGATTTTTGAAAACTAAGGTATGTCCTTGTACCAAAAAAAAAGAGACAAAAAAGAGGAAAATAAAATGAAGGAGAAAAGAGAGGGAAAACAAGTTAAAACAAAGAAGGAACGGAAGGAAAGGAAGGAAAGGAAGGAAGGAAGGAAGGAAGGAAGGAAGGAAGGAAGGAAGGAAGGGCAGGCAAAGTGCAAAGAAAAAGCCGTGTTTACATAGAAGGGAATTTCCATCTACAGCCAAAGTCTTACTGTTCAGTTTAACTCAAATAAATTCAGTGTGTTTTGCAAAGTCTTTGAAACAAACAAAAGAAACTCCACAATTTTTCATGTTTGCAAATGACTAACATTATGTTTACCAAATATGATTTACTTCTGCTGGTATAAACAGATATTAGAATATTCTATTTCCCCTGAGACCTATGAGGCCCTTTTTGTAAGAAATAATTTGTTTACGTCTGCATTTTCAGTTTCCAAATTTTGTATGTTCTTAATAATATCATGGTGAGATTTTAGGAAATGTCTGAATGAAAGTTCTAATAAAGACATTTAAAATCCATATATTCAGTGAAGCATAGTTTCTTTGAAGTTCTCAGCCTACCAGAGTAAATCTTACCCTATTCCCTTGTTCATCTAGTCTGTAGCTCCAATATAAATACCACAGTAATGGATTTTTAGCACCCAAAGGGCCTTGGGCTTTGGGCAACCTGGGGCTAATAACTTACAATGCCAATAGCAATCTTAGTATGCAATAAAGAGAAAGGCAGAAAAAAAAATATATAGTGTTGAGAATGCTGTTTGCTCTACAGGAGCCTCTCTACCTGTGAAAGCTTTCAGGTGCTCGTTCAAGGCAGATTCCCCAGCACTGCAGGGAGGGTGGAGAGGGCTGCTCCCCTAAATGATCCATTGGTTTTTTTTTTGTCCTATATCTAGTTGTAGATGATTTCTGTGCTGTTAAAGCTGACATTAAGACTCCCTTCAACAAATCTGGGTAACGTGAGTCACATTTCTTCATTCCAATCACTTCTTTGGGGGTTTACCAAAGTAATTTAAAGTAGTGCTTCTTATTAATATATCACAGCCTGTCAAAGAACTGGCCTAGAGAGAAAAGCTGTGCTGCTTTCTCAGATTTTTTCTCTGGGGCTATAGTAGAGGAAGGAACAGTGACACCGAGGGCCAGATGTCAAGCATGAGAGTCTGCATTATTCTTGACTTTCTTGCAAGTCTCAAGGTACGTTAAGAGAGCTGAGCAGAAATACTAAATATGCATGCTCAGATAGTGCCAAACATGCTGGGGAAAAGAAAGGCAAGCATGTGTGGTACCTCCCTGCTCTGGAGTTCAGAGGAGTTTTCCAGACTGAAGGGCAGAGCTGGCAGGCTTTGAGCAGAGCAGTGTGTGGTGGTGCACGTGGGCAACCCCTGGGTGTTCCCTGGCTCCTGCAGTCCCCACTGTCCCCAGCCTTTCATGTAGAGACTGCCACAACAGCCCCAGAGAGTAAGGACCTGCAATTAAATTTGTTTTGCCAACAGAAACCAAGTCACAAGCAAGTGACTGAAGTCCAGGTTTCAGGTGCTTAGTTAGGACTTTGACAAGTGTCCTGGAGGAAAGCTGAGCCTGATGTTGGAATTAAACTCCGCTCTTTCATGCAGAAATGCATCATTGCTCACACTAGTAAATCATGTGATTTACTATTTCTTTCTATTTATTTACTTTATTTACTTTCTATTTCTGAATGCTGAATGAGACATTCATTCAGCATTCTGAATGCTGAATGAATGTCTCATTCAGCATTCAGAAATAGAAAGACTTCAGAAAATGTGCATTCAAATACCTCTTCACATTTAATCATGATTATGATCCTTACTCATTTTTGAGAAATATTGATGTCAATACACTTTTGTTCACATAAGTTACTAACCTCCCAAAAATATCTGCATTTAGAGTGAGAGAGACTATTGCTACTCAATGGGGAGTTTAAATTTCTGATTAATATTTACTTGTTATTCTTTTTCTTTCAAAATTTTTTTCTCAGCACTGTAAGGGAAAAGATGTTTAGCCAATTCTAACTGCATCTCTATTCTGTTAAATGCACGTTCTGTTTCTGTAATAAACATTCTTAAAACCCTTTGAAGTTTGATTTCAAAACCAAACTGAATTGCTGAATTATTTTTCCTTGTGCATACTGCATGAACATAAATGTTTTTTGAAACCAGTTTTCAATGCCATGTTCATTCTTCTAAATGGAGTGTCAGGGCATGTTAGGTATACCTAAAGCTTTATAATTGCAATTTTGCTAGGATGCAAAATGTCAAGACACGCTAGATGTTCTAAACAGCACTGCAAGTATACCTGCTATAATTTTTCTTCAGCAAGTGGCTAAACAAAATTAAGCAAATTATATTTCAGCAAGGAATATGAGGGTCAAATGGTTAAGGACTACTGTGAACTGAACTCTTCCTGATGAATAAAACACATTTTACTGCTAGAAATAATTTAAACAATTTTTCAGTAAGGACCTTGGCAATAACGGAGCTCCAAAGCAGCATCTTGCTAGAAAGAACAGACCAAGCCAAACCAGTAAAACAACAATTTATCTTTGCTGCAGTCTATTTCCCTATTTTATTATCTCCTAATTCTGGTGTCTGTTGAGACTTTCTTTACAAGTCTTTCCTTTGTGTCTCTCAGGACATTAAGTTTCTAAGCTCTGTTCAACAGAAAACTTGATTTATAACTGAAATCAGTAAAAACGAAATCACTACTAAATAAAGGATTTTAATGATTACTTATGAGATTTATCCAAGCTCCGATTCACAGTTTACAAAACCTTAATTTGAACACAATTTATTTTAGTGCACAAAGGACATTTTAATGGAGCATGTTTTTCAGTACCTTAAAATGACTGTTAAAATACCTAACCTCATTAAAAAAAAGAACATTATTTTTAAAAAGTTTAAATGTTAAATTTATATTTTCAAAATTGTTCCATTATTTTGTTAAAATGAAAACAGCTACTGTTAATTTCCTTTCTTATATTTTCATTGGGAACTCAGTCAAATCTAGGCTTACTTTATTATTCCATTAATTATTGAAATATATATATTAACACAGTAGCCTTTCTTCAAAAAGCAATTCAAGGATGATGTATTTTGTAAATTGGCAATGGAAGGGAGTAAGTTTGACTACTACAATAAAATGCAGCACAAACAAAGCACTTAACAGTTGCATTAAGCAGTACTTAAGCAAAAAATATTTTCATCTGTAATGCTTTGGGGACTATGATCAAGATTTTCTCTCAGTGGATGAATACTGTCCTAGGAGTTGGTAACTTTCATTCTTTACAGCTTTTTAGAATGCAATGGTAGTAGTATTCCCAAGAATTAAAAATGGATGGAGCAATATAGTTAAATCAAATAAATCCCATCAAGTTCAGTAAGTTATGTGGTCTATAATATCTTTAGAAATAACCCAATATTAAATGCCTCTCATAGATCCAAAAAGGTCATGAAAACAGTCATGTAAGTTAACAACCAGAACTTTCAAAACTATGTTTTGTAGAAGCACTTTCCTATTTTTATTAGAGCTATCTGAAAGTTTTATTTTACTCTTCTGTGCTTAATGAGAAAAAATTTAAAATTGTATAGAACTGCCTTTGTCAGTACAGTGCTGAAATCTTGTCAGCTCTGCGATATGTATTCCCTTCATGCAAAAGTCAATGTTTTTCAAAAGGTGAGAAGACAGAGAGCTGGGAGTTTGTCTGAAGCCAGGAAGGTTTTGACTGACTGATTGGATGAATTCTTTGGTATCAACAAAATTCTCTAAAACTGCAGGGGGAACTCTATTATAACTCAGAAACCACTAACCAAGAGACTTTCTCAGCTTCCTTATTTGTGAACCCCACTATTTTTTTAAGCCAGAAAGGTTCAGATAAGTTTGTATAAGTGTGAGATAAATATAAAATAATAAGGTGTGAAGCAAGAAACCAATATAGGGACTCTGACTTTAATAGAACAATCATCCAGCACAGTGATTAGGAAGGGAAAAATCATTGAAACCATCAGTCCAGAGCACAACAGCAGTACAAAAGGCAAACAGGGCAGAAGATTGTTTGGTGGCACACAGAATATAAAGCAGCAGAGATTTTTACAGCATACATTTACTTTGTCATAATTGGAAGTATTAAACTGCACAGGTGGCAGATAACTGTGAACAGTCTAAAATATTTTGTCAGAGAAAGTGGAAAAGAATAACATTACTTTGGGTAAGACACACTTTTTTCCATTGCACAGTACCTCATACAATAAAAGCCCAGAATGCTAGTCTCTATCACAAATCGTTATGATTAAAGTCAAAGAGATTACTTAAAAATGATTAAAAATTTAAGAACACAATTACAGAAAATGTTTGAAATTGGTTTTGAGGTTGTTTTTCAAAAGTATTTTATATAAGGATATGTTCAAAGACTGTAGCATCCCACAAACTACATAGCAAAATCCCTGTTCTGGGAAAATCAGTGAGCATTTTGCCAATGAGTCAGATCAAGACCTTGATGCAGTGAGGCCAGCACTATACTGGGAGAATCCTCTGAACAATCAACACTAATTAAATTGCATTAGAATGGATGTAATTCCATTCAGCTATTTCTGACCTTCACTGGGGTTGTTTCAAATTCATAACAGTAAGGTCAATTTTTCCTTTCCAAAAGCAGGAATGAAGCAGAGATTCAGAAGTAATACTGGAGTATGAGAAGGTGCTTGATTTGCTATCAGTTTAACCAAGAAAAGGAGATAATTAGGCTTCATGGGTCAGAGAGTACGAAACAGCAACTTTTGTCTTCACTGCCAAGGTAGAGTGGCCAGAAAAGCCAAGCTGCTGCAGCATTTTCTGTTCCATTTGCAGGGTGCCCCTGGCAGACACGAGAGAGATGGACCTGCCGAGTCTGGCTTGTGAGGCTTCCCAGCTGAGCCTCCAAAATGTCACTGTGCTTCACCTGCTTCTAGCTCTTCCTCTGAGACTTTTCACACTACCTAGTCCCAGTTCATCACTGAACCACTCTGGGTACTTATCCTCGGGTATCTGTATAATAGCAATGCTCCATCAGATGTCTTTTTTAAGCTCCATGCTAGTATAGCCTCTCTTTTGCAAAACCAAGTCAATTATTTTTTATCATCACTGAGGAGCAAAATAGGCTTTTGGAAATAATGAAGCAAATAATGATGGATTAACAAACTAAAGATATATGTGCTAATGTAAAATGCTTATTTACAGTTTCTCATGGCCTTACATTAATTGAATGTGTTTCATTCACAGTCTTGTATACCATGATGATTTTTGATATTGCTACTTTAATTAGGTTGGAATAAAATTAAAATATAGCATCAGTTTGGGTAAAGTAGGAAATACTAAAGTGTACATTTCAAAAGGAACAAAAATACTGCAGGTGCTACAGCCCTAAAAATTTTGATCCATCATGTTTTTTCTTCTGTAAACTCTCTTTGACCAGGCCTTCCCAGAAGGAAATGTACTGTTTTGCCTCTGAAATAGAGCAATGTCTCTCATTTACTGTTAATTCCACGAATGAAATAAAAGAAGTACAAATAGTGTACTTTATAAAAAAATGAACTGTCATAAATATTTAGTAGAATATTTAACTTTAAACAGTCTTGATGTTTAATCCTTAAATAGAAGGCTGAACTAATACTAGTGTTGTAATGAACCAATCCATAATTCACACACTTAAAAGAAAATTCCATGCGGTCAACCCCTGAAACTTATGTGTCAGGTGGACACATTTTCAATTAAAAAAATTGATAAAAAGAGCCCAAAATTTTCTAAGCTTTATCACAGATAGTGTAAGAGCATTTAACACCTAAAAATGCTAACTCAATAAACTACCCAAAGAAGAGACCAGGTCAGTTAAATTTTCAGTCATAAAGGCAAATACTAGCAGAAGGAGGTTCTTAGAATATCTGCATCATTTATTTATGATTTTTATTTTGAAAGTTTGCATGTATCTATAAAAAATATTATTACTTTTAGAAAGCATTTTCTTTTTTTTTAATCAAATATTTTTGTACTTATGGTCTATGAAATCTCCATAAAAGTATAGAATCAGTAAATAAATTTGTTCAAAATTTGTATTTTTGGAAAATTTAGAAGAAATCTCTAAGGTTATCAAATATGACAAATTTTGTTGTTCTTATTCTAAGAAATAACACTAGGAATCCAAAGAAGGCTCTTTTGGAAAATGGTTTGTGCTAGATATATTTTACTCATATTTTATATCAGAAGAAAAAAAAATTATATTTCTAAAAAACTTATTTAACCTTTCATAAGATCCAAACCCAAATCATAGCACCCTTAGGAGAAAAAAAAATAAAGGAGATAATACTTTGCAGGAAAATATTTACTGAACATGTACCAGTGCTCAGGGTTTGATTCTATGTAAATTTAAATGGATACAACCCAGAATTTAACTCAGGTTTTTTTGGTTTGGTTTGGTATTTTTTTTTTTTGGAAGAGGAGGTGTACATTGAAGAGTGAATAATGTTTCTGACCTAGAAAGGGAAAGTCATTTGCAGTTCACTATGAATAAAGAACTGTGAAAAGTATTCATATGCAACACAGAGCAAACCATCTGAATATAACCTAAGCAAAATTATCTGAATTATAATTGGGGTTTTTTTTGTTGGTGAGCTGTTTTTGTGGTTTTATTTGTTGGCTGGTTTTTGTAGCCCACCCTCTGGTTGATGTCCTTGCTCTGTGTAGTTACTGTGAGGGACAGAGAGTGACGTAGCTCAAGCAGAAGGCAAAATATCTCCTCCAAAGAGCAGATTTGCTTTTTGTTTATTACAACTCCAGGATCCTATGACCTTCAAGATCATAAAGTAGTTGAAAT
Organism: Leptocoma aspasia; assembly: GCA_013399835.1. Classification (NCBI taxonomy): domain Eukaryota; kingdom Metazoa; phylum Chordata; class Aves; order Passeriformes; family Nectariniidae; genus Leptocoma; species Leptocoma aspasia. The sequence goes on along the minus strand of VXAX01001526.1, from coordinate 911,666 downwards.
AAGAAAATTGTCAGTAGCTACGTAATCTATACCAGAGAAAGCAGAACTACAGACATGTAATGGCAATCAGTTGCTGTATATTATCAAAGGCAGGTGTTTCATTTTCTCTGCTCTGCTGCAATTTTTGATTGCTCTATCAGGTATTTATTTTTCTTTTTTTTCTTGCTTTTTTTTCTTTGAGGGGTACTAGCAAGAAGGGAGGAGAACAGATACTTTCAACCTTTGCTGCTCTGAGCAGCTTCTGAGTACTCTGTTGATTGGTTTAAGCAGAATGAATAGAGCTCAATTTAATATTCCATATTATGCGTGGAAGTTGGAAAAAATTTTGACTCCTTCTCCCTATACATCTTTCAAGTTGGTTGATTCACACTTCAATATTTTTCTTCTAAGAAGTTCTAAGAATTTCTATCCATGAATATGAGGATAGCAAGAAATGAAATCCTGCCAGTCAGTGTAGGTGGTTCAGTAAAGTAGTTTAGCAGAGTGACCAACAGAGTTAAATTGCACCCATAATTGTATGACATTTAATTTGATTCCTATGGACAAGGGATCCATCTTTAGACATGTATATATGGAAAGATTTTCCCTCTTCCCCCACCCCCCCAAAAAAAACCCAAACCAACAAATATCTTCACACTACCACACCATTATCTAAATTTATGCTGTGCAAATTATTGACTGAAAAAACAGTTTTGTAAACCAATATATGAATTAATCGCTCGCAGAAATTCTGAACAATAAAAATAAAAACATGCAAAAGGATTTTTATAGTCATTATCTTGAAAAATATTCATCTGATAGAATTAATAAAATTCTTACATGCAATATTAGATGATAAACAAGAAAGTAATATATTTATGGCAAAGATCATATGACACATTTCATCTAAGGAATTGATAAAATTCATACAATTCAGAACAGTAAAATTCTTAGTTCTATGGAGTGTGTCTGACAGTAAGATTTTAAAAAGATCTAAGTGTTTGACCTTTTTTTAATAAGCAGACTATTTCAAATGAGCACATCTGGTTTATGTTCCTAAACTTCTAGCCTTTAAAAGTTCTGTTCCCAATTCACACAAAATACCATTCAGCATTGCTTGACATGGTGACCTTCCCTGTAGGTGGCTGGCTGAATAAACCGATTAAATAGATTCAGGAATTTAGCGTATATACAGCAAGTTAACACTTGTATCCTGGAACCATTAGTAAACATACTTACTGCTTCTCCATGCTTTCTATTAGAGATATGGAATTGAACTGGGAATTTTAAAAATCCACTTTATATAAATAAAGAAAGCATTTCTTAATTTTCATGTCAAAGAAGTTTTCATTATGTTGTCACATTTTCTTAGCTATAAAGCAACACAAATCAGAACAAGTCCAGTAATTACAACATTAAATGTTATTATGATTTCACTCAGATTGAGGCAGTGAAGGGTGCACAGAATAGGTACAAAAATTCAAGTGGTCAGTAAATATTTAACAAACTCTTTTTTTAGTTAAAAATTAAATAGTGTATGGGCTGGGAATCGTTCATTTTTTTTCCCCATAACATCATTAGCAGGTTCATTGTTATTTGTGTAGAGTGTAATTCTTTTTGACTTTGCCTTCCATTTGCCTTGAGGACAAGCCAGTTTAAAACTGTTCAGCACACTGCACCATGCATAACAGGTAATCTGTCTAATTAAGGCCTGTAAGGATGTTCAAAGTAAAATATTGAAGAGCTTCCATAACCTCACTTTCACCCTCCCTGTGTACCACAGCTTCTGAGACTCAGAGATACCCTAGCCATTAACTCAAGTGTTTACACTCTAAACTCAAATTCTTCTTTGCCAGAATGGTTCATTTCACATTTTACAAGTCTGTTTTCTCATTTACAGGCAGAAAGCAATTTATCAAATTTTTATATTACATTTCTCAGCTTGTTTCAATATTGGATGATATAATATATGCCTGGAAATCCAAAATGCAAAGGCATACTGTGACTTTATCCAGGGACCTAATAAGATTTATATCCACCTTTTTTTGTGTGTGTGTTCATTTGATGCATTTCAATGAATTATTAATTATGACCAACAATAAAATATTATTTTGGTCTGATGCACAGCAAAAGGAAAGATACCCAAGAGAAAACCATCTGACAGCTCAAAGTAGACATGGCCAAAGGATGCTCACAAGTTTCTCATCAAGTATTGCATGACATGCATCTGCCCATCAAATGAACCAGACTGACTGAGCCTTTCTGAACATACAGATGTAATCTTTGGGGAGGTTAAGTCAAGATTTATTACATATTGGGAAGCATTGATTTGATTTTTTTTTATAAACAGCCAAAGCTACGATAACAAACATCAAAAGATTTCATTCTATTTTCCAAACCTATTTTTAAACGTTGACATATGGGATGGAAATATACGTAAGGCTGTATGTTCTGAAGCTGGCAGAAGTCAGATTCAAAGCTGCATGTAATAACTTTTTACTTAAGATATTTAAATCATACTTAAGCATAGCATTATGTAACTGCTATAAATATGTTATAATCTGCTGAGAAATTTGTTTTCATTTTGCTTTTATTACATTTTCTTAACTGATCTTTGCTCTGATACAAGCTTTCAGAATATTCTCAGTACATATGCCACACCTTATTGTCATTTAAGCTACACATCTTGATTTTTAACATAATGAAAAAATACAGTTCTTTACATATTTCAGCAACATACTATTAGCATTCATTCTGCATTACTTACTAATGAATGTCATATAGCAAAAACCTTCACAACTTCCTTTACTTTCAAGGTCATTATAAGAAGTGTTTTTGAAACTGCAGTGAACAAATGTGAAAAGCAAATGAAGTTTTTCTCCCTTACAGCTATCTAGAGAGTCAAAGAACATATAAAATATTCAGAGAAAATGTCAAGTTAAAACACTTCGGGTCTGAAAGCAATAAAGTAGGACTAAAATTATTTCTGATTTCCTTTTAAATAGAGTATTCAGATTTGTTTTGGTCTTTGTCATGCTATAAACAAGCATAGATAACGCAAGATAACACTGTGTCCCACACACTAAACTGCACTTTCAAGATGACTATTTTTCCTTTGTAGACTCTTCAATTTAATTTTAAGCCTATCAGAAATATATTCAATGTGCTAAATAGACCTAATTGAAGAATATAGTATGCATTTCACAAATTCCTGAAAAATCACTCTTTAGCATATAAGGAATTAAATGTTTCATGCTAATAAAGGATTACTAAGAATGATAAGAAATCTACATTGAAAAAATCATACCAAAAGCTGGCTTAATGCTTATTTGAAGGAAAAGTGAGTGCTAATGGATTTTGACAGGCTGATCCTGCCTATAATAGCATCAAGCATACCAAATTCTTTTTCACACCACACTGTCCCCAAGGGATCATCAACCTATAGATTAAAAGCCCTGACCTTTGACCTTTCTATAGTTAACTATCTGTCAGCTGATTGTTAGCAAAGCTACCAGCAGGCATTCCTTCTCTGTTTATATTAATTACAAATACTAGTTTTAGGTAAGACCAATTCACAATATATGTCCTCTAAGTTTTGAAACTTCTCTTGCAATTTTCTTTTCAGCTGCTACTCTCTATTAAAAAACAAGGATCTGATCTGAGATGCTATCTGCTCTTTGTCCTGTTATGTCTTTCCACTTTCTTCATTAATGATTAACTTTTTAAATAAAGTTGAGTTTCACAACACTTTTTCGTGCTACACCTTAAGCAGTTCACAGGGATTCCTTATGAGAAACAATTCAATTTTAATTTTTTATTTTATTTTATTTTAAGGGATTGTTGCCAAGTTGATACTCTCAAGTGGTAACTGGAGGTAAGTGCTCATCTATATCCTCCCTGTTCTTTGAATTAGAAAATTAATCACGAACAGCTCAGCTATATCTCATGCTTACATGTTTTGTATGCACTTAGAGATTTAATATAAAATATTTCTTCTGGAGAGCAGGGAGTAAAGCCTTGCCATGTAACTCTCGAGCACCTCTCAGTTTTCTGCTCCCTTCAAAGCTCCAGCCCAGGTGGCTCTGCAGAGTACTGACACCCTTCAGGGGTCAGGGAGTTGCTATGGGCTTCCTGTGTGGCAGGAGAGCAACCCTCTACATGAGTGTCCTGTGCCCCCTCTCTCCCCAGAGCCCAAACCTGCAGGGCCCTGTGCTCACAGACCCCTGTGCTGCCCCTCTGCAGCCTCAGGGAGGGAGGGCAGCTGCTGGCTCCTGCACCAGTGACTGCAAAAGGTTGGCTGGTGAAGTTACAGAAGAAGGCGGACCTATGCCTTCATGGGAAGGGAATAATTACAGCAGCAAGAAGTGGGATGTTGCACAGGTGAGGTTTCTCGCTGTCTCTCATATGCCTGTGTTGAGTCAGGCACAATCTATTTGATTCTTGGTGAGATTAAATTGGTTTTCCATTTCACTGAAACTTGGAAAAAGAACGCTAACTTACAGTAGACAGTCAATATATGCAGAACCTGCCCCATAGTAAAACAGTAAGCTCAAAAAGAAATAAACTTTTTATCCCTATTATCTACTCAGAAGTCATAACCAAGTTTTCCATATCCCAATTTTCAATGTGTTAAGAGTTTCCTGCGTTTCCTCTTCCTTTCCAGGGAGAAAATACTCAGAAGAAATGACCTTCTATTATGGTAAATTGGGATCTAGTGACTAATGGCTAATTGTTATTGCAATTCTTGACCTGATCTGTAGTGCTGGAAACAAAATCTCAGTCTCCAGAGTGTAACCAGATATACCAGACAGCCCCAGAGTTTATACAGCCAGTATATTAACAACTGAGCAACTTCAAAATTGTTGCCTTAATGAACAACCTCAGATCTAATAAATTCCAGTGCTAAAACTAGGTGAACACTCAATTGTTTTCATTTGAACTGACAGAATTGAAAATAAGACATTTCTCTTCTATTAGTTTATTCAGGGTGAAGAATAGCATTAGAAAATTAGAGGAAAGCTTCTCATTGGTTATTTTTTCAACAGCTTCAAGCTGTTAACAGTTACATTGTCCCCAGGTATGGGGTGGTGCATGTTATGGCTAAATGATTAGTTTAGAGGCTCTTGACATACAGACTTTTTCTGTTCCCCAGTATCAGCTGTGAAAATGTATTTCCAAGCAATTAAACCTCATCTCCTGCTGGCTTGGGAGCCAGGAACCTTCAAATTTCAATTCAAATTCTTCAACACCTACTACTGCTGAAAAAAATATGACTTGGTTAGTCACAAAGCAATCTATTGATATATGTTTGAGTGTCTTTTAAAGAGGAAAATGGAAGCCCTGGGAAGAAAAGTTGCTAACATTGTAAGTAAAGCAAATGACAAAACATATTCACTTTAATTTGTGCAGTTTTGGACCTTGCAGCACACATACACATCAGCATTCACAACTGAAAGGGGTTGCAGTGCTGAATTGTAGGAAGGAAGAATTAATCTCTGACTCTCCCCTCCTTACCTCCAGTCTTAAATAAGACTCTCTGACTATATAATTTTTTTAAAAGTACCACTGTATGCAAATTTTGGTTAGCAGCTCAGATGCAAAATGCAGAATTAACCACAGGATTATTGTGTAGCATGGGTCACCTAACAGTGACCTAAATGACAGCTTGGTTTGTCTGTGGAGAGGAGAGTGTCAGACAGCTCAAAGGGAGGAGAAAAGCGTTGCTTTCACCAACGATTGCCAGCTCCTCTCTGCAGATGCTGGAGAGCTGAATACTGAAGTTCAAGTTAATTTTTAACTAAATTTAAAGCATATTCATGGCCCATTGTGAAGGCCAGATTGTAGGAACACAAAAGAGAATAAGGATATGCCAGCAATATCTCTCTCTCTAACTTTGTTTGCTACTGGATCTATTGAATGATGCTTTGCAATGTGTTTTAATCCTAGCATGTGTTTCTTCTGTATTCCCATGCCCTTTATACTAGAGATACAAACAAATGGAAGAAAAAGGAAAAAACCCCTTGCTTATGTTGGCTATACATAGGACAGAAAAAATGGCAAGAGCTTTCCATCAGATGTTGTCACAGCAAGGACAAAATGTTTGCTTTGGGCAGATGCAGCTGCTGCCTCCAATATTCTCTTTATTGTGGCTTGTAACATGTAGTTATAGTTTTCAGCTTGCATAAAGCATTATCAGTCATGTTGACCAATATTTAGCCCAAGTGTGATATAATTTAGGACAGTTTGGTGTGGAAACGTTTAATAATTTAAATTGTAAGGTACAAGCTACTCGAATAAATGAAATACAATAAAAACAAGCCAATGTAGTTCATATGTGTTTTGTAAGAACTCAGCTCAAGCCAGATGAGTACTGAATTCTGGGGTGGACATTTTGGTTACAATGAAGGTCCTTGTTTTTTCTCTTTCATTGAGAAGGGAGGAGGCAACTTTGTGATTCTACCCCAATATTAGCAAAATTTACTGGATGTTTGTTGCTTCCCAGCATTTGCGTTTTTGGCTCTGATGGAAGTACCAAAACCCACCAATTATATAATTAGCTAATATTGCATTGGCTCATTGATGCAACGAGGGAGCAATGAAAAGTGATGCTAAAGAAGTAGCCTCAATGGCTGGGGCACAAAAGTGCCCTCCCAGCTGGGGTGTCACTGCATTTCTGCTGGGTCTTTGGGCTCAGGGTCAGGAAGGGGGACACTGGCTGGATGCCTTTTTGTCAGCAATAGTCATCTTATTTGCTAGATTCTTCAGCAAGACTTAGTAATATGAAGTAAAAGCCTTTTAATTAACATTTCTGCTCTCATTAAAATCACTGAAAACTTGGACTTCCTACATGGAACTGATATCAGGCTTTAATTGCAATTAACATATTAGTACCCCCCTATGTGTTCTTAAACTGCAATAATTTCCATACTTTTATCATACTAATAAGCTGGCCAATGACTTCCTGCAATATAATTGAATTGAATATTTGTAGCTAAAGTTTTATATAGTTTCTGAAGCATGTAACTTGATAGAATGTTCATTTAATACAAGTTCTTCAAACTCTATTTTAATACTTTATCTGATTTTCACAGATGTCAAAAGTAAGTAATAATTAGAATTGGATGAATACAGCAAACATATTTATATGAATATTCTTTTGATTTTAAATGAATTAATTTAAATTGTGTACACACCGCTTTTGTGATTCCTTTCACAAATATTATAGTTAATGAATTTGTGGAAAAGAATATACAGAAAATGAGGTACTTAAATATGCCTATTGTACAAATATTTTTTTTCATTTAAAGTGTAAGTATTTGCCCCTAAAGTTTCATTGATAATGTTATCTGACCAGGGAATAGGAATATACTTTGACCTTCATGACAAATCTCATTGTGGTAGATGTATGCTGCCTGTTCCAAATCAACCTTTTCTGATTTTTGACTAGAAAATAGGAGTAGAGTTTCTCCATTATTTTTCTAGGTACAAACATGCAAAGAAGATAGGCAAAACAGAAATCTTTCGTGTGAAGAAAAAAATATTAAATAGACTTGTAAAAGCAGATTACTATCTTCCATAATTTTCTAATTCTTTTTTCTTCTTCTTTTGCAGTGGCTTACAGGCACTAAACTCCTAAGGATCTCCTATGGGTCTTCAGGAGAAGAGTTTTCCTGCCCAGTGTTTCCTGGGCACTTCCCAGAAGCTTCTCCCATTTAAACAAACTGGGCATCTCTCAGGTGAGGCAGGGTTTCTGCCTCCAGCAGCATATTTGGAGTGCAACTGGCAGAACGACAGGAGCAGATGACCTTTCTTGTCAGTGCTTAATTCTTTTTTTTTTTTTTTTAATAAGACTGATGGCATGCAGTAATCAGGCAGAAAAGTGAAAGCAAATTATTTAGATGACTCTACCATCAGTCACCATAACACATCAACAGGAGTTCAATTCTTCTGGCAAGCAAGTTGATTATTTCCTCCAGGTATGCTCCTTTACCCTATTTGGAAGGGAAGAGCTTCTCACTTCTTGGTGGCCCGTCTTTCACAACCTTTGCCTTTTTTTAAATTTAATTCCATGTTGTTTTGACAACTCCTTAGACAGCCTCTGCTGCCAGTATTTATAATGTCTTATGTTTGTTATGAACCCCATGGCCTTTAGAAGACCAGCCTGATGTCTCTTACATTACTTGTGATTTTTCTTTATTTTTTTCCAGCCATCTTTTCTTTTTTCATTTAGGTTCCCTGTCTCCTTTCCTGTCTTTCTCTTTACAGACTCTTCTAAAATGATTTTTTTTTTCCTCTGGCAAAGCTAATTATTTTCTGCAGATGGGTGTTTACATCAATTTTATGTTTAAACAAGGGAGTTTTGATGCCATACAGAAAAACTTCAGATAAGTGGTAAATACAGATAATTTAGCTTTGTAAACAAGGTATTTCTCCAGGTTGAATTTTACAAAATCATGCCCAGCTTTCAGTTTTCTGGCTTGCAGGTGATTCTTGTTTTGCTAATGATGCTGCCAAAATGCATAAAGTATCAAACATTTTTAACATCTATTCCAAACTCTGGATCTGGAATGATTGATGATATACAATCAAGGGGCTAGAATCTTCTAAAATTTACTATCTCATATATCTCTGAAACAGTCATTGTGACAATTTAACAACACAAACTAGGAAAGTTTCAATAGGGAAATAATGCTTTCAGGTTTCACTAAAGAAAGCCCAGTATTAAATGAGAGTTTATAGTTTGACTATAATCTGCTGTATTCTTTTTTCTGGATGAAAAAGAAACAAGGAAGGAAATGGATAGGGAATAAGAAACAGTCACAAGGACAATCCTGAGAAATTATTATTTTGGTTACATTTAATTACAACTGCAGAAATACTTTTAACGATGAAAATTTTTAAATATAAGATGAGATGAAACACATTAACCTAACGTTAAAGAATGACAGTCTGGAAAAATGTTCTTAGTGAGAGAGAATGAAATTGGGTCAAATATTCTCTAACCAATTAGGTCCATAGCTTCATTCAAGCTGCTCTGTAGGAGAAATATAATAGCTAATTTTTGTGAGTAGTGTTAATGCTTACACCTTGCACATATATCATGGTGTATGCAGTGACCCATGAACTAAAAGGTAGCAGAAAAGTAGCTGTTCAGGTTTACACTGTCAGCAGGAATTGAAATAGTTGCAGTACCTTGGATTTGCCTATGCACTCATTTATGGTTCACTCAAAACCTAACTCAAGTACAGCCTATTGTAGCTTTTCAACTCGATGGAAATGAAGGATGCACTTGGAGTGTAGCTGCTTGAATTCCTGATCTACATTCAGTCCTCACTCCAGTGATGCAGTCTGCATAAACTAAAATGTGAATTTCCATAATAAGTCCTCAGTATGCTTTCAGTTATGAGGGAGGAAGACAAGTAGATTAACAATTATTCCAAAGCTGCATTATAGTGAATTATAATAATGTAAGTTTGTGGTTTGTGACCCATACTGAATTCTTCCTACTCTTTGAAAAGTTGTGTAAAGGAAAAGGTTTTCATCAGCAGATATTACTCACACTGAGCAGTGCATTTCTCTTTGACTTGCCAGAGGATACAGCACTGAGAGTGTCTTCATGTGCAGTAACTTATTATAACTCAAAAATAGAACAAGCAACCTTAACTTCAGCTATACTCTGTGCATTTGTGAGCTACTGCTGATTATCAAGTGTGCTATAAATCCATATTTCCCTTAACCAGCTGCACTTTACTATTGCATACAGACAAGCCTTGAGATGGTACCATGTATGATGTAAGGACCTGGCAAATCTTCATAACTTCTTTAAGGCTTTTTTGCCATTTTATCATGTAACATTTAACAATAATTGCTTAATCATTCCTAACTCCTTGATATTTATTGCAGGAATATTAATTCTCATAGACTCATTTGACGTTAATATGGCTGCAATAGAACTTTAGTAGATTTTCCACTGAAATTCAGAATTAATTACCTGGTCCATAACTTTGAAGCTACTACTCTGTTATATAGAGCCTGTTCTATGTCTTTCATCTGAACACAACTTAATGAACTTCCATAGAGTAAATAAGTCACATTCATATTGGCCCCAGATAGGCTAAAAGTGGCAGAAAGTGACCCAATGAGTGGTGAAAATGCAACTTCTAAGGCAATTATAAATTATTCCGGTTTCTGTAGTCAGGTCCCCAAAGAATGTGCTACTTTTCCGGTGCTGTAGTCATTTGTAACTATGCTCCAGAGGAAGGAGAGAAGTATAGACAAAGTGAAGTCATTTATCTAATAGAGGAGGGATTATTACTTGAGGTGGTGTCCTTTTTTCACATAAAAAATTCTTTATTGCACTTTAAATTCAACTACAGCCAAAAGATGCAAAGTTATTAAATAAAAGGTTACCAACGAGTGCTTCAAATCCCCACGGAACAAACAAGAATATCTAAAGACCACAGCAAGTGGTCTCCTTATTCAGACACTGTCTGCTGACCTTCTTAACAGACTAGAAACTTACAGATATTGATTACTGCTTTAGGAAAAGTGCCTTAAAAATCCTTTTCTATTTTAAAATTTGTTGTCTTGAGCTGCATTCAAAATATTATGAATGGACAGTGGCTAGTTTTGGAATATACTTTTTATTGTATTATTCTGACAGTGCTTTTTAGCTTCTTAATGAAGTTATTTAATCTGCATTTAGAGTGCCAGAGTCTGTCCATTATTTAATGAAATAGGCAGGGTTATAAGTGATTTACTTAATCATATTACCAGGAACAGGACCATATCATAGATCTTTATAAGGTGTGAACTGATACATTACTTGGGGGTCTCTGTATAATGCAGTGTGAATTCTTTTTCCTCCAGTGAACCTTTTGCATGCAGTAACTCATCCTCTGAGTCAGTACACTGAATGAAGAAAATCTCTTTTCTTGTAAATGAGGACCAATAACATGGTCCCTATTTTACTGGACACTGACAAATGTATTTTAGATACAGCAAACAGGGCTGAATTAAAGGAAAATGAAGAGGGTTATTTGAAGCATATTCTGGAACACCTGATGAGTGTTCTTATGTCCTGCAAAGCAAGTGAACTATTCTTGCAATTTCTAACAGACAATTTGAGTTTGCAGATGTGAATAAGTCTTCAGAGTAAGAGAAAGATCTCATCTTGGAGCTGTTTCAGAGAAGAAAATTTTCAGATTTGAAAAAAATCAATAGGGTTCTTAGTAAATGAGACTAAAAAATCAGATGGAAATTGAAGAAGTATAGAACAAAATTTAGCAAAACCAAGGCAAAGCCCCGAAATTCTATATATTTGGAGTTTAAATATGTCTAAAGCATGATTTTTTTCCTAAAACTAAATTACTTATCTAGTCAAAATCTAGTTTTCATTTAAAAAAAGGTCTGAATTGAAATTCCTTTAGCAGACTTAAAATTTGTACCTATGTATCTGTAGAGTGAAAATTTAGATATTAAGCTTTGAAGAGCAGGAGGAAGATTTTTGTTTTGCCACGAATCACAGTGGACTTTCACATAGCTAAGACTATATCTCTTTCTTGAAATTAATCTTTATGGATACTGAAAAGGTATCATGGCACATTACTGTACCTCTCCTACAGTTTGATGAGTATGGCTTACAATTTTCAAAGAATTTTAAAACTGCTGAATGAGTGCAGTGCATGTGAAGCTTTCTGGGGCTATTTATCTATCTCCCTGACAAGAGATGGTGAAGGATTGTTAAACTCTGCTGATGACCATTAGTCAGGCAGGTGCATTCAAAGGAGAGTGTATTCACAGGATATTGAAAAGCAAAATATTTGTAAATAGGAGAGCAAAACAAACAAACAAACAAACACAAATTATTTGTGAATGTTAGAACCTGAGAATTCGAAGATCCTAAGAAATATGGTCAAAGTGGAACAAAAAAGTTTCAGAGTAACTGACAGAGGCAGTGGATGACATGAGGTGGAGCAGTGCTTCTACTTGAACAGAGAGACCCTCCCAGATCACGTGAGGGGCTGGAGAAAGTTTGGATTTGGTGCCAAGAGGCAGTGAAGGTCAGAAGAAGACAAGCTTCTACAATTTGTAGAGTACTTTAGTCAAGAATACCTAAAAATGCTAAGAAAATACAGATAGATGTTTAGGCAGAATATTTAAATTGTAAAAAAAATCGCTTACAAAGTGATTGGGGGCACCATGCTACAGGCTGTAGCAAGCTGGTCTGGGAAAATTTTCAGTGAAGGTGGAAGAATGCAGACCATCACTGCTTCACTGAGTAATAAAAAAGTAGGTGCAGTTTACTGGGTGGCTCTCTTTCCCTGTCACAAGACAGATTCTAATATTTTCAGCCATCTTAATGAAATACTTTGAAATTTGTGAACAAAGATAGCTATCAGAGAGCTAGGTATCATTAAGAACCATGACCTCAGCTAAAAATAATTTTTGGTTCAATAATTTATTTCAAACTTATTGAAATAAATGCTTTGCATTTCATCAATAGACAAAACATGTCACACTGTGTTCGTAAATCAAGTACTGTGTTTAGGTTTTCTAAAAGCTCTAGTTAAGTGAGGACAGAGTCTGTGGGCTCTGCAGATGTATGTGATCATAATATTTACTGGTGATATAAGCTTGGCTTTGATTCTCTGCATTAACTTTATCAATGCAAGATAACAAATGACTGAATGTGACTGAAAGCCCAGCTAGGGAAGGCAGTGTTGGGTGTGTGCCTTCTGATTGACCTCATAAACAACTCGCGTTTCCCCCCTGGTCAAAGCATTCTCTGAGGCTGCTAATCATCACAAAAGAATTACTATACTTTCATTTCCAACTCAGACAATCCATAAATTAAGGCAGAACTGATTCTCACACCATCAATGGATATAAAAGCAATTTAAAGAATGTATGTTCATTACCTGAGTGCCCCATCGTCTTGTGTGGCAATTTAGTCCACCTGCCTGCACCAGTGGGAATGTGCTCGTTAGTTAATATAGATTAGATCTCCTATTTTCTGAGGAAAGACATAAAACTCTTTTCTCTTCCTTTTTAGTAGTCCCAGAGGCATCTGTGCAGGAGCTGCTCATCAGCTCAGGCACGTCTGGGGCAGTGCTGACAGATAGCTGGGAGCAGCGAGGAGTTTTGGAAGCAGCACAGAGCCCGGAGCTCCTGAGGCCAGAGGGACCAGATATGTGGCAGCTGGAGAGAGAATTTACTGTGCTTTGGGTGACCAGAGTCTCCCCTCTGTGCCATCAGCAGTGACATGGGATAAAGTCCATCAGGAAAACCCCTTGGGTTTCCCTCTGCTCCTGAGGCGTTTTTAGCCTGGTGTACGAGCATCAGGCAGTCTGCCCAGTCTGTTCACATGTGGCTTGGACTTTGTGAAAGTTGTACAGACAAAGAGTAGCTGTCCTTGAGATCTCTCAGATTTTAAATACACCCATTCCTTTCAATAATCAATTAGGATAAATTTTATCAAGACATAGCAGGAAGGAGTTAAGCAAATTAGAAGTATTCCCAAGATTTTACTTCTGTTCAACTATAATTAAAATCAAACAATAGTGCAAAAATAGTTTGGGAATATCATACAATGTAGCTCTAAAAAATCCCAGGAGGAAGTTATAAATGCTTCCTGCAAACAAAATAAAAAGAAACATTAGTCAGTTGCAAGCCTCATTTCCTCAACGATGGGAGGTAACAATGCCATAAATCACGAGTTACCTGAAGTCATAGTAACTTTTCTGCCATGGGCCTTTTGATAATCTTTACATTTACCATCACGGGAATATTTGTTGAATAAATATTTACTAGACTAAGCACACTATTTCTGTACAACAGACATTTTTTGTAAACAGCACTGAAAAATGACACATGTTAGGGACTTTCAGCTATCACTTATTATCAGACTTACTGAATAATCCTTCAATAAAGGATGTCTGAGGAAATATACCTCCTAATAAGACAAAAAGGTCATTACCACTCACAATTCAATTCATTGCTTTGACTTGGAAATACAGGTCACGTTTGTATAACTGGTTGTGTTCTGTTCTGAAGCTGACAAAAAAAGAGAAGGAGGACACTGAATGTGAGTCTCAGCCAGCCCAGGCTTCACCTTGCACAGCACTGGAGTACTTTGGTCAGAAAACATGACAAGGACAGGACTGCAGTCATGGATACACTTTGCAAGCCTTGGGATCAAGTTATTTTGTTCTGACACTAATATACTTAATATTGTTTCAGTCTAAGCATAAATGTCCACAATTGTTTGTGCCTTCCTAAATCTCACAGAACTTGCTTGATGTGGGTGAGCTTTTCTAAGTTCTGTTTTGAAGGAAAACCAGCTACAACAGCAGTGTCAGGTTTATGTGAAGAAGGAGTTCTGGACTGGAGTAATGGTAATAATTACAAGCAATTTTATAGATTTCTTTTATGCCAAATAATTCACTTTATATTTTATGCCCACTTGCCAATACAAACAGAAGCAGAATAATTCCTAGGGTGAAAAAAAAATTGCTGTTCTATGGAAAACAGCTTTCATTGGTATGTGAAAAACTGAAAGGTAAAGACTAGAATGAGAAAATATTTGGCTCTCTGCAAAGCTGGTGCTTAAAATGTGACTATCCATTACTTCTGAAGGTAATGGGAATTTTTCTGAGTTTGACTTCAGGGTGAGTGTATTAACTCTGAGCGTGGGGAAGCAAAAGAGGCAGGTGACATGGGTTCAGGGGCTCCCCTCCACAGCAGCCCACAACACCACGCAGCAGCAGCAGCCTGATCCCAGCACATGGGGACAACCTGCTGGGGGCAAAACAGTGACCTCAACATGTCTGAGGTGCTCAGGGACACTGCTCTGGGGACCAGTCCTGCCATTCAGAGCTAGCTCTGCTCACCATCCCATGGATTATTAGAACAATATCTGAGTCTTAAGCCCATTTTAAAAATCAAGAGCTGTTAATCAGAATGTGTATGCCATATGGCCTTGATAAATAAAATTTTTCACAGATACTGCTAATGAATAAATAAAATAAATTAGTAGGTTAAAATCAGCTGAGATAAATCCACAGTCAAAATGCCTTTTGGGAGGTGATTGATTTTATTCCTGCATTTTCCACCTGGAGCTGTGTGACTCATAGACCTGAAAAAAATAGGAGTAAAACATTAGGCCTTTTTCATTTGGAGGATATTGCAGAGTATGTTTTGGGGTGTTCCTCTAATATGTCTAAATTGCAATCTTTAAAATGTCATTCTTCAGCATGACCTCTAGATGGAGAATTTTAAGATATTTTGGGGTTCTGTTGGATCCAAAATTGTGCCATATATATATATATATATATATATATATATACACACACACATACACATAAACACTGTTCATTCAGTATTTCACTCTAATCTGCCCAAGGGATCTATTGACATGAACCTCAGTTACCCCACCTTTGGGGTGGGTTGTAACAGAAGTAATATTTTTTATCGGTGACAAAGTAAGCTAATGTCATGAGAAGAGTCACAATTAGCAAGCAAATATTTCTCATACGTTGAAACTGTATAAGCTAAACTGGAGAACTATCTAAACTGTAACTAGGTCAGATATTTGCAAAATTTCAGTGAAATAAAGCAAGTGATTTGTTAACTTTTCTAGGTAACAGTGAGAAGCATGTGATATTTTTTATAAATGGACCCTTTTTGAAGGATTCAGATAACAGAGACACCTCAAAACCAAACAGAACTAGAGTAAAGCATTAATGAACATGAAAAAACACTTTGTAATGTGAGAGTTCAGGATTTGACAGAAAGTGGATAAAATCTATCAGAGATTAAAACAGACACAGAGTTGATATACCAGATTGCCTGTGGCAAACTCTGGAAGCAGGCTTGTTCACATGGAATGGGAATATAACATGAAGGTATGACAGGCCATGTTTTATTGGTCCATTAATACATGCCTCAGGTATGTTTTCAGGCAGGAGGCCACAGGCTATTAATTTATATACTTTGCAGTGTTTAAGCCCTGAAACACCAAAAGCTATTCTGTGATCAATCAGAGAAAATCAATCACAAAATTTCAATTTTAGGAAGATGCAACATATTCTAAAATATGAAATAAATAACAAGAAACAGAGAGAGAGGACCATGTGATTTCTTTTGCCTGAGGTGTTATTAAGGACTCTCATAAAGCTGGAGTTCCTTAAACACAATAAGCCATGCAGGAAATAAAATAAAATAAAATAGAGATATATAAATCAAACTTTTCTTGACCTACATTTTGTTAAGTTCAGGTAATCTGCAAAGATCCAGGCTGAGTTTAGGTAATTTCATTATATTCTTTATTTTGCTTGAAAATGTTACACATATTGCCTGTATATTGATGTCTGAAATGTAAAATTGCAAAGCTACTAAATCCACACAATTCTGAGGTTTTGTACTTGTAGTGAGAACAGTGTCTTGTAATTTATGGAGGAAATCCATTGCAATACAGTTGAAAAATAATTGTGAAGGCTAAGTCGTTATGCGGGAAAATCAGCTGCAGTTTTCAAAAAAAGGAACAACTTCCCTTGCCCAGCAATCCCACTTGGCAGAGTCAGGGTTGGCTGAGGAAGTTGTTGCATGTTGAGCCCCCATATCAATGAATGAATGCCTTGGTAGCAGATCTTCTTTTTCCTGTTTTATTCTTCTGCTGAGAATTTTAATCTTAGAACATTTAATTTTGCATATTGTTCCTTCATTATAGTACAGAGGTTTTGTTTTCCTTCCACACAAAAGAGAAATTGCTTTCTTCTCTTTGCCCTAGCATCTTTTCTCTATGAAATTCAAATAAAATGATTGTTCTGCTTGCAACATTTGTGGCTTACAGGACCATCCTAAAGTTCAAAGGCTTTACATAAGAAGCATCTCTAAAGAGTAAAATCCTTTCAAGGGGTTGAAAAATGTTATTCTGAGGATACAAGAATAAGGGGAAAGACTCAGAGGTTCAGGGTGAAAGAAGTGGAAAAGGAAAAGATGATGAAACTACTATGGACAGCATTAGATAAGACATTCTGCAAAAGATGTAGCAAACATGAGCAATAAATAGGAAAGATCTGGTTAGCAGGAGTTGCCCAAGGAGAAGACTGTAAATAGAGCAGATTCTCCAGGGGGGAATAAAATGAGGAAAAAATAATTCTACAGATTAAGAGGGTAAAAGAACTTTTAATAAAATGCAAAACTTGAAAGATGCTCTCTGATCCTGTGACCAGCCACACTGCTCTTGGTTAGCTCACAGTCTGTGAAAGTAAAAGCTGGAACAACAAAAAGGTCTCTGAAAATCCTCTGGAGACCGTCAGCTCTTATGAGTATGTCTGTCCACAGCAGTTGTCACTTGCACTGGAGAGAACCATTGTTCAAGTGCATTTCCATATAGATGGAAATCTATATGGAAAAGCATGTGCTTGGCTCCACATGCTTTCTAAGGTTTTTCTTCTTCCCTTTTAAATCAGTATTTCAATCATGTTTTCTCTTCCAAATGTATTGTGGCATGTATTCTTCTCAGGTTAATGATTTTCTATAGACTTCTTTCCTATATATTTAATGTTTCATGATTTACCTTTCTATTTTTCCCTCTGTCCTTATGGATGTTTGCATTTTAGTGTCTTTTAGCATAAAGGGGGAAAGCCACTTGTATACCACATATTTATTCTTTCAGACCATTTAAGAAGTTAGTTAAGGCAGGAGTCACCACCTATTTTCACTGTTCCAAACTAAGCATTTCCTTTCAATTCATCATCTTACATTCACTCAATTACAGCTCTTTGTTTAGCTCTTCAGTCCATTTAAAATTAATGCAAATCTTTCAACCAAGGTAGTTTAGATTAATTTTGCATGTAGAAATTTGTAAAACACTGCATTCCATTATTTACATTATGTTTGCAATGTTTCCCTCATTCTCTAATCTGGAAATCTTATCTATTCCAGCAATCAGATTTCTCAAGCAAGTACATTCCATACTCACAGTTAGCATAAACTCATTTTCCCTTTTTCCTGCCCTTTCCACCAACCTTCATTTTAATTTCATTGTCTTCCTTTGGTTAAGGTATATAATTTCTGGTGCACATATTGTCTATATAATTTAGTAATTATATCTGGAACAAAATCTTTTTGGTTTTCATTTTCTTTAGTAGTGTACACTCAAGTTATTTCTTAATTTTATATTTTAGCATGAAAATTTTTTTACATTTTATATGATGGAAATATTTAAAGCTTAACTACTGCAAAAGTTTGACACACTATTTCAGTTAAAATATCTGAAAATATTTGAGATAAATATAAATTCAATAAATGAAGCAGTACCTTTATCAGTACCTTTGCCAATATATAATATATAAGATGAGATGCATGCAAAGATTAGATGACAAAAGACAACATGAGTCTGCATTAAGGGCTATGAGACAAATCAGAGTGAGAAATTAACTATTAAAAAAAGAAATACCTCTTTTTCTAAGTGATGTCTTTTACATGATGATTTTCTTGTTTATTGTACCTTTTCCCCCTTGCTTGAACTGATAGTTAATACTACATTCCATTTTAAGCTGTGATATTATTTCCCAGTACAGTCTAGCAATGTTTCTTCTTCAGAATATGCCATTCCCTCATGGCTGCATTGGTAAACAGATTTCTAATCACTTTTCAATAGCAAAAGATCATTTAGGAAACAGATAAAATCAATGTATCTCATACAAAGGAGTTATCCTTGAAATAATTACAAGAAAAGTAATTATTAGTAATCTGAAGGCTTAGTTGCTGCATGTAGTTTATTGTGATCCTAAAACAAGAACAATTAAATCAACAGAAGCCCCTTACTGATTTTGCTAACTATTTTATTGGGTTCTATATGATGAGTGAAAATGGAATATCTTATCCCCTGGCAAGACAGCATTTAAAATTTCAAAGGATAAATGTAATATGCTCATGGTTATCACAAAGCAATAGATTCTATACAGCTCCAACAGGCAACACCTCAACAACTCTGTATTAGTGAGGTGCATCACAAAGGCATTAAACAAGACAGCTTTATGGGTTTGAGAGAAACTTTTCTTCCAAAGTCATTAATTATACTGAAGGCTTATGCAAGTATCATTTCAACTTGAAATATCTTTGAGCTTTCCAGTATCTTCCATTATCACCTTGATTTTAGGCTAGTTTGTTTATCATTTTAACATGTGTTGGGAGTGTGTTGGTGAAAAAACTGTCAGCACAGATACACTTTCTAAAAGTAAGAGCTGCAGCAGATTACTGAAGCACATTTTAAGCCCTTGATCTAGCCAAAGTGACATTCAACAGCTGTTACGTTGCAGATGTTCCACTTAGATTTCCTGGTCAGCAGATAAAAAGATTGTTCTCCATTCCAGGGAAGAAGCACCACCTTCCTAACACCTGTTACAGTAAAGCTTATTATGTCTCAATATCTCCTCGGAGTAGCTCAAGGACATACATTGCAGCAAACTGTGTGATCCAGGTAATTAAGGATAACTTGGCAGCAGTTCATCTCCTGGAGGGTGGACTGAGAAATATCTGTGTTGTGAGAGCTCCTAGCAATTAAGGAGTCTAGGATTTAAAGTCTTGCATAGATAACCTGATTCTTTTCATTTTTTTCTGCCCTGCATGGATACTTCAGATCTTGAGTCCTTCTTTGCCATTGGTCTGATCATTTAGTCAATCCAGGGCAGAATTTGGTGTCAAATACAGGCAAATAAGAAAAGCAGCCTTGCTCTGCTGGCTGGTGTGCACTGTAGGGCAAGGCAGAAGTTTTTCCTCTATCTCTTATTATAAGTGCTAGCTCTATTTTTCTGACTTTAGCCTGACCACCGAGGGAAGCTTTGATGAATAGCAATTCTGTATATAGTTGTATCTGGAAAATTAAATGGACTCCTTTTAAACCATCCAAATGTCCAGCCAGCTACAGACCAGTTTTTAGAGAGAGCTGTTTTTCTTTAGTGAGAAACTTGAGATCACTCTGCTAACCTATAAGCCTCAAGGTGTATAATAAAAATGACAGCTCATTTTGTACTATATCAATCAGGAATCCCAAACATATTTTCCCTCTGTGGTGACTGTTACTAAATTAAACAGACTACTTAAAGCAATGGTACTATCTTAAGTTCAAGTATTGTCTGGAAGTGATGCTGTGTGAATAATTAAGTATAAATTAAAAATAAGTTTTATGGAAATTATTTTTCAGAACTAGATTGAAGTGATAATTTAATAAACCACTCTGGATCACCCCCAAAAAACCCAGCTGATGCATGAGATAGAGGTCAGGTGAGGCTCTTGGATACAGAGGTGCAGAGAAGATGTGGCAGCTGAACAGACTTCTTATCAGTCCCTGATGTTGATGAGAGAATCCTTCAGAGTAGGAGCAATCTGATATAAAAAGGATTCATTCACAAGGGGATGACACAGGATTTTTGAATGGAGATACTCTAATTTCTGAGAGATGTTGATCAGGGAGTTTCACTGAGGTGAAATATTTCAATACACCAGAAACTTAATAAACTCTATTAACATGTTTGTAAAACAGCATTTAAGCTTTCTACTGTTAGCCCATCTTTTGCTTGTAACTGTTATGTGGTGCATCTATTTATTTTGATGATCAAAATACAAATATTTGAGAAGCTCAGTGCAGCGGCGTAGACCTTTTATTAAGCTTAAACTTGCAGCACAAAAATTACATAAAACTCCTTAAATCCAATGCCATATGTCCATACAATCACATCCTAATCCAGCTCCAATTTAATTATATTCTATTAACTATTTCCATCCAACTCTTATTTTGCCCAAAATGTCACAGGTACCCTCAATAATAGCTGCAGTAACTCAAAACAGATATGAAGATATCTGACCATCGGAGAAAAAAGGATGTCGAGATAAAAGCTGCTCCCAGTAAGAAGAAGTGAAGGAAATTGATATGATATTTCCACCCTGGGACATCAGGCTTATTTCACTACTCACAGTTTCCCACTAAAAATGTTTGCTTCCAAATGTCATGCTGCTTTAATATGATATAAATCGTTCACTGGCAATTCTCTGTTCTCCAGGTCTTGCTATCACTATCAGAACATCTTTTGGTAGATGCTAATGTTGCAAATAGTTAATACACATATATAAACATATGCACTGAGAAACACACACCTTTTGGAGGATATAATTTCACAGAATCACAGAATGGGTCAGGTTGGAAGGGACCACAGTGGGTCATATGGCCTTACCTCTTGCTCAGGCAGGGTCATCCCAGAGCACATGGCACAGGATTGCATCCAGATGGTGCTGGGATTTCTCCAGTGAGGGAGATTCCACAACCTCTCTGGGCAACCTGTTCCAGTGCTCAGCCCAGCACAAGCCCTGTACACAGTGTTCTGCTTTGCCAGTAGTGGAGTGATGTGGTGCAACACAAATGAGTAGTGGATACAGGTAATCAGTCAGTGAATTAACTCAGCAGCTCAGTTCTCCTGGACTTAATCCATCCTCCCCTTAAAACAAAACAAAACAAAACAAAACAAAACAAAACAAAACAAAACAAAACAAAACAAAACAAAACAAAACAAAACAAAACAAAACAAAAACCACCAAAAAAAACCCCCGAGCCAAAAAAAACCCCCAAAACCCCAAACCAAAATAAGCCAGGAAAGCAAACCCTGCCCAAGTGTCAAACTATTTTTTCCCCATCAGTACAGCCTGCTGGTTTTAACTCTTCTAGTTGCAATGTGTCACTTCAATTACATTCAACACCAGAGTTATCTAAACAACAGGCTGCAACATAGCAAAGTATCAATAATTTCAGCAATATAAATTATTTTGAAGAAAGGATTAAATATTTCTCTAGATTCCTGATTATTTCAAAGAAACTGTGACTATGCAAGTGACACAAGCTTTTCTAATAATCCCTTTGGAATAGAGTCCAATGACTATTTGCATACAAACACAGTAATTCAGAAAGCAGTATATAACCACATTAAACAACTCATCCAATTTGGATGGGCAAAGTTAATTTAAGCTAAGGAACATAAAGCACTTGTAAGTACCTAAAAGAGAGAATTGATCAGCAGACCTGAACACATTTCACATTTATCAATAGCACATTGCTTTCTGAGGTTGAATGTTTGGGAAATGGAGTAGTCATTTTATTAATTAGATCCAGTTCCTCTTCATGGCCATTGATTATCCTTTATTTAGAAAGAGAAAACAGTAGGTTGCTGCAAAAGAAATTCAGCAAACAAATATCTCCATTTTATATACATAATCAATTACTCTGTGCACTTTTTCCCTTGGACCTTCCACTTAATCTTCTTTATACTTTTGTGGTGGTGTGCCTACCTCTCAGATACAACACAATCAGATTTCAGTATATAGTTACCAACAAACCTTTCTTTAATCAAGTTTGTCATGTGCACAAGTCCTCAGAAGATATTACCAGTAATAAATGCTGTGCTTCCAGTTTTGTAGAGTATATAATAAACTGGTTTTATCTGACTAGAAAAGTAGCTTTACCAGAGTTTTCGATGTCTTATCTCATTCATCAAACTCTTACTGACAAAAGAAGAGGGGAAAAAGTAATCAGGAAATCTTGAGGCATTTTCATTGTCACATGTTTCTGTCAATCAAGGTAATCCTGTAGATAAGCAGGACAATAAGAATAGACACAACTTCTTTGTTCACTACTAATATCCACATTTTAGACAGACCTCAGCACAGGTGGTACCATGTCAATTTTTTGATTCCAGTCCCCACATGAACAACATAATAGTGATAACTTTCCTACTTCCATTTTTTTCATAGTTTTATCTATCATTCTAACCTGGGCAGTCCACATAAATACAATGGGCCATGGTGTGGGAACCAAGTATGGTTTCTCTTGTTAAGAGCTTATTTTTCCTTGTTATTTCCCGATGCAAGCACTATTAAAAATATTTATGTGCCTTCATGTACCCACCCTAGAAAATATGCAATATCTTTTTTTTTTTTTAAATGGCTGTCTCAATTTCATTGAAGCACTCTCTACAATTAGCACTAGTAAAACCAATGTAGATTCAGCCTTAACAAAAAGCTTGTTTCCATAAACAGAAAGGTCTTTTTCTATCATTTTCTAACATTAGCCTTTTGTAATGAGTGGGAATTCAAGTGGTGAATTTGATTTCTACTTTGAAAATCACTAGCAGTTTCAGATGTTAAAATTTTGATAGATAGAGAGAACTGGAGAAACTATGAGGATAGAATGAAAGCAAACAGAAAATATGTCTTGCTTAGATGCTTTTATTCTGCTATACAACTTATAGATTTGCTCAAGTTGAAAAATTGATGCAAGCTCCCCTGAACAGAAAGATGTCTATATAAAAATCACTTCTTGTAACATATATTCAAAAGTTTTGAACAGGAGATCTTCATTTTTGAACAGATGTTTTACTGAAAATATATTACATCTATTATATTTACAGAAAACCAAATATTTTTAAATCAATATTTATAACACTTTTAATATTTATGGTACTGAGATTTTGTGAGCTGAAAGTCAAACAACTTAAATTATATTCAGTCTTGAAATATTAAATATATAAGAAGATTTGTAGTGAGGTTTCAGTTCTTTATGCATAGTTCAAGTATGAAATTGATGTAAAATCAGTGTGATGATTGACATTTGCTGTAGATTTGTTCCACAGCATTTAGCTATCTTTCATCTTATTTTGGTGTTAAACCTGAACATCAGGCTGAAAAGCATGCAAAGGATATTAAATGGTGACTACCACTCCTGTCAGTGGAGAAATATTAAATGAAAAAAAAAGAAAAAGAAAGTAAATAAAATCATTTTGCAGCCCATTAAAATTAAATAATTATAATTTTCTCTCCTTGGTGCTTTCTGAATGAAATATAATTCAAAAATGATAGGTCATGAAATTTCATAAAATGCATTGGATTTATTCCATGTGGCTGTTGGTTAGAATCCATAAACCCAAATCAAGAAACACCATCCTCTGCTTCCAGTCTCAGCAAAGACAATTTCTAAGTCATCTCCTAAATCAGATTGAGACATTGCAAAGTATTTTTCTTCTTCCTGTCCTGCATTTCTTTTGTAGACAAAGATCTTCTTTCTCTTCAGATATCACTATGGCATCTTTCAGGGTGATTAAATTTTATTAAAAAGTAATTAAAATAAAAACCAGCAAACTGCATGTTTAGTGAAGTAGGGAATAAATGTTTTAATGATGATTTACATTTTTCATGTACATTTTAGCTAGAATAATCCCAAAGTAGTTTAAACTATGCTTTTTAACATACTGGGATTTGCACACTAATGCATTGATTATGATTCCATAACTGAAGGCTAGAATTTATCCTCTTCCTTATGTATTAATTATATTGTGTGTCATCCCTAATCTTACAGAATTTATTCTTAGACTAGAGAATGAGGCAATGTATTTGAAACGGATTTTTCTGAATATTTTTGTGAACCTCAGCCATTTCCATTATTGTCAGTAATAGATTTTTTTTTTTTAATTCAATTGATCTAAGCTATTAAAGAGATTATTGGTTTTTTGTTATGCTTGTGTTTAGGACAGGGCAGTTCTTCAAGGCATTTTTAGGAGGCTGACCTTGTGATATCAGAAGATGCTTTTTCACTCTGATTTCATGCTACAGTATTAGAGTAGAACTGAGTCAATGTTGGGAAGATTTCTTACTGTTTGAGTACAACGATTAAAAGAACATTTACCATTCTGAAGTTTTTCCTAACATCTAAGTTAAATGTACATTGCTGCAGTTCAAGTCCATTACTTTCCATCTTATTGTCTAAGATGTGGAACAGTTTATTGCTTTTTTTTTTTTTTGTGCAATGGCTTTTTCTATGCCTGAGGGTCATTGTGTATATTCTTCAACAAAGTTTTTCAGCGGTTCATAAGGACTCTGGCTTTTTTGTTTCTCTCTTCTTCAGTTCCTTGAAATGGCCACACGGTACTCCAGCTGAGGTAAAGTCCCACTTAAGAACTCTGCTGAAAATTTCATTGATGTTTGGTTTGGTTTGGTTTGGCTTGGTTTGGTTTGGTTTGGTTTGGTTTGGTTTGGTTCAGCAGAACTATTTGTTAAAATCTCTGCCTAGTTCCACCAGGCTGTAAGGATTAGAGGCATAAGGAATAGAAAATGGACAATGGGAAGAGCAGTCACCATATGAAAAATAAAAAGTCAAACTTGATTTAAAATAGTGCATGCAACCTGCACACCTCTTAGGGAAAAGAAAAAAAAAAAAAAACTTTTATTGATTTGGCATCTGCTGCTATTTTTAAATCCCAGGTATGAGATATCATCTTTGATAAAGCATGATATTTTGTCTGATGTTCAACAGTGATAAATGATAAACCTCAGTGGTTTTTTCTACATATATTTTTCATAATTCTTTGTTCTCCATTCTTTCCCAAGTTTACACTGCTGTGCCTGTCCCCATTGCTCTTCCGTTTCATTTCTTTCAGACCATTTTTTCAACTTGTCTATGTAGCTTTGAATTTTAAACCTTACATATTTTAATTTCCTTCAATGCCAATAGGCAGCTGCAATCCCTTGTGTCGTAAAAGAAAATATTGAATGAAACTACCCATCCGCTTTGTAAGAGAAACATTGATAACTGGACCTTTAGTTTTTTCAGTCTTACAACAGAAAATGAAAACATATGAAAAAATGGGTCATTTAGACACACTAGGCCTATTTGGTTAAAAAGTTTCATTACATACCTGGTTAGCAGTTTCCAAGGTCTTTAACCAAATCTTTGGCACAGCTAAGTGTGGCAGTTACACAATGTGATATGGTTTTATTTCAGAATACAGAAATAGGTTTCAATTTTAACATAACAGTTCAATAGCTCCTCTTGGAAGACAAGATGGCTTTTCTCCAGCAGTGAATCAGCACTATCTAGACATTTAGGGATGGGAGAAGAACAAAGATAATTTCAGCAAGTATTCTTGATATATGATTTAAAAAGTGGGTGTGAGAACATTCTCTATACTGTTGTGAATGGTACAAGTATCCAGTGTTTCAATCCCTCAGCTTGATGTTCAATCCCTCTGCTGTTTCTTGTTCTTTTGTCTGCCTCAGTTTCTCCCACACACCCTCTCACACACTTACACACTCACACACTCTTTCACATGCTCTGATACACTCTCTTACACACACTTCTACACACTCACACTCTTACACACTCACAGACAGACATGCTCAGATGCACACACAGAGTTACATGTGTGTGTGTGAGTGTGCTCTTCATTGCTGACATTCCTTCTGACCGTCCTCTGTGCTGAATAATACATTGCATATGACATTCCAATTAGTAAACAATAAATTCAGTCCAGGAGAGAAAAGTAAATTACATTTTCTGTACCATTCACATCTCTTTGCAAACCAGCAATAAGTCATCACTTAGGACACTGCTCGGGAAGAGATGCTGTAGGATGATGGATCACATTGTTAATCTGACAGAGCAAATGGCAGTCACTTCTTTAACACATGGAACCCAACTTTGTACAAAACCCACACTTTTGAGTTAGTGACTGACAGAATGAATGCAAATGCGTAGAACACCTTGCAAAGAGGTGTTTTTCTAAATTTGATTGAATTATGCAGAAAATTACAACTGAGAATCTGGCTTGGTAAACAGATCACAAATCCGAGTCGGTATGTTTCAATTATTAAAGCAGTTTGCAACTTTCCCAGATCATTCTAGATGTTTTAAAAAACATTCTAGGTACAATAAAATGTTATTTCACCTCCTAAACCAGACTTGGTTCTATCATTGGTTTAATTTGAAAATGTATTTTTTTTCAAAATATTACATTTTAGGCTAGCTCTGTGTACTAAAATAAGGCATTCATCTAAGCTCTTAGCCATTGCAGTTGTAAATAGCATAATTTTCTGCCACATTTCAGTGTGTTTTTAATGATAAGACTGATCCAAATGGGAACAAATGCACTACCTGGATGTCTTTCCAAAGAAGGAACAAGAGAAAAATAGAATGGACCATGCATAAGGAAGAGATCCCACTATCCTCACACATGAAAGACATTTCTGCCTACAAGTTCTCTTTCCTACTGCTCCTTGTTCCTCTAGACCAACCAATCTATAATTTCATTTTATTTCACCATTTCCCTGCCAGGTAAGCCTTAGGGGAAATAATTGCTGCCTTTTTTTTGTGTGCTCGCCTTGCAGTGAGCTCACTGCCTTTGAATATAAGGAGGGACAGCACTGAAAACATAGGATAAGACAAACTCCCTTCATTTACCTTGAAAAAACTTGTCTTCAGCCATCAGATACAGACTGCTGTGGATGATATTGTTCTGACAACTTGACACATCGACCTTTGTTTCTATAGTCAAAACAATTTGGAAAACTAAAATCACATTTTCCTTAGTTCAGTGCAATAAAGATATCTCCTCATTTCAGGCTGATTACTAAAATGTTACCATCTTGAAAAAATACACTATTTTTTTTCCCTTCATATAGGTGCAGCTACATATCTTTGGACCTTTGCAAGTAAATTAATTTCTTTTAATTTTGGCTGAAACACTATATATCTGGATATGGACTGTACTCAAAGCCACCACAAAGTCTTAAAGTTCTGTATCTGATACCATGGCTCAGCATGGCTCTGCTGCTCCTCAGTCACGCCAGGCTCTGCAGCTTGAATTACCTCCTTGATAGCACACTTTTAAGGGGCTGGACATGTATGATTTTAAGACCACTGATACTTTGTTCTCCTCATTCATTTCCCCTTCATCTAATGTAAGATGGATTTTTTTTCCAGTCTTTTTTTACAGCAAAGGTACAGAAAATGTGTGGAAAATGGCAATTCCAGACCTGCACTGCACTGGAGTCAGAGGCACTGGACATTAAAAAATATCCTATGTGGAAGATAATGCTTTCCTCAGTCATGCCACTGCTTCTGAGCAGGCTAGCACCTACTGAATAGATGATTTCTTAACATTACCAAGACACTAGGAAGTGCCACTTTCTATTAAGCAATTCATTTTACTTAGCCTGAATTGAAATATCAGTTTTCCAGTAAGTTCTGGGTTGTTAGAGGCATTGAAAGATTTAATTTTCCCAAGCAGAAAGAAAAGAGACTCTAGTGAACTGTTTTCAATGCTAATTTGGAATTAAAAGGTAGAAGTTATCCCCTACACAGTCACAGCTCTGCCCTGAGTGTATTCCCTGCTCTTTCTCTTGTTACTCCCTACTGAATTGGATACAATACTGCAGTTGAGAAGTTGGTAAAATAAAAGATAAGGAATGTGTAAAAATCAATAGCCACCTTAGTCAAGTTTTATATTAATTAATTTTATTTAAAAGTTGCCTTTTCATTTATTTTTTCACATCATTTATTTTGGCATTATAGCAAACTTCTTTTGAATGCAAATTAGGTGAAAAATGCCTTCTGCTTTAGCTTTAAATCCCTTGACTCTGCTCATCTTCATCATGACTTTATCCTGTTAAAAAAGCTCTGCACACTACATTATTGCTTAATTATCCCACATCACATTTTCATTGACAAGCAAAAACTCAAAAGTGCTGACATTAACTTACTAATAAACGCAAAACCTCTTCTATCCATCACATGTGGAACAAAATTCAAATCATATGGGCACTATTGCTTGGATATTGTCATATTTTAACACTGGAAAAACAACCCAAAAGATGCAAACCCAAACTTCAAAATTTAGTCATAACCTGTTCTTGCCTTTTCCAGAAAAAAAATTGGATGCCGTCAAATATTGGAATCAAAAGTAACTATTAAGAACTATTAAGAATAGAACACCTAAAAGTCAATCTTCTCAACAAACACACTAATCACAAACATGGAATATTTTTAAAGGATTAGAGGACAGACCTGCAATAAAAAAATTTGTACTTCCTCACAAACTATATGTGCATGTGTATTTATAGGTATTTCTCACTTGAAAAAAATTTATATTTTAAGTGACGCAATTTATTAGACAGTGTGTATAAACATCCCGTTTTAGTTTTTAAAAATATTAATTTATTACATGATCAAGCATAAATGTCAGCTATGCTAATGGCTTACCTAAAAGTAAGTTAGTTTGGTCATGATTTTTCAATTCTGACACAAATGAAAAAGCATAGCATTCAAAATTAATCTTGGTTAAAATTTGGTGTCCTAAACCAGTCCATTTACAGGTCTAAAGTAGGCATCATATTTCTTATGGACAATAAAGACTTTGTTATGAATCACCAGGCTGAAAATAAGGCTCACAACAGCTCAAAAAGGTTTCAGATAAATTTGATTGTTGCTGTATCCTACTGTTTGTCCCTTTCATAACTTAAATTCAACAACAACAAAAAAAAAAGTTTGATTTTTGCCATGATTAAATGTGTTACTAAATGAACTATAATAAAAAACAGCATCTATGATTTCCCTCCCCTTCAAACTAACACTAAGGATAATTTGCTTCATGGGAAAATCTGTTGAATCTGTGGCAATCTAATAGAATTCCTGCAGGATGACCACAAGCATTAATCATCTGCTTTACTCAGTTAAATGTTAGAGACATCGTTTAGAGATCAGAAATGAACACATATTGTGTGGAGTGTTGTACAGTCTGTAAGAATTAATCCTTTACTGTTTTATTTTCCTTTTTTAATTGAGCACTTGCGGATAGTTTTCTATTTTTTCCCTTAACTGAGCACTTGTAAGTGCTGCTGATACAGTCACAGTAAAACATGAATTTTGGAATTATAGATTTTGTCATTGAGGTATTTTTGCTTTTTGCACCTAATTAATTAGTAATAGATGTGGAAGCAGCATTCTGACCTAGTTATAAATCTCCGTAGGTACATGTATATTTATAGAATTCCTCGCTGGACTAGATCATTAGACAGTGAGCAATAAATGAACTTTAAATGATTTAGTGGTGTTAGTCTCTTGTCAACTTTCACTAATACCTCTGCTGAGCAGAAATATTTATAACACAAGAACAAAAAGTTAAGTAGAACTATCCTAAAACATGTCCTGGTTTTAAATATTGCACACCTTATTGACATTTTGAACTTGCAGCTCAATATGCTATCTAGTGAACTTTTACCTGTGATGAGACCACTATTGATCCACACAACATCTAAAGCTGTTCTGATCTTTAAAAACTCTTCTTTTTTTTTGTATTTACTTTTCCTTCTTTAACACATACTAAATCCTTTTGTATTGTCTGATGCACTAAACTCACCTAACTGTAATACCAGTCTTAGGATGGAGAATGCTTTTCAGATATCCTAACTGTTTAAATTTATGAGCACAGCTGGTGTTCCTTCCTTATTGCTTTATAGTGCTTTCTTGTGGTTTTCCCTGATAATATCTCATCCTTACATATCAGAAAGAAACCTAATCACAAGACTACAGAGAAAGACACCTTAGTGCTAGAAGCTTAAGACTTTTTACAAAGGTAAATCTCTTCAGCTGAATTGTATATGTACATGCGTATCTATACAATTTTCTCTTGCAAACACCTGCAAACAGTTGAGTTTAATTAAACTGCAGCTGTTGCTGTCTGAGAACAGACATTTACCAACAAATATGCTAACCTTACATTGTCTTTCTCTGTGCATATTTTTTTACTCCCAATTATCTGTTAACATTTTTCTTTAATGGTAGAAACATTTTGAAATATATGCTGTGTAATTAAAGTCTAAAAATCAAAGTGCTGTCTAAAGTGGTGAGCATGTGATGCAAGTAGTGGTGCTCCCTAGATGAGGAGCTTAGAGACTAATGTATATGCAAATAATATCAGTTTACTGAGCACCTTAAAAGCCAAATTGCTCATCAGAAGACGTTTGGGGAAATGAAGAATATTCATAGATAATGTAATTTAAGCCCCTGAGTTGCATGCCATCTTGGAATAGGATAAACTAGTAATTAGGCCATTTCCTAATAAGAGGAAGGATAAAAAAAGAAGAAATAGAACTAAGAACAGAAATAGACAATACTGATGCTGGAGACAAAATGTGGCAGAAATTTATTCACTTTTATATAATGCAAGAAAAAAGTTAAAGCCAGCTTGTCTGTACTGACAGTCAAGGACCATCAATAACCAAGGAAATGTAAAGCTGCTTGCAACCATTCGTGATCTGTAGTTACCTCTCTGGGAAGCCTTATTGCTGGGAAACTAAGGAAAAGAAAATTCCCCATCAGCTGTTACATTTAATTGGCAGTAATCAAAAGCTATTATATACCAAATTATCTTGCATCAAAATCACCACATTGTTGCACTTGCAGCCCAGATGAATTCTTTCATCAATTTTGATAAATCATGATTCTTCAAACGTTGCATAGTAACATATACAATGGAGATGTAGTAACATATATAATGGAGATGTATAACATCCAAAGCAATCAGGAACTGCTAATACATGAAGTGGGAAGATACACAGAACCTGATAAGCAGTGCAACTTAGGATCTCAAAATTTTTTTTAATAAGCACTCCATTTAAGTTTGATACCTTTCAATAGATATGGGTATATAACAAATGGACATATGAAAATGTATAATAACTACCTTAGGAGATTAATAAAAAACACATTTTTTTAAAAAATAGTATGATTTATTGCAAGACAGAGAACTACTTTTCTCACTATATTTTAGCTATCAGACTTATTTGTCAGTAGTTCATATGAGAAAATAAAGAACTACATTATGTTCAGTCATTTCTGTGGCAGGCTTTCTCTTGCCATTTTATAAAGATGTGCTACTGCTTCACTGACATATCAATAAAAGGAAACTGTGTAATTAGTACCTTCCAATGAGTCCTCCATATCAATCCATACCATCTACCATGGGGTGCATTTTCATCAAACTGTGTATGTATCTCCCTGGTACAGAGAGAAAAGAACACGTCTGTAATTTGCATCAGATAAAAGGAGCCTATTCTAGAAAGCAATGGTAAATCAGCATAATCTGTTATATCTAAAGCAATATTTATGACTGCTGCAAGAGCTCCTGGTTAACATAAATGAATGCCTTCTGTTTCTTCCAGCAATCTGTCAGATGCAGAAGTCAGATACACAGGCTGCCTGAGGAAGAGCATGGGAACACAAATCCCACAGCGCGCTTTCCTAATCCCTGTAACACCACTGTCACTCCCTTCACTGAAATGGAGCAGGAGAAGAAATTATTTCAGCCAGTGTGATAGAGCAAAAGAGGTTCCAGGAAGTTCTCCTAAACTTGGAAAATTGCTCAAGCCCAAATGGGGATTCTGCAAAACATCCTACTTCTATGCTAGAGGTTAAGCTCCATGTGGACATTCAGACATGGTTGGTATTTCCAGGAGGAGCAGGAACCTCACAAAGTGCATTTGAAGCTCTCCTCTACTAAAACATCAGCTTGAGCTAGTGTTCTTCACATACAAAACACCCTATTTCTATACTTGTTTTTCCCTGAAGTCTTTCAAAATCTTGGGGTTTTTTTGTCTCTCTGGGGAGTGTCATAACCACTGGACTACTGGCGGATGTATTTAGGTGGACGGATGTATTTAGTTGGCGTCTGCCTACACCACTCTGCTTAAGGGATTTTGAGATTTGCTACTTCACAGTCAGGGAGAGATGGTCTAATTTAGAATCTGCATCACTCCCTGGAGGGGTTCTGGTCCCAGAGCTGTAATGTGAAATATATAATCAGTCCAATTAAAGCACTGTCCCCAAGACAGGGCAGAGGAAAATTTAACCTTCAGAATGAGAAATGAACTAAACAAAATTCATCTCTGTAGCCAGAGCCAGTCTGCAGGACAAGACTACTGCATTCTAAGGGGTGTTCAGCAGAAGGTATGAGCTGCAATATGAACAGTGAGTGCATGTGAATACATGAAGACATCACTAAAAAACCTTCAAAAGAAGAAAATTTGTATCTTGGGACTTTGAATAAATACTTGAGATAGAACAAATTGAAGCATGTGGAGGATGCAAATATTTATAAGATAAACATGGACAAGTTACAACTGCCCAGTGCCTTCCTCTTCATTCTGGGTGTCTATGATGGACTGAAATCCCATTTTAATGTATCAAAGTCTCTCTTTGGTGGTGGTCCTAACCATACTTTAAAAGAACCTAAGAGTACTCTACTAGTTTGTACAGTTACACTGCTCTTCATGTCACAATTTACAGTTAACTAAAAGATTAATATTATAATTAATTTAGTATAGAAATGTAAAAATATCTAGAAATGTCAACTTTTAACATACACAGCCATGTTTCCGTAACTTTGCTTCCTGAATTAGAATCATGGAATCTCCTGAGTTGGAAGTGACTCATAAGGATCACCGAAGTCTGATTTCTGGCCCTGAAAGGACAGCCCCAAGAGTCACACCATTTTCCTGAAGAACACTGTCCAAATTCTCCTTGAACTCTGGCAGGCTGGTGCTGTTCCACTGCCCCAGGGAGCTGCTCCAGTGCCCAAACACCCTCTGGGTGAAGAAGCTCCTCCTGATATCCAGCCTAAACCTCCCCTGACTCAGCCTCAGGCCATCCCCTCGGGTCCTGTCCCTGGTCACTGAGCAGAGATCAGTGCTGGCCGCTCCTCTTCCCCTCACGAGGAAGTTGTGACTGCAGTGAGCTCTGCCCTCAGTCTCCTCCAGGAGAGCAGACCCAGTGCCCTCAGCTGCTCCTCATATGCCTTCCTCTCCAGATTGTTCCTCTTCACAGCCCTCCTTTGCACACTTGCTAATAGCTTTATACGTTTCTTATATTGTGGTGTCCAAAAGTGCCCCTGGGACCTGAGGTGAGGCCGCACCAAACCATTTAAGCACCCGACTGTCTTTAAGCACCAGCTTTCCCTTGAGGCCATACAGCCTCCTGCTTAATTCCCACTGAATCAAGTAGAAGCTCTGCACGTGCCCAGATACTTTGTAGAACAGTTTTGAGATTATATAATTCTGTTAGTAGTTTTAAAAATTAGGCACTCAAAATAAGTTTTACCCTAGTGTTCAGAGGGGGTAAGGGATCGCTGTTCCTACCAGCACTTTGTCCTTTGAGGTTTTCCCTTGCTCTTGTCAGTGATTTAGCTCTCTAGTGCATTGTGCTGGAGCACGTTCTGTGGATCTTATTAGAATCCCGTTTCCCATTAGCTCAGGGATGAACTCACAAATGAAAGTTTTTTGTTGTTTTGTTTATTTTTTT